>CM038679.1:100106782-100440499 GCA_021605205.1 Aegilops longissima | reverse complement strand
CTCCCCAAGGGCGAGTTCGCCATTCATCGAGCGGGTCCCAAGTTCGCGGAAATGGAGAGTACTTACCCGACCGCCTCCCACCTCAAGCGGGACGCACCCTGGGGCCCCGGGGGCTTGGAAGAGGAGGGGCGCAGGAGGCGCCACAAGGCAACCTCCCGACTCCAGCGTGGGGCAAGACCCCGGGGTCAAGTGACCCTGTCCGACTCCGCCAACCTTCCGGGTTCCCGAGTCCCAAGCGGTCCCTTCAAGAAGGGTAAGACGGTGTCCTCCGCCCAACGAGGACCGGATAGCATCGAGGCGCAACGCCCATCGGAGGAGCACCGCATCATGAGTGCGGTGATCCGACAGCCAGCCGCCAAGAGCGGGCGACTGGTTGTACCACCTTCTAAGGCTTTGAGGTAAGTTTAGAATATGTAAAATATTACCGGAAGACAAGAGCCCTGATGCTTAGTTTGGTGTTCGGAAAGAAAAGCCGACTAAGGATCTAAAAAGATATACAGGAGTCTAACATAAGTATGTCAATATGGGAATGCAGGTTGCCTGCCGACCGCCAGACCGATCAGGAGGTCAATGCATTGAAGGAGCCTCGAGCGGTCCGAGAACGAGTCCAAGCCAAGAAGCACTCGAGGACAAGGAAGGTAAGTATATTATTAAAAAATACCTTATAGAAAGGTTTCCTGCAAAAATAACAGGAATAACATGGGTACCGAGGGCCACGAACAGGTGGGACCCTCAAGGAAGCGTGTCCGTGGGTCAACAAAGCGGCGGAACGACCGAGCGAGAGAAGGGGAGGCGAATGAGGGGCAAGAGCTCCAAGCTCGTGGAAAAAACAAAGTTTGGAGCGTGACTCAAGACTCGAGAGTCCGAGTCCCTGCTCTTGAGAGTGCCAAAGTGCAAGGCCGAGGCCCAAAAGCCTCCAAGAAATTGAATCATTAAAGAAGATAGCGGCGGTAAGGCATTCTTTATGCAAAGCAAGCATGTGAAAGTGAATTACCTATTACTTCCCGGATTCAGCTCTGAGCATTCGAATTTGCCCCAGAGGTGTCCGGCCGCCCGAAGGGGGGAGCGAAAAAGGTGTTCTGGTCTCAAGATGCGAGGCCGACATCCGTGCCCCCGAACCAGATGAAGAGCTGGTCGAGCTCCACAAGGTCCCAACAGGCCATGAAGGGCCTTATAGCGGTTGGGCCATTGAAGCCATGCCCGGGAGCTACGGCTTAGGGGGCGGTGGACGCCCACTTGAAGTCATCGCCCCCTGCATTGAAGGTGTCCGTGGGCCGCCTGCTAAAGTGCACCGGGCAAGCTGGATGGGAGAAGCTTGTGACGGACGGGCCACCAAGGGCAAGGAGCATCGCACCCAAATGTACTATGAGGGCCTCTTAAGGGTGCCCCCGAATAGCGGATGAGTTCCAAAGATGTAATTTTGAATAGGCTCGATTTGTTATCCTACGCTGAAAACTTGTTCATATGCGCGCAACGCTTGTTAATTTAAAATATTACCTTCGGGCCGCTTATCAAATTTGAGAGATGGCAAGTCGTTGGTTCACCCCATGCCACGAAATGGGTGTTCGATAAACTTGAGCACCTTGTTCCCATTCTGGGTCCATCTAGGAGGCGCCAACACAACTAACAAGGCAACCGGACTTATAATGCTTGAACACTCACTTAGCCTAGAATTTATAATTTTAAATTTGCCCCTAGTACAAGACCAGTTCGGGCGCTTATCCAGCCTTGGCCGGACAATTCTTCCGCCAAGGCATAAGTCTTAGGGACCCAAAAACCTTCGAACAGCGCTCTCGCCTCTATCATGACGGCCAGTTTTATTTTCCACCGAGGTGCTCGACCAGCTAACGGGCACAATCAGTTTCCCTGCTACCTTAGCCGATATAACGGAACGTAAGGTACCAAAACACGGAGCCGGGCAAACCCAACTATTGACCCAAGACATGATTCGAGCCGATTCATATAATGCTATAAGTTCGGGTGCCGAGGGAAAGTGTTCGGACTTATCACACCATAATTTTGGGATACTTAAGCCCTGTGTATTGGCCGCATAAAGTGTACGGTTGAACATGTCATGAAATGAAATATGTATAGATAAAGGAAGTAAATAATAACAAAAGCTATGTATTGTTTATTCAAAAGGCAATGAAAGCGAACATAAAATAGTGCGATAAGCAAGGGATGGGACTATTAAATGTCCTTCCGGTAACGGGATGGTAAAAAAGGTATAATGCTCGAATAGAGACCACCAACACTGACGGGCTTTGCTTCCCCGGCTTTGCATCGTGAGTTCGGCGATTCTAGTGCCGACAGACTTCAAAGACGGAGTCCAAAGTAAGAAAAGGAAGAAAAAAAGGAATGACACAATCGAGCCCCGGGTGAGCCGATTCTTTGGCTGTGGGTCTTGCCCTCCCCATATGCCCATGGTATCTCCAGGGAAATTATGTAGTAATAGCCGATTTCACGAGGGTGGGTTAGCCGGATTCACGCGTTGAATCGCAGCGGTCTTGTTGTAGGTTACCCCGGGCCGGATGTTGTCCCGGACGCTTAGTGGCCGGACCGAGAATTGCCGTGAGAGGTCTTTGTACCTCCGCAAGGCCGCGGCTTCCTTTGAGAGAGCGTGTTTTCCATTGACCGGATTACCTCGAGGGCCTCGCATCTTGAGCTTGAGGTATGAAAGGAACCCATTGAAATTTGTAAATGGGTTCGTCCAAAAGGATGATAGCCGCCCGAATGGGACGTCAAGATTAACTTTCGCAAGTTATCCGGGATCCAAGACCACTTGGTGTAACGAGCCCGCTAATTGGCCTCTACAGTATGACGCCTTTAAAGGTCGTTTGTGGGTTTAATCTTTGAGGGTCTATGCCCATTTTGCACATGATCCTAAGAAAGCAGGTTCGGTTGCCGCCCCAGACTCGTTAGGTGAAACCCCAATAATTGGGTCAAGAACCAATGCGCAAACCGCCTGACAATGTAGTGGGTGGTCCTTCGATCAAGGTGATCGGGCAGAAGACCATGGTTGAACTTTGGGGCGACGCTCCATCGCATATACGCCCCTTTAGTGCACGCTCCGCCCCTTTTGGGTATGTGGGTATATGTTCACCGTCCGACTTGTGTGGAAAACCTTCGCCTCTATTGTTTCGGGCTCTTCCCGCCATCGCTATCAGCCCCTTGTCATTGAGTTCGCACTTAACTTGCCTGCTTGTTTGAACACCCAAAACCCTTGGTGTGATTGGCTGTTTTTCGGGGTGCCATGTATCCGCAAAGGATCGAGTATTCGGTCCAAGTTGGACGGGCCCGGTATTTTTTTGAATGGCTTCTTTCCGACCGGTTTAGAGCCTCCAACCGCATTGACGGCCGATCTTCAGATATCCCGCACGCGGGCTTGTTCTGCTGCGAGCACCGCCATTGTGTCCTGGATCCAACACGGGATGTTTGGGTTGTTGCTTCAGCCAGCTGTTGTCCTCCCGCACAAAAGCGGTCAGAGTGTTGTGAGGGTGCCATGGATTTTGGCTCGCCCTAGGTGCCGGGCAAGCCACTCGTCGCGATGTTATGTTTGAAGGCTGCAAGGGCCCCTGATCCCGGAAAAAACGATTTGATTTTTCTTTGTTAGGAACCGTGTCCGAATTGTCCGCCATTCTTCCGCCGCTGAATTATTGGCTAAGGTCATCGGCTCGGTGGTCGCAATATGTGCCCGGAAGTTATCAAGGAATGGGCTTCCGTGTCCCCCAACAACCAATTGATTCTGGCAAGCGTTGAGCCAATGCCGAGCTGGTCCTTTGCTTGAGGGAGGTATTTGATGGCATGTAGAATCACCGCGGCCATGTGGATATGGAGGAGATAGTCCTCATCCGCACGGGATCTGTGGTACCATCGTATGATTCATGTTTACGGGTTTGAAACCCTCGGGATTTGATGATCCATTACCATCCGGAAGCATAGTGTGTGCGGCGTCAGATTGGGTTTATCACGACGAGCTCATATTTTGTCATTGTGTTCGCCCGCCGGTTTCGATCCGCGCGACGGTAATCATCCCGCGTACGCCCACGCGATCCATAGATCGATCTTGTATTTTGCCTTTCCTCCAATATATCTCGAAGTCCGCGCTTTCGCCTTGGTACTTTTTGAGCGGCTGGTGTGGTTGAGCGGAGGGGGAGAGGCTTTTCCGCGCCACGGGTGGCTCCGCCATGTCGGGCGGACTTTGGGTGCTTTCCTCCGACGAGGCAACGGCCCTGCTGGGGTAGCTTTTGAGGGGCGCTCGAGTTCATACTCTTTCGCCAAGGACTTCACCATCCGCCCCAGGGTCTTGGTCACTCGTGTTGTGCTTTTTCTTGAGGCTGCTTGCCGGGCTTAAGCCCGCTTGAAAGCTCTGTTCGGGATCCTCGCAGACAAATTGCTTGCCGAGGCTTGCCTCATCTTCGGAGGGAGGCGATAATTATCGCCCTCGACTTTTTTCATGGGGATTTGCTTTCCCTCCTCCCCGCCCGAGTCCCGCCGAGGGGTTGTCTTGACCGTCGGTGTTATTATTCCGGGCGAATCACCATTTTTGCTGTGGGGATTTAGAGCGCGCCACGACGCGGCGCTTCGTTGCTTTTTGAGGGTCATCCGTTGTTCCATCGCTGCTCCCATCTTTTGGGATTCCACCATGTATATGTCGATGACGAGGTGGCCTTCCGGCCCCGAGGGTGGTCTTGTCGCCCCCATCGCCGCCCATACCCATGCTTGGAGTCGAAGTCAGCATGTCGGGTTAAATCATCGACAGGGCTAAGCGGGTGGTGGGTATGCTGAATTTTGTGTTCAGATCCCAACCTTCCGTCCGAACCGCCGTGGCTCTCCTGGATAAAGAGAGACTTAGTGATTCAGATGTCGCCAAAGGGCGAAGTGCCGAAAGATGTCCGCAAGGAACTCCATGACCGCGCCCAATCGATTCGACAAGGGGCGGAGGGTTCGGAGTCCGGAGAGGAGTCCGCACCGGAGTGGAGATCTTCGCAGCGATGTGGATGGAGTTCGCTCTAATCGCCATAGAGATTGTAGCCTCGACCTTGTCCAACCACTCGTCCTCGATCGGGAATCTGCCCGTTAAGGGCTTGGAGCGGATGTCGGGCGCGCCTTCTAGGCAATCGCTCACGCAGAGCTAGATCATGCCCATCGAGACAAGCAGGACACGCGGTCATCAAGGCTTGAATCTGGCAAGATCAATGTCTCCTCCGGATATCGGGCCGATAAGTCTAAATCTTCCAAATTTGACCTGATGGCCAGGGCGAAGCTTTCAATCTGCTCTGTGATGGCCTGCTTAATTATTCCGCAAGGCAAAAGTCTTGGGATAATGCACTAAGATCTGTCCGGGAGAAAAGTCTCACCTCGACTGGCTATTGTTGATGATCAAGGAGACTATCGGGCCTATCGTTGATGAGCCACGTAGGGAACTCTCTATGATAGCAACGCACGTCGCCTCTCAAACCGGGCGTATCTCGGTTAGGGGGTCCCGTTAATCTTGGAAGGCCTAGGCGGATGGTAATTGGAGACAAGTGCGGACACGAGCAGCTTTTACTCAGGTCTTCTGGGCCCTCTCGATGGAGGTAATACCCTACTCCCTGCTTGATTAATATTGATGGCAAGAGCAGATCGTAAGTAGATCTAGCATTTAGATCAAGGAGGCTAAACCCTAGAAGCTAGCCTATGGTATGATTGTTGTAAGTCCCTACGGATTAAAACTCCTCCCGGCTTATACAGACAAATTTGACAGGTTAGGGTTACATGTAGTCGGGTTACAATGGTAGGAGATCTGGTATCCAGACACTGCTGACTCCTCCACGCTAAGGAAAGTCCCATCCGGACACCTGGGACGAAGTCTTCAATCTTGTATCTTCATAGTCTTGGAGTCCTACCGCGGATGATAGTTCTGCTTATCCGACACTCCGTTTGTAGTCCAGACTCCTCAAACGTTGTTCGCGAAAAAAAAAAAGAGAGGAACTTGAAGAAAAAAAAAAAAGATCGATGCAAAAATGTACTTTTTTATATTAAATAAACAGAGTATGATTCAAAAAGCGAAGTAATTTGAGCTTTATTGTCTCTTGTTGTACATGCATGCAGCCCTTGTATGGGTGTATGTCGCTAGTAGGCGCCGACTCTGGGTCTAACCATGTTCCGGTCTGAATGACCTATTCAGGTGTTTTTGCTAGCGGAGCTGGGCTGATGTGTGGGGCTATCAAGGCAGTCTGCCGATTCTTCCTCGCTCGAACAGTTAATACCACTTTTAATGAGATGATGCCGCGTGGACCGGCATTTTAAGTGTAAGATGTGCATAATGCGATATTAAGCTAAAGCGGGCGAAAGCTTCGCAACCCAATAGTGCTTGATGGCTACTTTTAAATGGGGCGACATGGAAGACTAATCTCGCTGACGGGAAGTTGCTCTGATGAACCAACACAACTTCTAGTAGTAAGGAGCCCGTGACAATGGGCATATGGGCCTGGCATTACCCCTTTAAAGGAGGTGTCGCTATGGCGAATTTTGGTTGGTCTATCCTCATCCTGCGGACAGTGTCGTATATATCAGGTTTATGTCAACGCTGCCATCCATGAGGACTTGTGTAAATTCGAATCATCGATTATAGGATCCAATATCAAGGCAGTCCATCCTGCTGCTCTGGATACTTTCGAGTAGTCCCGATGGTCGAAGGTGATTGGTTTTAACAACCAGTGTTGGTACCTTAGCTAGGTATAAGCGTAAGCCAGATCTTAATGGGCGCTACCTGCTTTTTCCCTTTTATCACGCGTGAAGTGAGTTTACTGTTTTAACCTCTTGTGGGAAATTTTTGTTTTCCCAAGGCTCGCTAGGGGTTCGCTCATCATCTTCACTTGGTGTGTCGAGCCCCTTGTGTTCGGGCGTTGAGTCCGCCGTGACTACTTGAAGACCCAACAATCTCTGTGGGTATGGTTTGCGTGCTTCCCGGAGTACTGTGGATCCTGAGCATATCTTGTCCAAGATTTTGTTTGTTGATAGCTCATCGCTATTGTCCTTAAGGGCAGTTTTTTATTGTTCTGCCGTGAGCTTTTGAACCGCAAGGCTGATCGCCAGCTTTTTGGACCGCTTCCTTAATCCGCCGGTCCTTGTTATGCTAGTGGTTTCCCATTTCCATCCCTCGACTTCTTGGATGTACTTGGGTTGTTGGTGCTGCATCTTGCTAGCCAGCTATCCTCTCCCCAAAAAGCCGGTCATGAGGCTTGTTAATGCGCCATTGTTCTTGGCTTTTTCGCCGAGGTGTCTCGGGCGAGCCATTTGTCTCTTGGACGTTGTGTTTGAAGGCTGCTAAGGCTTTTGCCGTCTGACAGTCGACTATTTGGTTCTTTTTAGTAAGGAACCTGTTCCTGAACTTCCGGCTGACTCTCCGGCTGTTGAGTTATGTGACTTAGATCGTTCGCAGATCCGGAGGGCGGACATAGGTCCCTTTAAAATTTGGTCCTAAACGCATCCTCGAGCTCTTTCCACTTCCAATGGTATTTTCGGAAGGCTTTTTAAGCCAATGCCGAGCTGGCCTTTGAGTTTGAGGGTAAGTATTTTATGGCGTGAGATCATCTCCTCTAGCCATGTGTATGTGGAGGATGTAATCCTCAATCCGCATCTGTGGTCTGTTGTTCCGTTGCATGCCTCTATGTTTTACTTGGTTTGAATCTCTTACTGAAATTATGATCCAAAGACCTCATCGGTGAAACATAGATGTGCGGCACCTCAGTATTTGGGTGTGCCGTGATGTTCGGATATTTGCGTGTTGCATTGCTTTGAAGAGCTTGCTTTCGCCCATAGATGGACCTAATGTGCGCCATCCTTTTGATGTGAATCTTATGCGATCGCGCATCGCTTTGTGTGCGCGCCATTTGCCGCTTCTTTTTTGTCGGGGTCGCCCATCCGACCTGGGTCTTTCTACTTTTTTGTGGGGGTTAAGGCCTCCTCATCAAATTCGGCAGTAGTTTTCTTTTGGGTAGTTTTTTGTTCATGACGCCGCCAGATATGTCTCGCGGTGTTGAATACTTTGTTCCATCTGATTCGAGTGCATCTTCCGCTGTTTTGAGCTACCGTTCGCTTTTTTCAGCTACGCAAAGGGCGCATGACGCAGCCTTTGTGGAGGTTATTCTGCTCCAACAATTTGTCCTGGCGTGACGTCTCTGACTTGTTGTTCCCGGGACGGGTTGTTTAGCCAAGTTGTCCTCGTTCGGACGATTGCTCGATAGCATGTTAAATGCAGTCTCACCGTTCGCCTCGCTCTATGGCTGGGTCTTTGTTGACGCAGGACTTGCGCGGCGCTTACGCTGCCGCTTTGACCGCCGAGGATTTATCCTTCAGAGGCGTCCGTTGTTCTCGCTCTTCACTTCCTTTAGGTGTATCCAACATGTATACATCATGGGATGAGGGTTGTCCAAAGATCCTATAGGTGCTGGTTCATGGTTGTCTCCTACATCGCCGCCCATACCGCCGATGTCTTCGAGTCGGAAATCGAGCACGCCGTAAGCCGACAAAGGGCTTCAAGTGGGGTGGTGGTGGCGCTGAATTTCTTCGTCGTCTCGCATCCCAACCTTCCCGACCGTAGTCCGCCAGGCTCTCCGAGCAAAGAGAGAGACTTTAGTGAATTCAGGATGCCACCAAAGGGCGAAAAGGAAAGATGTCCGTGGCGTTGAACTCCATGACTGGCGCCCAATCGGATTCGATTAAGGGTGGGCGCCGAGGGTTTGAGTCCGAGAGGAGTCCGCACCTTGAGTCACGGCCCTCGCAGCGACAGGGATGGAGTTCGCCCAATCGCCGCTGAGATCGTGAGTCCTCGAGGCGGTGTCCAACCAACCATTCTCGATCGGCGTAGATCGGGTTCAATCAATGTTCGTGAGCGACACTAGTGCGCCTCCGAGACACTGCTCGGGCAAGAAGCTAGATCATGCCCATCGAGATGGTGCGGCAGACTGGTTGTGGCTCAATCCGTCAAGATCAAGTCTCCGCTGGATGTCGGCCGTAGTTTAAAGTTCCAAATCTGACCCGATGGCTGTGGGCGAAGCTTTCGATTCGCTTCCGGATGGCTGCTTAATTGGCCCGAGCAAAGCCGAATCACGAAGATCTGTCCGGGGAGAAAAGTCTCACCTCGACCGCTGCTATTGTTGATGATCGGCGAGCCATCGGGCTTATAGGTGATGACATACGTGAGGAACTCTCAATGAAAGCACCAATGTCGGTGTCAAAACCGCGGATCTCGTAGGGGGTCCTGAATCATGCCTAGGCGGATGGTAACAGGAGACAAGGGACACGATGTTTTACTCAGTGTTCGCCCTCTCGATGGAGGTAATAACCCTACTCCTGCTTGATTAATATTGATGATATGGGTAGTACAAGAGTAGATCTACCACGAGATCAAGGAGGCTAAACCCTAGAAGCTAGCCTATGGTATGATTGTTGTTGTTCCCCTACGGACTAAAACCTCCGCTTATATATAGACACCGGATAGGTTAGGGTTACACGTAGTCGGTTACAATGGTAGGAGATCTACATATCCAGACGCCAAGCTTGCCTTCCACGCCAAGGAAAGTCCCATCCGGACACCCGGACTAAGTCTTCAATATTGTATCTTCATAGTCTTGAGTCCGCCGCGATGACAGTTCGCTATCCGGACACCCCTCACCCAGACTCCCTCAAACGGTTCATCTCGTAAAAGAGAGGAACTTAGTTGAAAAAAAGATCGTATTAAAATGTACTTTATATTAAATAAAATGTAGTATGATTCAAAAGTGAATAAATTTGAGCTTTATTGTCTCTTGTTGTGGTACATGTGTGCAGCCCCTTGTATGGGGGCATGCTGCTAGTAGGTTGCGTACTCTTCTAGCCTCTCGGCTCCGGGTTCAATGACCTATTCATGTGCTTTTGTTAGCGGAGCTGGCTGGTGTGTGGGTCTATCAAGGCAGCCTCGTGATTCTCCCGTGCTCGAGTAATGAGCAGTTAATACTCCCTTTAATGAGATGATGCCGCTGACCGGCATTTTAAGTGTAAGAGATGCATAATGCGATATTATAAGAAAGCGGGCGAAGCTTCAAGGCCCAATAGTGGTTGATGGCTACTTTTAAATGGGGCATATGGAAGACTAACTTTTCATGGACGGAAGTTGTCGGATGAACCTAACACAACTTCTAGCAGTAAGGAGCCCGCACAATGGGCATATGGGCCTGGCATTACCCCTTTAAAGGAGGTGTTGCTATGGTGAATTTTGGTTGGGTCTATCCCCATCCCGCAGATTGTGTCGTGATATATCATTTTATGTCACCGCCGCCATCCATGAGGACTTGTGTAAATTGAAATCCGATTATAGGATCTAATATCAAGGCAGTCCATCCCGCTGCTTTCGGATACTTTCTCGAGTAGTCCTGATGGTCAAGGTGATTGGTTTTAACAACCAAAGGTTGGTACTCCGCTAGGTATAATGCGGCGCGCTGCATCTTAATGGGCGCCGCCTGCTTTTTCCCTTTTATCTTTACGTGAAGTGAGTTTACTGTTTTAACCTCTTGTGGGAAATTCTTTTTGTTTTCGGTGCTCGCTTTGGGTTCGGCTATCATCCTCACTTGGTGTGTCGAGCCCTTTGTTCGGCGTTGAGTCTCGCGGATCGCTTGAAGACCCAACAATCTCTGTGGGTATGGTTTGCGTGCTTCCCGGAGTACTGTGGATCTCATATATCTTGTCCAAGATTTTGTTTGGTTGATAGCTCATCGCTATTGTCCTTAAGGGCAGTTTTTATTGTTCTCGCCGTGAGCTTTTGAACTGGGCGTTGACTGCCGCAAGCCCTTGGACCGCTTCCCTTAATCCGGCGCTGGTCCTTGTTATGCTGTGGTTTCCCATTTCCATCCCCGACTTCGGGATGTACTTGGGTTGTTGGTGCTGCATCTTGCTAGCCAGCTATCCTCCTCGCCGCAAAAGCCGGTCATGAGGCTTGTTAATGCGGCCATTGTTCTTGGCTTTTCTTGGCCGAGGTGTCTGGCGAAGCCATTTGTCTCTTGGACGTTGTGTTTGAAGGCTGCTAAGGCTTCAGCCGTCCGGACAATGACTATTTGGTTCTTTTTTAGTAAGGAACCTGTTCCAGCACTTCCCGGGCTGACTCCTCGGCTGTTGAGTTATGTGACTTAGATCGTTCAGATCCGAGGGCGGACATAGGTCCTCAAAATTTTCTCAAACGCATCCTTGAGCTCTTCCACTTTCCAATGGTATTTTCGGAAGGCTTTTAAGCCAATGCCGAGCTGGCCCTTTGAGTTTGAGGGGTAGTATTTTATGGCGTGAGATCATCTCTCTAGCTATGTGTATGTGGAGGATGTAATCCTCAATCCGCATCTGTGGTCTGTTGGTTCCACAGATGCCTCTATGTTTACGGGTTTGAACTCAACGGAAATTTTATGATCCAAAGACCTCACCAAGTGAAACATAGATGTGCGCACCCTCAGTATTTGGGTGTGCCGTGATGTTCGGATATTTGGCGGTTGCATTGCTTTGAAGAGCTTGTTTTCGCCCATAGATGGACCTAATCGTGCCATCCTTTGATGAATCTTTGCGCGGATCGCATCATCGGGCTTGTGTGTGCGCGCGCTTATTTGCCGCTTTTTTTTTGTCGTGGGTCGCCCATCCGACTCGGTGGTTTTCTTACTTTTTGATTGTGGGGGCTTCTAAGGCCTCCTCATCAAATTCGGGCAGTAGTTTTCTTTTGTAGCTCTTGTTCGGGCGATCGTCAGCCAGATGGTCTCATGGTGTTGAATACTTTGTTCCATCTGATTCGAGTGCATCTTTCCGCTGTTTTGAGCTCGCTTCAGCTTTTTCAGGCTACGCGTAAAGGGCGACACGCAGCCTTTGTGGAGGTTATTCTGCTCCAACAATTTGTCCGGGCGTGACGTCCGGATCGTTGTCTTCGCCGGGACGGGTTGTTTATCCAAGTTGTCCTGTTCGGACGGTTGCTCGATAGCATGTTCGCCAGTTCACCGGTTCGCCTCGCCTATGGCTGGGTCCTTGTTGACGCAGGACTTGGTGCGGCGCTTACGCTGCCGCTTTTGACTCGCCGAGGGATTTATCCTTCAGAGTGTCCCGTTCCTCGCTCTTCACTTCCTTTAGGTGTATCCACCATGTATACATCATGGGATGAGGTGGTTGTCCAAGATCCTATAGGTGCTGGTTCATGGTTGTCTCCTACATCGCCGCCCATACCGCCGATGTCTTCGGAGTCGAAATCGAGCACGCCGTGTAAGCTGGCAGCTGGCTTCAAGTGGGTGGTGGTGGGCGCTGAATTTCTTCGTCCGTCCGTGATCCCAACCTTCCCGACAGTAGTCCGCCAGGCTCTCCCGATAAAGAGAGAGACTTTAGTGAATTCAGGATGCCACCAAAGGGCGAAGTGCTCAAAGATGTCCATGGCATTGAACTCCATGACCGGGCGCCCAATCGGATTCGACAAGGGGCGCTGGAGGGTTTGGAGTCCGGAGAGGAGTCCGCACCTGGAGTCACGGTCTCGCAAAGGACAGGATGGAGTTCGCTCAATCGCCGCTGAGATCGTGAGCCCCGAGGCGGTGTCCAATTCAACCATTCTCGATCGGGCGAGATCGGCTCCAATCAATGTTCGTGAGCAGACACTAGTGCGCTCCCAGACACCGCTCAAGCAGAGTTAGATCATGCCCATCGAGATGGTGCGGGTGCACTTGGCTGTGGCTCAATCCGTCAAGATCAAGTCTCCGCGGTGTGTCGGCCGGTAGTTTAAACTCCGATCTGACCTGATGGCTGTGGGCGAGCTTTCGATCTGCCCAGATGGCCTAGCGACTTGGGCCCGCAGTGCAAAGCCGCCATCAATAAGATCTGTCCGGGAGAAGAGTCTCACCGACCGTGATCAAGGTTGTTGATGATCGAAGGAGCCATCGGGCCTATAGGTGACGGCACAAAGGAACTCTCAATGAAAGCACCAATGTCGGTGTCAAACCGCGGATCTCGGGTAGGGGGTCCCAAACTAAGGCTCTAGGGCGGATGGTAACAGGAGACAAGGGACACGATGTTTTTACCAGGTTCGGGCCTCTCGATGGAGGTAATACTCCTACTCCCCGCTTGGTCGGGGTGAGCTGGTCGTGCCCCACGAGCACCTACGGGACCCTGGTCCCTTGTGGTTCGGAGGGGGGCGGAGGTTGCACAAAGAGCAGATCGAGGCGATGCACACGAGCGGATTTTTACCCAGCTTCGAGCTTCTCCTGAGAGATAATACTCCTACCGCTGCTTTGTGGATTATCTTGTGTTATTGCTAGGAGCAATGCGGCTACAAGACCTAGCGTGAATGTGCTCTTCTATCGAGCTGAACTCAACCCTTCTACGTTGCTCCCTGGCCTCCTTTTTATAGGCACAAGGGGTTACCACATATGGCAAGTAGGCAAGGGTAAGGTAGTAAAACATAGGTTGGTACACCGCTATGTACAAAGGTACAAGAATCTATACCTAACTCGACGGCAAGGACAAGAGTCATCAATGCCCGCCTCGGCCGCCTCAATAGTGTAACAGGACCGCTATGCGCCCTGCTCGCCACGATGGTAGCTTGTCGCACGCTTGTCGCTACTTCTCCGCCGGGCTGCACAGCCCTCCGACACGCATCTCTGGGAGAGCCCCGGTGACACGCTACGGGTGAGCTGGAGCGAGATGAAGAGAGGTCGCCGCCCCGGCAAGCGCTTTTGTCACAAGCGGAACCTTTGTCGCGCTTTGGGGTTCGTGCCCGCAGCCTTCCTGCAAGTTCCTTCTGCCGGGCCTTTGTTTCTTTCGCTACGAGATATTCTCCCGCAAGCTCCTTTTGCCGGGTCTTGGTTGCTTCGCTTTGAATGGCTCCAAGGGAGCTATCGAGGGTCTTGGCGTGTCATCAGTTCGGCCGCCTTGGCGCTGGCGATCGTCTGCAGACGGTTCGGGTACTAGGGTACCCCTACCTAGTACATCGGCTGAGCCCCCGCTGGGCCACACACGGCGCTAAGTTTCATGCCAGGCCCAAAATAGGCACGGGCGCTGTGGGTCTTGATTACGCTTTTGCCTTTGGACCCCACCACGCCTTCCCACGAACGGCACGCGCCCTGACGTGGTGTCGTGGGGAGATCGCTTTTATTTGGAAAATCGAACGCCTGTCCCCTCTCCCTTTATAAGCTGGGAACCGCAGATGCCCACTTGCTCGCTGTCACATCGAAAAACCCCCGCCGCTTTCCCTTCCTTCGATCCTAGAGAGCGGCGCCCGCCTCTACATCGCCACCGTGCCAACCCACGCCTGCCGCTTCCTTCACCGCTGACTCCCGATGGCTCCAAAGGCCGATAAGGGAAGGGCGGAAATTGGCCGAGGCGCAGCGCTCGCTGGCATCTGCGGAAAGAGCGGGCCCTCTTCACTTCGCCAACAGGAAGGAGCCGGTGGATGGTACTACCTCTTTTGGTCGAGTGAGACCAAGCGATCCGCTGCGACGAGGGTCATCTCCGCCGCCACATTCGCGAAGGTCTCAATCGGCAATTCTTCTTCGCGATGCTCAGGTGGGCTCACTCATTCTTTTCTGAATTTTTTCTGTGATGTCATGAACACATATGGCCTCCGCCTCCTTGACTTCACCCCAACGCCATTCTTACCATGGCTGCTGCACACTCGCGAGAACTTTATCGGGTCCACTCAAACGCCAGACTCTTCCGCCATTATTTCTCACCCCACGAGAGAGGAGAGCCACTTGCCGGAGGAATTGCATGGACCTCTAGGATCGGCAAGAAGGAAGCATATCTTGACGGAGAGTTGCGCAAAGAAGTGGGAGGAGGAGGGCTGATTGGTGCGATCTAGAGGAGGAGCCCCAGCCTTTTTACCGCTCAAGAAGACCCATTAGTTCGTGGCAACGATCGAGCAACTTGGCGCCGGAGGACGAGAAGTTGAAGATTGCCACGACTAGATTTTATGCCTCCGACAAGCAGGGTTACCAGAGAGCAATTGGCGCGACTTCCTTTGTCGCCAGACATGGCGCCTTTGCAGAGAAAGGGAGGCCTGCTTGGGAGTTCCGTAACGCCGCGGATATCATGAGGCTGCGCCTGGTCCGAACTGGAACTTCACCACCATGGAGCTTGACGGCATGCTGCTGGAGCTGTTCAAGCCTCGAGCCGGATAACCCGTGATGGTGCATGCTGCCGAGGGGAGTCGTGTTTTGTGCAACAACTCGCCACTTGATGGCATCCGGGCGACAATGCTGCCAGGTGACTCCTATGGGATCATTCCAACCTCAAGGTGAGCCTGGCCGACGATGGTTACATAGTGCAGCAGTTCTTTGACACTTTGGTTGAAACGCCAATCCGCTGCTGACGAGAAGAGGCGGCTCACCCGCGACACCACTGCCAGAGTTGGCGCGCATTGCCACGAGGTTGAGGAGGCTGCCGAGGCCGCTGGCCAAGGCTTGGGTTCACCGCCGAGGAGGCGAGATGGCCGAGGCGGCAAGCCTTGCCGACCAAGGAGAGTTCATCGGTGGGGAGGAGCAGCCCGAGCTCGACAACGACCCGAGTGAGCATGTCGGGGCGCCCCCCGGCCAAGTAGCTTGCCGAGGAGGAGCTCACTGTCCCGCTTAAGGAGAAGTCTCGAGGACCTGAGAAGAGGCGGGGAGCACACGGGTCCAGCAGCCGCTTCGCCGACGCGGGCTTCCACCGCGGCATCACTGTCATGGGCGCTTATTCGCCATGGCGACGGGCAGGCCTTCGAGCTGCGCCTCGCACCCGCCAAGCGCCGAGGGAGTCCTTCCCCATCCGCCGTGGCCGAGCAGAGTTTGATCTCTCCGCCTCAGCTCGAGGAAGAAGAGAAGAGTAAGATCTTGCCACCGCTTATTCGTGATTCCCAATTTATTGCTTTATCTTATATCCGACCTGTGCCATCAACTTTTCTTCTTCGTGGCATTGGTTCGAGAACGCCAAGAGGGCCAAGACGCCGGTGGTTGTTGTCTCGACGACTTCAGAAAGCAACAGGGGCACGTCTGAAACTCCCTTGCCGGATCCGCAACCTTCAATAGAGCAGCCTCGCCAAGCAGCCCCCAGCAGAGGTACCGGACGCTTCACGGGTTTGGCGCCATGGGTGCTTTTTCACATCGTATCTGGTTTGTTGGATTTCGCAGAGCAGAGCAGCCACCCCATGGAGCGCCGGAGGCTACCCCGAGGTTCAGCTCATCGAGGCCCCGAGGTCACCCCCGAGGTCCCGCTTGCTTCAACTACGCCACCAAGGGAGAATTCTCCGCCAAGGGAGCACTCTCCGACAAGGGAGGCTTCTCCGCCAAGGGGAGCTTCTCCGACAAGGGCTGGTGCCGACGACCCCTCGTGCAGGGAGACCGCTGCCATAGGCCCCACCGCCGTAATCTTCTTGTTTGATAGCTTCCTTGTTCTGCTTGCTTTCTCTTTCAACATCTGCTTGATTTGTGCCTTTTCTCGACCATCGACCATCTCGCCGGAGACCCGATGGAAACCGAGGCCGGCCAGGGAAACGCCAAGGCGACAAAGGTTTACGCCGCCAACATGGAGGAGGAGGAAGCTGGTGCCGACAAGCCCGCTGGGCGAGGAGGCTGCCGAGGCCACTGTGCAGGGCTGGGAGGAGCCCGCGATCAGACCGACGCCCGGAGGTCGCAGGAGCGCCAGCGCCAGACCGACCGATCCCCCGCCACCGGCGATGCCGCCAGACTCCGAGGAGCCCCAGCCCGCGCCCACCGGAAGCCGGTGAGGGTGTCTTCATCAAGCTCCCTGGGCATCGAGCCCGTGGCGCCGGGCCGAGGGGGAGACCTCGACACGGAGCTGCTTGCCTCCGCCGGGCTGTCACCGGTTGATGCCCCGAGCAGCAAAGTAGCAGAACCCGAGGAGGAGCAATGCTCAGAGGCTGGCCGTCGCCTACCGCGCCTCGACAAGCCAAACCGAGTCTGTGGAGGCGCTTGTCGCGAGGGCGGAGCTGACTTGAGAAACATGCGGAAGAGCTCCAATGCACCAACAAAGAGACTCTCCGGACATAGCAGAGGCTCGGGAGCAGCTTGCCGAGGAGCGCACGGCCTTTATCTTGGAGAAGGGCGAGGTTGAGGAGCAGCAGAGGCTTGCCGGTGAGAAGCCTCCGCCGAGAAGGTGAGTCAAGCGCAGGGAAGATCAACCTCGACAGCTTTGAGGAAGATTCGCCAAGGTGAGCAAACGATTGGCGGGCTACCCAAGAGGCAAAGATGCCGCCGCTGCCGAGGCCGCCAAGAGAGATCTAGAGACGAGGGTGGTTTCACTGGAGTCCACTCTCCGTAAGAGTGCCGAGGAGGTCGCCGGGCTGAAGCGAAGCGTGAGAAGGACGCTACACCCGGCGAAGCGGTGGCCGCTTACCGAAAGGATCAAGGAAATCGATGCCGCCAAGGTCGCCAAGGCGGATCTGAGCTGAAGTTGACCACCTTGTCGGAGACGTTGAACGGCGCCAGGAGCGGGAACGGCCCATCGAGAAAATCAAGGCCACCGAGGAGTTGTTGCCGAATGTCGTGGACCGCCGTAATGATCTTCTCGACAGCATAATGCATTGGATGAAGGTCTCGTGGACACCGCCACGACATCCATAATGAGCCGATAGCCTTGGGGATGACAGATCTTGATATTCCACCGACGAGAACCTCCAACCCAGCGCCAAGCTCATTTATTCTTCAAAGGCGTGTTAAGGGCATCCGACGGCTTCGGATGAGGTTCCGCTAATCGGCGGAGGAATCACGCCAAGTCTGTGCCGAGGTTTCCGTAAGGTGTTGATGAAGGTGGCCTTCCGCAACCCGTGTCGATTTCTCCAAGGCCCTCAAGTCCCCGCCTTCATCCGCCGATGTTGAAGCGCCAAGACCCTTGTCGCACCCATTGTGGACAGGGTGAGCGGAGTTAAGAGGCTCGAGGGCTACCGCTGTGATTAGGCCGCCAAGTTCATCTCTTTCTTTGTCGCAGAGATCATGTTTAGGCAAAAAATCTATTAGATCTCGCGACAAGTCATTATGTAATATACACTATCTTAGGCAATCGAATGCAATGTTATTTCCTTTGCTCGATTTCTTCCTTTGTATGTTTCTTCCCTACGCTTCCGGGAAACTTGCGGCAGGCACCTTTGCCGCGAGCGCCGAGTGCGAGAATTCAAAGAGCCTCGTCAAGCGGTCGCTACCGACAAGCAACCTGTCATGACTAGCCGCAGCTCACTTAAGTTGTTGAGCGGACTCAAACAAAGTAAGGGCGCGACTAGTCACGCATTTGGTTCCTCCGCCGCATGGTTTTCCATACAAAGTACTTATCGCTCGAGGAAGATAACTCAAAAATTTAAAACTGGTCGCTTAAACTTAGCAACTTAGCTTTTCTCGTTGTTCATTTTCCGGCAAGGCGATGGTTCCTCGAGCGACGCTTGTCGGCCCACATCATTATCTCCTCCTCTCCTCCCCGGTTAACTTGTGGGTGGATGAACCTTCTTCTTGTTTGAGAAGAAAGAAGAGAAAAGAAAGTTGTGAAGCCTAATGGCTCATTATCGCCATCGGTGTGGGTGCTGCACAAGGTTGTTAGTAAACACATGCATATATGATTATGAAAGCATGTATTAACAAAAATGTGCGCAACCATAGGCTTTATCGATGCATCGGGTCTCATACCGGGCTTTGTACAAAGGATTACATGCAACAATGCTGCAAGACTTGTATAAAAGGGTGGTTGCTTAACGGATTCTCGCAACCGCCTCATGGGTAAAACTTACGAAGATGCTCTATGTTCCAGAATTGCTCACCGGAAAGCCTTCTTCGGTCTCAAAGTATGACAAATACGGCCTAGTGACTGCTTTACCCGATAAGGGCCTTCCCACTTCAAGGCCAA
Source organism: Aegilops longissima (assembly GCA_021605205.1). Taxonomy (NCBI): domain Eukaryota; kingdom Viridiplantae; phylum Streptophyta; class Magnoliopsida; order Poales; family Poaceae; genus Aegilops; species Aegilops longissima. The sequence continues at coordinate 100,421,644 of CM038679.1, read as the reverse complement.
CTTGTTGGAATTCTTGGCGGATTGAACGCTACCAAGAACAAGGTCGCCTTTCCTCGAAGCTTTCCGCATTAACTTTGCGGCTATGGTAGCGACGCAAAGCTTGTCGGGTAACGAGCAGCTCAGACAAAGAGACCTCGAAGACGATCTTCCTCGAGGAGCAGCGTCATCTTGTCGCAGCTGCTTCTTGCTCAAGCTCATCATAAGCGAGCACTCGAGGTGACCCGTGATACGAAGTTCCGTGGGGAGAACTGCTCTCTGCCCGTAGACTAGAGCAAAGGGTGTCCGCCGCGGCTCGATTTGGCGTCATTCCGACGACCAAAGAACCATTGGCAGCTCCTCGATCCAGCCCTTCCGCAGCTTGTCGAAAGTTTCGTCTTGAGTCCTCGCGAGACTTCAGCGTTTGCTCTCTTCGCTGACCATTGCTTCTGATGAGCAACGGAAGCAAAGCAGATCTTGGCGCCAAGATCTTGGGCGATCGCATGAAGGTGCGATCGTGAACTGTGGTGCCGTTGTCGGTGATGATCCGTTAGGGATCCCAAACGGCAAACAATTGACCAAGAACTTGACGGCCGACCGCGGCTGCCACCTTCCTCATCGGTTCCACTTCCACCACTTTGTGAACTTGTCGATTGCGACGCATAAGTACTCAAAGCCCCGACAGCCTTGGGAAGGGGCCGAGGATGTCGAGCCCTGCATCGAGAAGGGCCAGGATAAAGGTATCGCCCGGAGAGCTTGAGCTGGCTTGGTGTATCTGCTTTGAATGGAACCGCACGCTTCACACTTGGTTACTTGTGCAGCTTGCATCCTCGGAGGGCTTCGCCGAAGAAACCTTGCTTAAAGCTTTGCTTGCAAGTGCTTTTGCGCCAATGTGGTGACCACATATGCCTCCGTATCTCGCCAATAGCTTCGCCCATCTTCCCGCAAATACACTTCAATTTCACTCCGCTGAGTCTTCTTCTGCATGTGATGTTGTCAACAAACCGGTACATACTTGACCGCCGGGCTACCTTTTCCGCTTTTCTTGCTCTTCGGAAGTTCTCCTGCTCAAGGAAATGGACGATCCGTTGTGCCCAAGTTGGAGCCTGTGGCTCACAACGAGGACTAAAGGCTCATCTGTCACCGCGGGACCATCAGCTTCACGGCAAGGACCTCGGGTCCGCCGGAGTCGATGTTCCCCGCCAAACTTGCCGGAGCTAAGCTTGTCGGGAGCATTTGCTTCAACGATACAAACTGATGGTTTGTCGGAGCAGACTGCTCCTCGTTGATATTTGCGCTGGTTTTAGGGACCTTCTTGGCGGCGGCTTCAGAGAGCTCTGCGGAAGTAGTCGCCGAAACCAATTTTCTTCTTGCTCGTCTCGTTGATGGTGCCACGGTTATCGAGTCAGCTTGAGCACAAAATTCCTGGTTCCACAGTAACTTAAGCGCGCACATTTGGAGAGGCCATCACTATATCATTCTCGCGCTTCTTGGAACGTGTTCCATTTGCAGTGCCTTCAAAGTGCTCTTCAGCTTCCTCACTTCATCGACGACGCTTCCATCAATGGACTCGTAGTCTTTGTTCACTTGGCGGACGACAAGTCGTGAGTCTCCCCGACAATGAGCTTCTTAATCCCAAGGTCCATGCAATCCGAGACCGCAAGCAAGCCTTCATACTGGCAGATTGTTTGTTGCTTGTTCCTTTGGAAAGTGCATCCGGACTATGTACTTGAGGTGCTCTCCGTGGTGCGATAAGCAAGACGCCAAAGACCGGCGCCTTGCAGCGAGAAAGCACCATCAAAGTACAACAGCCACTCTTTATTTGCCTCCTTGACGGGATGCTTGTCTCCTAATCTCTTCGCCCCTGCTACGCCCATTCTGCTATGAATTCTGCCAATGCCCCGCTCGATAGTTGGAGTGCTCTCAAATTTGAGACCAAAGCTTGATAGTTCCAAATACCACTCAACAATCCCTCGCTGCTTCGGATTCTGCAAAATCCTCTTCAAGGAAAGCGAGTGACAACTATTATCTCATGTGCTTGGAAGTAATGGCGCAGCTTCCTCGAGGCCATGAGGAGGCCGAAAAGCAGCTTATGCACACCAGTAGTACCTCGATCTAGCCTCGCAGAAGGGAACCGACAGTACACGGGCGCTGCACCATCTTCTTCCGTATCTTGTCGCACCTCGCGCTTGATCCGTCCTTGCCGGACAGAGCTTGACGGCGAAGCCCCCGCGCTGTCACCGGACGCACCTCCTCGGTTGTCGGCTCATCATCGCCTCCTCTCCGCTACTAATGCAGCACTAGCCACTTGATTGGTCGCTGCTATATACAGCAGCAACTTTTCTTGTGGTTTAGGTGCGATAAGTATCGGAGTGGAGGACAGTATCTCTTCAAGTCTCGCAGCGCAGCCTCCGCTTCGAGTCCATTTCATTGACCTGCCTTTTTCAAAATCTTGAAAACGGCAGGCGCTGGCCAGCAGACTTAGAGATGAACTCGCCGAGAGCAGCCACGAACCGCAAGCTTCCTCGACATCCTTGACGCGCTTTTGGTGCTTCGATCCGCTCGATGGCCTTGATCTTGTCGGATTGGCTTCACCTCGCTGAGATACAAAGAAACCGAGGAGCTTGCGGAAGGGACTCCAAACACGCACTTCTCGGGTTGAGCTTGAGGTTGATCTTGCGCAGGTTTGTAAACGCCTCATCTAGATCTCAACCAAGGTTGCCTTGTCTCGCTTCTTGACCACTATGTCATCCATGTAGGCTTCTACATTTCGTGTATCTCTGGGTCCAAAAGCATCATGGACTACCTTGCAAAGGTTGAACCAGCATTCTTCAAACCGAAAGGCATCCGTGATAAAGCAAGACGTGCTACATGGTGTGATGAATGCGGTTTTCTTCATCCTCTTCTGCCATGAAGATCTGATGATATCCTGAATATGCATCAAGAAACGAAAGCAGATCGCACCCACCGTGGAGTCAATAATCTGTCGACACGCGGCAAGGGAAATGGGTGCTTGGGACAAGCTTTATTAACGCCTCGTGAAGTCAATACAAAGTCTCCATTTCCCATTAGCCTTATGCATCACTACCGGATTGGCCAACCACGGGGTGGAGGACTCTCCGACAAGCCCCGCCGCTTCCAATTTCTTGATCTCTTCGCTATGAATTCTTGGCGCCCACCGCCTGCTTCCTAACTTTTTGCTTGACGGGCCGCGTGAGGACAGATAGCTAGGTGGTGCTCAATTACTTTCCCGGAACACCGGGATATCGGATGGTTGCCATGCAAACACATCGACATTCGCCTGCAGAAAGCAACGAGCTCGCCTTCCTATTTAGGATCAAGCGTGGCATCGATGGTGTAGGTGCCACCAGTGCCGCCCTCCTTAGCGGCACCTTCTTGGTCTTTGGCGAGCTGCCATCGCCTTGTTGCACTTGCCGGTGGAGCTCGATGGTGCGTCCTCGACGGTAGCACAGCACCAAGAGGTGCGCTTGCCGGAGTGGGCAACAGAGTTTTGCCGACTGGTGGTCTTCTTCCCCGGAGTTTCAGCGCAAGTGGTTTGCTATTTGGCGCTGCTGTGCATCCCAGAAATCTTGTCGGCGAGATAAGTGCATCCTTCTTGTCGCCATGGACAGAAATGACGCTTATCGGGCCGCATCTTGAGTAGGTTGTAAGCGTAATGAGAGGCGGCCATGAACTTGGCGAGGCCGGACGGCCGAGTATGCCATTGTAGGGCAATGGGAAATCAGCAACGCCGAATGTGACCTCTCTGTTTGAAGTTGAGTTCGCGTCGAATGTCACCGCAACGTGATCTTCCCTTGGGCTTGCTCCTTCCTCGGGTTGATTCCTTGAAAGTACCAGCTTTTTGAGCTCGCCGTCAGGATTTGAAGCTTCGAGCACCGCAGAGGAGATCAATTCAGGCCGCCCGGCCACAACCAAAGATCTTTGTGACCTTGAGGTTGCGGATGGTTGGTGAGACCAACATCGGAAAGCACCCGACCGCAGTGATGCGATCAGGGTGATCCTCAATGTCAAAGATGATGGGCGGCTGACCACCTCGAGGTTTGCGGACTCTATGGATGGTTCTCACCGCATTGACCTCACGCATCCATTGCTTGAGTTGGCGGTGCGAGGTATGCAAAGACGCACCACCGCCTATGCAAAGGACCTCTGCTGCTTTTGAAACTCATGCTCATCAGCTTCATCGCCTTCATAATCCTCGCCATCTTCATCTTCATCTTCTTCCCGGTCGCGCCACGGGAGGTCTCGTCTCCTTGTCAGCCGCTTGGCCTTGCCACAAGGCCCTCCCCGACCGGGTCTCTTTTACTTGCAGCACCTGCACCTTCTTGGGCCTTCTCTTTGTCTCGCCAGATTCATCTTTCAGAGCTCAAAAGCTGCTCGACTTTCTTGCAGCTTTGGAGATCGTGGCCCTTAGTGCGGTGGATTTTACAAGATCGCTTGTTGGAGCCGTCAGTTGTCGGCGGCCGCCACAGCCTTGGCGGTCGGTGTCGTGACAACCTCCTTGCCGGAGCCACCGGTCTTGGCTTTGTTGGCGGCACCATCCTTGCCGGACTGCTCGACAACTAGTACTTCTTGGCTTTTCTTCCTCCTATCGCTCCGCCACGGCTATTCCTTGTCAGGGCGGTCCCTCACTATCGACTCGCTCCCACACTCTCTCCCGGAGCCTTCTTCCTTCTTCAAATAAGGCACACTTGTCGCCAGTAGAGCTCACTGACGTCTTTCACTTTGCACATCGCCATCTCCTCTCTCATCCTGCGATTTCAGACATTCTCGATGAAATGCACTAATCACCGCAGCAGGTGGACGCCTGGATGTTGTAGTGCACTCGATCAATCTCTCCGATGAATTTGCGCAGGACTCCTCCTTCGGGCAAGCAGGTGGAGATCACTTCGCCATGAGGCTTGTGGCCGCCGTGAAGGCGCCAACAAACTGGTGGCACAAATCTGCCCAAGAAGAAATAGAGCCATCCGGCAAGTGCATGAGCCAAGATCTCGACGCTTGGCTTGAGCACCAAGGGAAGTAGTTGGCGAGGATCTTGTCGTTCGCCCCCGCAGCTTGCACCGCGATAGTGTAGATATTGAGCAACTCCGATGGATGTGTCCTGCCGCCATACTTCTCCGCACATCTGGTTTGAAGTTCTTCTTGTCGGGCCACCGGACTTGCCGCAACACGAGTGAACGCAGGGCAACCTATCACAGACGCAAGTCGCCTCGTTCCCCTCGGCGCATGCATATCGACGTGGGCCCGGCGCGTTGGTCGATTGACGGCGTGCTTTTCTTGGCGCCGATACGGGTTCGAAGCGCCCTCTTCTTGTCACTCCCGAAGAACTTGGCGTTGGTCGCGACGAGCTCGTGGATCCGACGACGCCGTGGAGTCGCCGCGAGGTGGATCCGGCGAGTTGGCGATCTTGGCCTTCGAACGGGAGGTACGGTGGGTGCACCCGCAAGTCTCGCCGCCATCGGCTCGCGCCTTGTCGCTTCGCCGCGCTGCGAAGCACTTGGTTGTCAGCGGACGATGCCGCTAAGCGAAACCGGCGAGACTTTGAATTGTGGCCTTCCATTCGCCGACCTTATCGGCCGCTGGAGGGTAATCTAGGAGCAATTGAGCTTTGCCAAGGCTTCCGCTAGTGTGGTTGGCGGCAACGGTACGGAGCGAAGAACGGATGTGCTCGGACTCCCAACCAAGTTAGAGGAGCAGCATCCCGCCTCAGCGACCGCATTCCCCACTGCATCGCATGTCACGCATGCGGTCTCGAGGGCCTCGTGATCCTCCAGCTTGGCCTTGATCCAATGAGCGATGGCGCCACGAATATCTTGGCATCGCTCGTCCCGCGCCTCCCGCGATGGACGCTGTGTAGATTCGGACGCCGACGCCTGCGTCGCGTTGTCCTTGGACCTGGCGGCATCGTGGCTCTCTCAAGAACGCCGGTCCCTCCGCTTAAGCTTTCCCCACCGACGGCTCGGTGGTGGTGGGTTCGACGCGACGGCTCAGCTGCTGCCGACGGCTTCTTCTTCGACGCCATGTCGACGAAGATGTCGGCGAAGTTGCTCAGCGACCACCGGATCAGGTTCGCACAGCCTCGACGCCCCTACCGGCGCGCCAAACATGTCGGGGTGAGCTGGTCGTGCCCCACGAGCACCTACGGACCCTGGTCCCTTGTGGTTCGAGGGGGGCGGAGGTTGCACAAAGAGCGATCGAGGCGATGCACACGAGCGGATTTTACCCAGCTTCGAGCTCTCCGGAGAGATAATACTCCTACCGCTGCTTTGTGGATTATCTTGTGTTCTTGCTAGGGAGCAATGCGGCTACAAGACCTAGCGTGAGTGTGCTCTTCATCGAGCTGAACCCGAACCCCTTTTACGCTGCCCCGGCCTCCTTTTATAGGCACAAGGGGTTACCACATATGGCAAGTAGGCAAGGGTAAGGTAGTAAAACATAGGTTGGTACACCGCTATGTACAGGTACAAGAACCTATACCTAACTCGACGGCAAGGGACAAGAGTCATCAATGCCCGCCTCTTGCCGCCTCAACAGGTAACAGGACTGCTAAGTGCGCCTCCGTTCACCACGATGGTAGCTTGTCACGCTTGTCGCTATTCTCCGCTGGCTGCACAGCCCCGACACGCTGCCCTGGGAGAGCCCGTGGTGACACGCTACGGGTGAGCTGGAGCAGATGAAGAGAGGTCGCCCGCCTGCAAGCGCCTTGCCACAAGGGAACCTTGTCGCGCTTTGGGGTTCGGTGCCCGCCAAGCCTTCCCGACAAGCTCCTCTTGCCGGGGCCTTGTTTCTTTCGCGCCCTGAGTGGCCTTCCCGGCAAGCTCCTCTTGCCGGGGTCTTGGTTGCTTCGCTCTTGAATGGCTCCAAGGGAGCTACTGTGGGTCTTAGCGGTCATCAGTCCGCCCGGCCTTAAGGCCATGACGTGTCGCTGCGAAGTTCGGGTACTAGGGTACCCCTACTCTAGTACAATCGACATGCTTGATTAATATTGATGATATGGGTAGTACAAGAGTAGATCTACCACGAGATCGTAGAGGCTAAACCCTAGAAGCTAGCCTATGGTATGATTGTTGTTCGTCCCATTTAACTACAACCTCCGCTTATATAGACACCGGATAGGTTAGGGTTACACACAATCGGTTACAATGGTAGGAGATCTACATATCCAGACGCCAACCTTGCCTTCCACGCCAAGGAAAGTCCCATCCGGACACGGGACGAAGTCTTCAATCTTGTATCTTCATAGTCTTGAAGTCCGGCCAATAGTGATAGTTCAGCTATCCGGACACCCCCTAATCCAGGACTCCCTCAGCGACACATCAATAACTTTTAGATCTTCATCTTTATTTTCATAGGAACTAGAAGAACACGCTTTAATAAAGGCATCTTTCATAGCACGCATCCTAGCGGTTCTTTCTTTGCACTCATCAATGGAAATTCTCATTCCTTTGAGAGACTCATTGATATCATGCTTAGGAGGAATAGATCTAAGCTTTAAAGAATCAACGTCAAGAGAAATTCTATCAACGTTCCTAGCCAATTCATCAACTTTAAGCAATTTTTCCTCAAGCAAAGTATTGAAATTCTTTTGCGAATTCGTAAACTCTTTAACACTAGTCTCAAATTCAGAGGGCATATTATTAAAATTTCCATAAGAGTTGTTGTAGGAATTTCCATAATTATTAGTGGAATTACTAGGATAAGGCCTAGGATTAAAGTTTCCTCTATACGCGTTGTTACCAAAATTATTCCTACCAACAAAACTCACATCCATAGATTAATTATTATTCTCAATCAAGGTAGACAAAGGCATATCATTAGGATCAGAAGTAACACTCTTAGTAGAAAATAATTTCATAAGTTCATCCATCTTTCCACTCAAAACATTAATTTCTTCTATTTCATGCACTTTTTTATTAGTAGATCTTTCAGTGTGCCATTGAGAATAATTAACCATAATATTATCTAGGAGTTTAGTAGCTTCTCCTAAAGTGATTTCCATAAAAGTGCCTCCCGTGGCCGAATTTAAAAGATTTCTAGAAGCAAAATTCAATCCGGCATAAATTTTTTGTATAATCATCCACAAATTCAAACCATTTGTAGGGCAATTACGTATCATTAATTTCATCCTCTCCCAAGCTTGTGCAACATGTTCATGATCAAGTTGCTTAAAATTCATAATATCGTTTCTAAGAGAGATGATCTTAGCGGGAGGAAAATACTTAGAGATAAAAGCATCTTTGCACTTGTTCCAAGAATCAATACTATTTTTAGGCAAAGACGAAAACCAAGGTTTAGCACGATCTCTAAGCGAAAAAGGAAATAGCTTCAATTTAACAATATCATTATCAACATCTTTCTTCTTTTGCATATCACACAAATCAATGAAGCTATTTAGATGAGTAGCAACATCTTCACTTGGAAGGCCGGCGAATTGATCTTTCATGACAAGATTCAACAAAGCAGCATTGATTTCAAAAGATTCAGTATTGGTAAGAGGAGCAACCGGAGTGCTAAGGAAATCATTATTGTTGGTATTGGTAAAGTCACATAATTTGGTATTATCTTGAGCCATCGTGACAAGCAAGCAATCCAACACATGGGCAAACAAAAAGCAAGCGAAAAAGAGGCGAACAGAAAAAGAGAGGGCAAATAAAACGGCAAGGGTGAAGTGGGGGAGAGGAAAACGAGAGGCAAATGGCAAATAATGTAATGCGGGAGATAAGGGATTGTGATGGGTACTTGGTATGTTGACTTTTGCGTAGACTCCCCGGCAACGGCGCCATAAATCTTCTCTGCTACCTCTTGAGCACTGCATTGGATTTCCTTGAAGAGGAAAGGGTGATGCAGCAAAGTAGAGTAAGTATTTCCCTCTATTTTTGAGAACCAAGGTATCAATCCAGTTGGAGGCTACGCGTGAGTCCCTCGTACCTACACAAAGCAAATAACTCCTTGCAACCAACGCGATAAGGGGTTGTCAATCCCTTCACGGTCACTTACGAGAGTGAGATCTGATAGATATGATAGGATAATATTTTTGGTATTTTTATGATAAAGACGCAAAGTAAAATAAAAGCAAAGTAAAAAAGCAAAAGAAATAACTAAGTATTGGAGTATTAATATGATCAAGATAGACCCGGGGGCCATAGATTTAACTAGTGGCTTATCTCAAGAGCATAAGTATTTTACGATGGGTGAACGAATTACTGTTGAGCAATTGACAGAATTGATCATATTTATGAGAGTATCTAGGTATGATCATGTATATAGGCATCACGTCCGAGACAAGTAGACCGACTCCTTCCTGCATCTACTACTATTACTCCACTCATCGACCGCTATCCAGCATTCATCTAGAGTATTAAGTTCATGAAAACAGAGTAACCCCTTAAGCAAGATGACATGATGTAGAGGGACAAATTCATGCAATATGATAAAAACCCATCTTGTTATCCTCGATGGCAACAATACAATACGTGCCTTGCTGCCCCATCACATCGGAAAGGACATCGCAAGATTGAACCCAAAGCTAAGCACTTCTCCCATTGCAAGAAAGATCAATCTAGTAGCCCAAACCAAACTGATAATTCGAAGAGACTTGCAAAGATAACCAATCATACATAAAAGAATTCAGAGAAGATTCAAATATTGTTCATAGATAATCTTGATCTAAACCCACAATTCAACGGTCTCAACAAACACACCGCAAAAAGAAGATTACATCGAATAGATCTCCACGAGAGAGGGGGAGAACATTTTATTGAGATCCAAAAAGAGAGAAGAAGCCATCTAGCTACTAAATATGGACCCGAAGGTCTAAGGTAAACTACTCACACTTCAGCGGAGAGGCTATGGTGTTGATGTAGAAGCCCTCCGTGATGGGTTCCTCCTCCGGCAGAGCTCCGGAACAGGCCCCAAGATGTGATCTCGTGGGTACAGAAGGTTGCGGCGGTGGAATTAGGTTTTGGCTCCGATTCGATCGCTTGGGGTAATGAGGAATATAGGAGGAAGGAGTACGTCGGTGGAGCAATAGGGGGCCCACGAGGGTGGAGGGCGTGCCCTGGGGGGTGGGCGCGCCCCCTACCTCATGGCTTCCTCCTTCGCTTTCTTGACGAGGGTCCAAGTCTCTGGATCATGTTCGTGAGAAAATCACGCCTCGAAGGTTTCATTCCGCTTTGGACTCGCTTGATATTCCTTTTCTTCAAACTCAAATAGGCAAAAAAACAGCAATTCTGGGCTGGGCCTCTGATTAATAGGTTAGTCCCAAAAATAATATAAAAGTGGATAATAAAGCCCATTAATGTCCAAAACAGTAGGTAATATAGAATGCAGCAATCAAAATTTATAGATACATTGGAGACGTATCAGGGAGGCATCCCCACCTCTTCTGGCAATGTGGGATGGGGTGAGGGGGGGCGCAAAACCCCTTAGTAGACTGGTGTGCCCCCTCCCCTTGGCCCATGAGGCCTCCCAACACTTGTTCGGGCCCTCCGAAACCCCTTTCGGTCATGCTGGTCATCACCCGGTACCCCCGGAACAATTCCAGACTCCAATACCCTTCTTCTAATATATCAATCTTCGCCTCCAAACCATTCCGGAGTTCCTCGTCATGTCCGGGATCTCATCCGGGACTCCGAACAACCTTCGGTAACCACCATAATGACTCAACTATACTTATATCATCACCAAACGTTAAGTGTGTAGACCCTCTAGGTTCGAGAAATATGCAGACATGATCAAGACAACTCTACGGTCAATAACCAATAGCGGGACCTGGATGTCCACATTGGTTCCCACATATTCTATGAAGATCTTATTGGTCGAACCTCGATGTCAAGGATTCAGCTAATCTCGTATGCAGTTCCCTTTGTCTATCAGTATGTTACTTGCCCGAGATTCGATCATGGGTATCTCCATACCTAGTTCAATCTCGTTACCGGCATGTCTCTTTACTCATTATGGAATACAAGATCCTGTGACTAACTCCTTTGTCACATTGCTTGCAAGCTTCTTGTGATGTTGTATTACCGAGAGGGCCTAGAGATACCTCTCCATCATACGGAGTGACAAATCCCAGTTTTGATCCATGCCAACTCAACGTACACCCTCAAAGATACCTATTGAGCACCTTTATAGTCACCCAGTTACATTGTGATGTTTGGTACACACAAGGTACTCCTCCGGTGTCAGTGAGTTGCATGATCTCATTGTCGTAGGAACATATACTTGACATAGAGAAAACAATAGCAATAAACATGACACAATCATATGCTACGTTTATAGTTTGGGTCTTGTCCATCACATCATTCTCCTAATGATGTGATGCCGTTATCAAATGACAACTCATGTCTATGGCTAGGAAACCATAGCCATCTTTGATCAACGAGCTAGTCTAGTAGAGGCTCACTAGGGACATGTTGTTGTCTATGTAGCCATGCATGTATCTGAGTTTCCAATCAATAAAATTCTAGCATGGATAATAAATTATTATCATGAACAGGGAAATATGATTATAACTAATATATTATTGCCTCTAGGGAATATTTCCAATAGTCTCCCACTTGCACTAGAGTCAATAATCTAGTTCACATCACCATGTGATTAATACCCAATGAGTTCTGGGTTTGATCATGTTAAGATTGTGAGAGAGGTTTTAGTCAATGGGTATGTAACATTCAGCCCCGCGTGTACTTAGCAAATCTCTTTGTCATATTGTTGATGCTGCTACCACGCTCCACTTGGAGCTATTCCAAATGGCTGCTCCACTATACGTATCTGATTTGCTACTGAGACTCATCAGGATTGGTGTTAAAGCTTGCATCGACGTAACCCTTTACGCCGAACTCTTTATCACCTCCATAACCGAGAAACATTTCCTTATTCTTCTAAGGATAATTTGGACCACTGTCCAGTGATCCACTCCTCGATCACTCTTGTACCCCCTTTCCAGACACGTGGCAAGGCACACATCAGGTGTGGTACACAGCATGGCATACCGCATTGAGCCTATGGCTCAGGCATAGGGGACGACCTTCGTCCTTTTTCTTTCTTCTGTCATGGTTGAGCTTTGAGTCTTACTCAACTTCACACTTTACAACTCAGGCAAGAACTCCTTCTTTGACTGATCATTTTGAACTCGTTCAAAATCATGTCAAGGTAGAGACAATATCAGGTGAAAACCCAGCCTTCAGTGGAAGCGTGGAAACCTTACCACAGGTTGTTGGATCTTGTATGTATGGACTAGATTCATCCATAACTGCTACATACAGTTTTGCGGAAAAACGCCCGCTCCCAATGAAGCTAGTTTGCACATGACCCACTGATGCTTACATGCACACAGCTAGCTCCTCGTCACATGTGACGCTTAGTCACATGCCCTTCATTGCGTCTGTGCTTCTCCAACAAAGCTCTGAGCCTCATATCACAGCTAGTTTAATTAGAACCATGTCCAACAAAGCTCTATCCAAAAATATCAAATATGCCTAGTTCCTTGTAAATTTAAATAGAATGAATAGTAAAGTAGAACAGCTTAAACCATTGCCCAGATCAATGCCGAAACCACAATCAAACCATTGCCGAGTTCAAGAACTCATGCACTTCACATAGCACATTCCAGCAAGTGAAACCATTGCCCAGAATAGATTTAAGTAAGACAAATAGTACAGCTGCACCGTGTGATTATGCAACATCAATCTGATTCAGTCACTCAAGATAATGCCTCACTCTAGTACACACTTACAAGATAGACGCATCATTAATAGTGATAGCAAATCTACACCTTTATATACATCAGTCATTGAGCACATAGCTCCAGTACACTGCCTAATAACTTGCAGAAGTCTGGCGCCAACAGCTAATAGCTCCATTACTCTAGCCAAGAACACACCAATGGAATACTATTTGTCCTAATAACTTGCGTAAGTCGGTAGGGCCATCAAGCAACTTGAAACAAAAAGTTTAATTAGTCAACCAGTAGGAAACATTGTTGGAAATTATACAAAAAATTCATAAACATACTTTTAATACTGATCTACGAATATAGTTACCTCAGTCCGTGTTGCATTTATTAGCAAGCAAAATTTTGGAACTGTTCTCTAAACTAAGTCCAGAGGAATGTACCGTAATCATGTCTGCTGCACTTCCTTGTCCTTCTTCTTGTTCTTCTCTTTCTGTCTTTGCTTTCCACTCTTACCCCTATGGCCCTTTAGTCTTTTGATTCTACCCCTTGACCAAATATCATTTAGAGGATGGATATGAACCTCACTTGGAACGGAACAACCGAAAAGTTCCTCAAATTCTTCTATTTGAGTTTGTTCTTTCGCTGGAACTTGGGTAGACAATTGTTCTCCAAGTGCAAAAAAGTGATTTCTCAAGAATTGCATGCCGACCTGAGATTGCTTCCCTTGTACTAAAAGATCTTCCATCTTCTTACATGTTTCTGAAGCTAATTTTTGTATCTCCAGATCAATTGAACTGCTCTCATTGCCATCCAATAGAATGTCATTCTCGTCAAAGACTGGCTCAGTTTTGCAGCCTTTCTAAACCTTTTCAGTACATAATGTTTTGGTAGTTCATTTAGCTGGGCAGTTCTTAGGACATGGATCAGATGACGACATAGGATACCATGCGTATCAAACAACTTACATGTGAAAGAACCTACCATGGTTGTTGTGTTGTAAGTTACCACCCTTAGTTTCTTATAGCCATCACGTACAGTTACTATTTTAAGCTCGCAATCATGTGCCATCATCTCAACATGGCAACGATCCCTATTAGCAAGCTTAAAAATCCTGAAATATCTACAGCGTGAATACCTCTCTGCCATGCTTTTCAATCGCCCACGATGTCTTCAACAAAGGTATCGTATGTAGGCTCACATGGTCCTCTTGCAACTCCTTATGACATTGTTCTTCCAAAGCCGTGTCAAATATAATCCAAAACTAAACCTAAGCATGTTTGCAACCAATAATACGTGAGAAAAAAGAATTGGCACTCTCTAACCTTGAAGTGATCCGCATAAGCCCTGACAAAGCTATTTCTTTGAAGTAAGCCGGTATCCATGATTCTCAAAGGTTGAACCTTTTACCGAACCATTCATCATCTTCCAACCCATACTCTGACATAATTTCTATCCATCATTCCTAAAATTCAGCAGGAGTTTCAGAAGACCACATGCACCAACCTAATCGCTCATGGAAATCCTCATCGGTCTTCAAATCAGGGCCAACCTTCTGCGGAATCTTATTCATAATATGCCACATGCATAGCCTATGTGGCTGTTGGGAAAACTTCCGTTTTTGCGTTGTCCATGTTACTACATTCGTCGGTTATTATAAACCTAGGTGCAGCCCCTCCCATAACTTTCAAGATGTGTGAAACAACCACTTATAGGAATTTGCCTTCTCATCGTATAACATTGCAGCACCAAAACAAACACTTGACTTATGGTGATTGATTCTAGTAAAGGGGGTGAATATCATGTCATATTGATTGGTGATATACGTTTAGTCAAAGGACACAAGCTCTCCAAATAGAGCATAATTTTTCCTACATGTGGCATCTGCCCAGAACACATGTACCAGCCTGTCCTTATCATCAAGAACAAAATCAAAATAAAATCCTGAATTTGCAAGATGTTTTCTAGCAAGCCGGTCAACAAACTTTTGATCATCGGATGACTTGATGAGGCACCTAATGTTTCGGTGGTGATTTTGCAAGTCTCTCTTTGTACAGCCAACATTTTCAACCCCCTCCCCCAAATCTACATGGAGGAACCTATATGCTAGGGATGTGCCAATGCTACCTTTATGACAGTTCCATAATGTAGGTTTTGCTTGTTGGCTAACTTTCCTGTTTGATCTGATGAATTGTTTTTTACTGGGTGATACAAGTGTGTGTATGTCTCTCTGTGTGCTCCTGTTCAAAAAGTGTCACAATGTACATATTATCGACCGTGCGTTTGACTGCAAGTTTAGCTTCACACCCACATCTAGTTATATTCCTCTCATATCTCTTCTTACTGCCAGTCCTAGCTACCAAAGTTTCCTTACCTTTCCGCTCTTCACGGAAATCTTCACGGCCACAAGAGAAATGCTTGTGAGTAATGACACCATTGATGCCTTTTTGCTGCCCCACACGCATTAAAAACCAACATGATGTGCATAAGCTTCAAAGAACTCCCTGGCTGCGTTCAAATGAGCAAAAGTCATCTCTATGGCTGGTCTGATGGCATCATCACACTCTGGAGTACAAGATAAGCCCTACAATTTTAAAGAAAAGCACAACAGATTTACTATGTTGGAATACATGAAATTATAAAGATGTAGTATCTCTGTAAAGAGATATAAGATCATTTATAGATCACTAAAGTAGTGAGGGAGTACATGTTAGTTAGGCAAGTACTTACACAGAAAGGTGTACTATACGGTTTCTGTGGTGTAGTAAACCCAATGTCTGGATTTGGCCTAGTGTGGACGGCTGATTCTGCATCAGACTAGACATCACAAATAGCCAAAGAATTAGCCTTGTTCACTCCACTTTGGAATTCCATTCTTCGCACAAAACAAGATATACAGCTTTGTAAGTGGAATCATAGGAGCCACCCAATATGTGTTTTCTAGAATACCATAGAATAAAATAAATGGTACAAGGAACATTCAAGATGCCACTACCTCGTCCCCTCTCCTATTTCCTTCTTAGGATGTGCTGACCTTGGAGGAGACAACCCAATTATCCATGAGGTTGTCACCTCCTCTGTTTGCTTTGCAAATCTGGCCCAATCTAGAGAAGAGGGAACCACTAGATGAGCCATGGGACAAAGGAGAACGGGGCAAAGCAGAAAAATATGAAGGGCACAATTCATATACCTGGGGACCTAGATCTAGTATGACATCATTGGGGATCGCTCGGACAAGTATGCTCGGACAATCGTGCCGGAGAGGAATCAGCCGTGCCGCTCGCTAACCGCTGGCCAACACGGAATGCTCAGAAGAGGGTTGCCACTATTAGAGGAACAATCATCAGAGAGGAATCAGCCGCACCGCTCGCCGCTCACAGGACTGGCGTAGAATGAGAGGGTCTCGCCGGCTCGTCTCCTAAACCTAGCTTCTGACGATAAGGAAATTGAATCAGGGTGGCATAATGCCATGGGGAAAGAGGAAATGTACTGAGGTACAGAATTACGAGGTTTCTGTTCTAAGTTACAGAATTCTTGCGGGGTTTAATTCGCAATTTGCACATCCTTCTATCTCGAAGCGCACATTTTCTATCCAATGGCACAAGATCAAGTTTTCATGTTTTCACTGAATGTATGGTTTTCACTAGATATGTACTCGTCAAGGTATGTGCTCTGTGAAAGTCTTATCAGTCGTCTTGATCTATCTCTATAGATCTTGTTACCCAATATGTAAGAAGCTTTACCCAGGTCTTTGAAAAAACTCCTTCAACACAACACTTTATGCCTTTCAGAAATTCTACATCATTTTTGATCAACAATATGTCATCCACATATACTAATCAGAAATGTTGTAGTGCTCCAATTCACTTTCTTATAAATACAAATTTTCTTGCAAACTTTGTATAAACCCAAAACCTCATCAAAGCATATGTTCCAACTCCGAGATGCTTGCTCCAGTCCATAGAAGTATCACTGGAGCTTGCATACCTTTTAGCATCCTTAGGATTGACAAAACCTTCTAGTTATATCACATACAACCTTTCCTCGTGGAAACCATCAAGGAAACTTTGTTTCGACATCCATCTGCCAGATTTCGTCATTGAAAATGCAGCAACTGCTAACATAATTCCAACAGACTTTAGCATCGCTATGAGTGAAACTTCTTTGCGACAAGTCAAGATTCATAAATGGTGACATTACCATCAGCATTTATCTTCTTCTTAAAGATCCATTTATTCTCAATGGCTTGCCGATCATCGGGCAAGTCCACCAAAGTCCATTATTTGTTCTCATACGTGGATCCTATCTCGGATTTCATGGCTCGTAGCCATTTTTTGGAATCCGGGCCCACCATGGCTTCTCCATAGCTCGTAGGTTCACCATTTTCCAACAACATGACCTCTAAGGCAGGGTCAGAAGCTGTGTGTACCCTTGCCGACCTACAAGGTTCGACAGTAACTTGATCCGAAGATTCATGGTCATCATCATTTAAGTGCATCTAGTGCTCCTTAGTGATTTTGGTGTATTGGAGACTTATAGGTTAAGGGACTAATGAGTTTGTGAGTGTACACAGGTCTATAATTCCATGAGGAGTTTGATATTTACGATGAAAGTCGACCCCTAAAAATGAATGTCTTTAACTGAAGACTTTAGTTTTCTTGAAGACTTTGAAAGTGAAGAAATTGGTGTGACCATGAAGACCTGATATTCATGCGAGGAATATGAAGTGTGAAGACTTTTTTTCGTAGTTTCATTTTCTCTTTCTTGAGTCATAGGAAACACTGTACTGTTAAAGGGGGTCGAGGTAAAACTAAGGAAAAGTTTCCAAGTGATGCTCATCTCAATCCTACACCTACTCAATCCTTTCGAGTGAAGCCATTGGAAATCTCATATAGTTCAGTCAATTTCTGCAGTGACAGAGATGAAGATCTTCTGTTCTCTGAGGAATTTGTTCTGACTGAGGAGTTAGGAATTCGCCAGTGTGGATTGCCTACAAGTGAGGAACATGATAGCCCCAAGGAATTTGATAAGATCAAATATCCGACCGTTGCTGTCTATGCGCCAACTTTCCCAAAATATCTACCCACCTAACGGTCATATCATTGAAGGGCATTTATGTCTTATCATGTCGGGCTGCTCCCTAGGCTATAAATAGCCGCCCCCTACAACCACTAGTTGGTTGGCTGCTCCGAGAGATAGATTGACACTTGTCATTGAGAGCATTCCATCCTCCGAGGACTTTGAGAGAAAATCATCAAGTGAGGAAAACCCAAACCAAAACACCTACAAACCCAAAGTGATTGAGCATCACTGAAGAGATTGTTCCTGTGTGGAACCGATGCTTGTTACCTTTGAGGACTGTGTATCCTCCAGACGGTTAGGCATCATTGTCTAGAGCATCCAAGAGGAAATTGTGGATCACCGAGTGACTGAGTCTGTGAAGGTTTGGAAGT
This sequence comes from Aegilops longissima, assembly GCA_021605205.1. Taxonomy (NCBI): domain Eukaryota; kingdom Viridiplantae; phylum Streptophyta; class Magnoliopsida; order Poales; family Poaceae; genus Aegilops; species Aegilops longissima. Next base: position 100,403,524 of record CM038679.1, on the reverse strand, counting down.
CACCTAAATACTTACCATGAGTGATTGGGAGAGGTCTGTGTGACCTTAGCTCAAGAAGAATACAGTGAGGACTGTGTGTCGGGGACTGTGTGTCCTCGGGTTTAAATACCTAGCCGCTCCAACTAGACGTACAACTGTCACAGTAGTTGGAACTGGCCTACCAAATCATCGTCTTCACCAAGCTACTGGTTCTATTTCCTCAACTCTTACATTTCCTCATTTCTGTGTTGATGTACTTGATCGTTACTGTTTGAAGACTTTGACTGAAGACTTTCACAATTTCCTCAATTCTATTTCTTCACCGTTTGTCTTCACCGCTTATCCTGTGTTTACGCTACTTGTACTCGCATGCTTGCTTTCATTTCACCGTCTTGACCGTGTTAGTACTCTATTATGCTTGCATCCGAGTACTTATTCCATCGCTAAGTAGTTTGTTGCTTAGAATTTCTCACCTTGAAATTCCTCAATGATTTAATTTGTAAAATAGCCTATTCACGCCTCTAGTCGATATAACGACTTTCAATTGGTATCAGAGTAAGGTACTCCCTTGTTCTGTGTGATTTTGGTTTAACCACCTGGAGGTTTAGTTTGTCGACTGCAGGAATGAAGAAAGTGACATGCCCCATCTTTGGCGGTCATGATTATCCCAAGTGGAAGGCCATGATGAAGAAGCGTCTCATGGTGATGGACAAGAAGTTGTGGACCATCACTGAGATTGGTGTTACCGATCTTTGCAAGATGGCGGAGGCTGATCATATTTGCAAGTACACTCAACTTGACATCATAGCAAAGGATGTCATCTGCTCCTGCTTATCTCAAAATCAGTTCAGGAACATTATGCATCTCTGCCATGCGAAGCTTATCTAGGACTGACTCTCTGGTATCTATGAAGGTCATCGAACTCGTCATGATCCCTGGTTTGAGGATTTCAAGGAATCGCTCAAAATGATAACTTTCGATCCTGGATCATCATCCTCTGCACCATGCCTTATGGCAAAAGGTGCCAAGGTAACTGAATGCTTACTATCTGAGTCTAGTGATGATGAATTTGGTGATGAATTTGGACCCAGCTATACCAAGCTTGCTTCTCTTGCCACTAAACAACAAAAAGCTTTGGAAAAGGTTGAAAACATGCTAGATGAAAGCGATGATATATTGGTGAAGAAATGGATCGAACTCAAACTTTGACTGATAATCTTCAGATTCTTCTGATGAGTCATTTGACTCCAACTATAAACTATTCAAAAATCAAAATGGTGAAGTATTTGCTAGATATGTTGGCACTAACTAAAGGAATGGTTCCCATATGAAGAAAATCTGGGTTCCCAAACGGTGCCTTGAAAGTCTTCAGGTGAATGTCATCATGACACACTACTGCAGGATGCTGCTAACACGACACTACGATCAGAGACCCTTCGAGAAACTGTGTGCGATGCAATAATCACAAACGGTGTTGTATAAAAACCATCAAAAATGTATAAAACATTTGCGATGACGGATGCATCAAACACGGTTCAGGTTTTAGTTACGTGTGCGATGAAGGGCATACAGTTCAGTTCAATTAACTATATGCGATGAGGAGGAACAAAAGAAACGGGCAGCCATATGAAGGAGTGTGCGATACACAGCATGCGGTTCACTCGGATGAACTATTTGTGATTAGGCAACACAAAAGAAACGGTCAGCCAGATGAAGGTGTGTGCGATATACAGCATATGGTTCACTCGGATGAACTGTTTGTGATTAGGCAACACAAAAGAAATGGTCAACCAGATCAAGGTGTATGTGATATACGCATGCGGTTCACTCGGCACTTGTCGTTAGTGTGTGACCTCTGTGGCAACCGTTCGCTCCCCAGGAGCCTCTTCGTGTACCATGGCAAACGTCCACCGCCTCTTCGCCTTTCCCTCTCGATTTGGAACTTCTATTGCATGCTCTTCCTCCCTCCTCCATTCGCCTTCACCCTTCCTTCTGCCATTGTTCGATCATCTTCTCCATGGAGGTAATAGGCCGGAAACGACCCCGTTATTCTTGCCCCGATCTGAATGATGACGCGGTGGAGGAACTCATTGATCGGTGCGACGTCATCACCTCGGCTAGCATGGCAGGTTCGTTCAAGACCATTCTCGACTCAACTAATAACATCATTACAAGGAACCCAAGGGTTCAGGAGCGGTTTGATCTCCCCTATCTTCTTCGCCGTGACCCTGCTGACTGGCGCGGGGACGAGGGAAGCCTCCCCTTGTGCAAGTTGATGACGCTTGATAATGATACGTATGATGTTAAGATGCCATTGCTTGAGGGCAAGGATTGGGCAGGCGCAAATAGATATTGGGTTGTTTACATTGGGTACAACTGTGAGTGGGAACTTGTGAATGTGTACACTCGTCACCGGGTTCCACTTCCAAAAATCGCAGACGACTACCAAGAGGTTGAGTACACTGGTATTCTACGTGAGTTCAAATACGATCATGGTGACTGTCGTCTACGGAAGATAGCAATTTGTCCAGTTCCCAGTCGCTATTGGGATTACTCGAACTATGAAGTTATTGCTATCTTCGACAAGCTTGTTGCCTTCCTTACTTCCACGCCTTGATGGATATTGCTCAAAAATTAATTTCTGTACACAGATGAGTACTGTGATGCAATTCAATACGAGGGTCTTGTGTTTGCTGCCACCACTCGTGGCACTGTTTTTGCATGGAATCATCATGCTTTCAGTACGTTTGTCTTCCACCGTAATTATAATTGTTTCATCCACATGCATGCGGGTTAGCTAGTTTCCCTTTACTAATTAATTAACCTTCTTGTGTTTCAAAGGTCCTGTGAACATTCCACCACCTATAATTTTAAAATTTTCTAACCAAGGGGGAGATGACGATTCTGTTGATCACAAGCATGAGGATGAGCTGGACCCATATACTCAGTGGCGCCTGGCAACTTATTCCGATGGATCACCTATTCTTCTTGTCTGTATACATGGCACTACTGATGTTACTAAGGAAGCAGGTGTTGTCTCGCATGGTTGCACTCTCCGAACCTATTCCAACATCCGTTGCAGGGTATTCGGGATGGATACTAGTGTACTAGCGCCAACCCCTTCTCCCTAGTTCAGTGTTGGATGTCTTGGAGGAAACTCGCTCTTCCTTGGACAAAACTATCCAATGATGGTGGAAGGCGATCCAACTGCTGTTGACACAACGTTACTACCATTTAGGATAAGCAACTGTATTTGTACCTCGGACATTGCTATGCTTCCCTACCATCCCAATATGGGTCCTGACATAGGCCGCTTCAGCCTGGATGATCAGTCCTGCATTGGTCTCGAGATTGACAGTAGCTGGCCCTTCCCAGAGAATCACTTTTGGTTCAAATCAAGCGTTTCCATTGCCGACGAGTGGTTGAGCTGAAGTTCATTTCATCGCATTGTTATTTGTTGTGTGAGAAAAACTTGACTACAATGTTTTGTCGGAAATGATCTATAATCCAACGTGTATCCTCGTTGTCATTGTGGGCTGATGACTTGTTGTTTGTAATCAATTGTACATTTGCATATGCGTCCATCAACTCACACCTGCTAGTGGTGTCCATATGAACAATGCTAGTGATTTTAGTTGCAAAAATTAGATAGTGCTAGTGGTGTCCATATGAACAGTGCTAGTGACTAATCGCAGTGTTACAAGGTTGACAAATGGCAATGTTACTAGATAAACAAATGCCAATCTTTCCAGTTTGACAAATGGCAACAAAGCTTACCCAATTGTTTGTATGTGGGTGCACACGGGTCATGCAAAAGAACCGTTTGCGTTGAAGGGATGCAGAAATCCTACTTCGCACATTTTCTCTTGGCTTCATGGGGAAGCTGTCGGTTTGCATCCGGGTGTTCTAACTAAAACGTTTGTGATGAGTATTTTATATTTAAAAACCATTGATGTTTTTTTCAAAAGAAAATCGTTTGATAAGTCTGTACATTAAGAGATAAAAATGCAAGTTCGTTCAAAGCATATCTTTCATTCAGTTAAACTGCGAATTTATATTCATATGATCGAGAATTCGAGATACAGTATTAAACCCCAAAAAACTATTTTCGGCGGCGGTGGAGGCGGCGTGCCGCGCCGTTGTTGTCGTTGTCGTCCTCCGGGACGCCGTTGTTGAAGTCTTCAAGGCAGCACAAAATGTTCTTCACTTGTAAATCAAACATCATGTCATCGCGCGATCGATGGGCGGGGCGCGGAATGACGGCAACTGGCGCCGCTGAGAGGTAGCAGTCGACGGCAGCGTCCCATGCCGCTGAGGGGGGCACGGGCACTAGCGCGGCGAGTGCAGCCAAATGCACGGGGGCCGGCGCCACGGTGGGTGGAGGGGCGTGCACGGGGATGGGCGCTGGCATGTACATGAGATCGCACGGGTCCGCGGAGACCTCGCTGACGCCCGCGGCTTCTAGCTCTGTGATAGTGCTCGGCGACCAGCCCGTCAATGCTACGGGGATGGTCATTGGCGTGACGCTGGGTAGCAACTGCTGCGCCAGCTCTGCTCGGGCCATGTCCATGAGGCCCCATTCCTCCTTATTTTCTATCTCCTCCACTGAGTCGACTTCACCAAACTTGAAGACTAGTGGCGATGATCGCTTTGCGGCATGGCGTTGTTGGAGGTCTACGGTGTGGGAGGGAGGGAATGGGAGGCGAACAATGAAGGCCGCCCATATGAAACAGCTGCTCGGGAGCCATTAATGGAGAGGAAGGTGGGCGCCCGAATCCAAAGGGCTCGCTTCCTAGTGAGCTCAAGACAAAGATACAGCTCACGCTTCTGGTGAGCTTGCACATTGGATGACAGCTTGCACGACTCTCGGTCAGCCTGTGCACCGGACTGCGCTCGCACGCCTCCCGTTCAGTCAAGGTCAAGAAGCTATCCGCACGGCACCTCCTACAGCCATTAAAACCAAGACACATGGCGCCACGTGAATGGTTAAAAGAACGCACACGTTTGAATTCTACAAACGCTTGAGATATTAAAGTGGCAGCTATTTTTTCAAAATGCCTTTGTTGGCTGTCATTATTTGAGTGCGCCTTCTCTCAAAATGGACATGAAAATGCCACAGCATGTCGGGTGCCATTCCATGATAGCATGCCAAGTTTCACGAATTTCAGAAGAGTTTTCGATTTACTAGAATTTAAAAACCAGGCATCTCAACATTTTGCGGGCAACAAAGAGTGCCCTACTATTTGAATTTAATTCCAATCTCTTGCATGGGACCTAGAAATTCACCCTAGGACACACATGTGATTTTTCAAGTAACTTTGGTGCATTGGAGCATGTGCATGTAGTTCAATTTTGAATTATGTACATAACATGCCTAGAAAACTCAATTAATGCATAAAAATGTCCAAACGAACCCGGAAAGTCCCAAAATTAACACAACACTCCTGTTGTTTTATGTTGACACGAGAAATTTTTGAAAGCAATAAGAGGCAATGGATGTCGTTTTGTCCCCAAAGGTGGGACGACGTTCCTCACCAAACCATCAGCTTGTTGTGAGAAGCTCGGTTTGTGAGAAGCGATACCCAAACCTGCCCCAAATGGGACAATTTTTTACCACGGCATGTTTATGCCACTCCATGATAGAATGCCAAGTTTCATGAATTTCAGAGGAGTTTTGGATTTACTAGAATTTAAAAACCAGGCATCTGAATGTTTTGTCGGCAATCAACGGTGCCCTGGTGTTTGAAATTCATTCCCACTTCTTGCATGGGACCTAAGCATGCACCCAAGGACACATATTTGATTTTTCAACCAATTTATATGCACTGGAGCATGTGCATGTAGTTCAAATTTGAATTATGCACATAAATGCATTGAAAACTCAGTTAATGCATAAAAATGTCCAAATGAACCCCGAAAAATCCCAAAAATTGACACAAAACTCCTGTTGTTCTATGTTGACACGAGAAAACAATTTGAAAGCAGTAAGAGGCAATGGATATTGTTTCATCCCCAAAGGTGGGACGTTCCGTATCAAAACCATCATGCTTTTTGTGAGAAGCTCTCGTTTGTGAGAAGCATATACCCAAACCTGTCCAAAATGGGACAAAATTTTCACCAGGGCATGTTTATGCCGCTCCATGATAGCATGCCAAGTTTCATGAATTTCAGACGAGTTTTGGATTTACTAGAATTTAAAAACCAGGCATCTCAATGTTTTGCCCGCAATCAACGGTGCCCTGGTGTTTGAAATTCATTCCCATTTCTTGCATGGGACCTAAGCATGCACCCAAGGACACATATTTGATTTTTCAACCAATTTATATGCCCTGGAGCATGTGCATGTAGTTCAAATTTGAATTATGCACATAAATGCATTGAAAACTCAGTTAATGCATAAAAATGTACAAACGAGCCCAGAAAAATCCCAAAATTTGACACAACACTCCTGTTGTTCTATGTTGACACGAGAAAAAAATTGAAAGCAATAAGAGGCAATGGATATCGTTTCGTCCCAAAAGGTGGGACGTTCCCTATAGAAACCATCATGCTTGTTGTGAGAAGCTCTTGTTTGTGAGAAGCATATACCCAAACCTGCCCAAATGGGACAATTTTTTTACCATGGCATGTTGATGCCGCTCCCTGATAGCATGCCAAGTTTCATGAATTTCAGACGAGTTTTGGATTTACTAGAATTTTAAAACCAAGCATCTCAATGTTTTGCCGGTAATCAACAGTGCCCTGGTGTTTGAATTTCAATCCAATCTCTTGCATGGGACCTCGAAATTCACCCAAGGACACACATGTGATTTTTCAACCAACTTTAGTGCATTGGAGCATGTGCTTGTAGTTCAAATTTGAATTATGCACATAAAATGTATACAAAACCCAATTAATGTATAAAAAAGGCCAAAAGAACCCCGAAAAATTCCAAGATTAAACACAAGACTCCTGTTGTTCTATGTTGACACTAGAAATTTTATGAAAGCAATAAGAGGCAGCGGATATCGTCCCGTCCCCAAAGGTGGTATGTTCCCTAGCGAAACCATCATGCTTGTTCTTAGAAGCTCTGGTTTGTGAGAAGCTTATATCCAAACCTGCCCCAAATGGGACAAATTTTTCACCACGGCATGTTGATGCCGCTCCATCATAGCATGCCAAGTTTCATGAATTTCAGACGAGTTTTGGATTTACTAGAATTTAAAAGCCAGGTATCTCAACATTTTGCCGGCAATCAACAATGCCCTGGTGTTTGAAATTCATTCCCATCTCTTGCATGTGACCTAGAAATTCATCCAAGGACACACATGTGATTTTTTAACCAACTTTGGTGCATTGGAGCATGTGCTTGTAGTTCAAATTTGAATTATGCACATAAAATGCCTTGAAAACCTAGTTAATGTATAAAAAAGGCCAAACGAACCCCGAAATATTCATTCCCATTTCTTCCATGGGACCTAAGCATGCGCTGAAGGACACAAATTTGATTTTTCAACCAATTTGTATGCACCGAAAGCATGTGCATGTAGTTTAATTTTGAATTGTGCAAGTGAAATGGCTAGAAAACCAGTTTATTGTATAAAATGTCCTAACAAACCCTGAATAATTCCAATTCTTTTACGACACACATATAGTTGCATGTTCACTGCGGATAAAAGGTCTAGCAATTCAAACAATGTCCATTGCCGCTATGAACCCATTTTGCAATTCAAATCAAGTAGATCCCACACAGTTTATTATCACCAACCGTGTGAGATGTAGTACAAATATCTTTGAGCACCGTCGGTGTATAGTATGCCTATGGCTTACACGAGAAGGTGCGTCGACTACAGTCCACAGCTGGCGTGTCAAGCACGCTAGCTCACTCCCCAAAAACTCCCGCCTCTGCATCCCTCGCATTCTCGAAAATATCGGCCTCCTGGAAGGTTTTAATGTTTGATAGCGCATGATTAGTATGTGTGGACTGTGTGATCTCTCACACTCCCTGCCTGCTTCACCCCTTGATTCAAATTTTGGTAGCCCCTGCATTTTACTCCCGCCTCTGCATCCTCGCAATCTAAAAAATTCTCCTCGCCCTTGATCCAAATTTTCAGAGCCCGCTTTGTCACTCCCGCCTAGTAAAATTTTCAGTTGCCGCAGTATTTCCTCAAACACAACCTTGCTGCCCCCTCCCTCCACACACACACACACCCCAAAACCTCCGCTCACACAGACACACACAACCCTCGAAACCATTGGTAGGTCGCCGCCCTCGTCGGCGCCTCCATCCTCAATCTCTGCTCGTGTGCTGGGGAGCTCGAGGAGCCAATGGCCAAAACGAGGTTTATCACGGCCTTTTCGCCCGACGCCAGCGAGGTGGCCGCCGAGGTGTCCCTGTCGTCCTCCGCGGGCCCGATCCACTGTCGCCGGTCCCCCGATCTGCCCGCCGCTGCGCCCCTACGCCGGTTCGAGGACTTCCCCGTCCTCCCTCGGACCCGGCAGCCGACGAAGTCCTACCTCGGGGTTCGGCAGCGGCGGTGGGGGACGTGGGTCACCAAGATTACAGATTGAGAGACCCACACCCGCCAATGGCTCGATAGCTTCCACACGGCTGAGCTCGCGGCCATGGAGTATGACCGCTGGTAGGTCCGCTACCCCGGCGCGGTGGCTAGGCTCAATTTCCCCTTTGGCACACGTCCAGTCCACCTCGTTCCAAAGGAGCCAGGAGTGGTGAGCTCGGCTATGGTGCGGGAGGACCGCGAGGCGTGGGAGCGTCTCGAGGCCGAGGTCAGCAACGAGGCCTACATGCAAGAGCTCCGCCGGCAGCACCCGGAGCTCATGGAGGTGGAGCAGGCGATATTTGCTGGTGGGGAGGGCGGCAAGGTTATTGCGCTCTCCTCCGATGAAGAGGTTGAAGCGGCGAGGACGGCGACGCAGAGGGCGGCAAGGTTATCGCGCTCTCCTCTAATGATGAGGTCGAAGGTTGCGGCGACAGTGGCGCGAAGGGCGTTGAGGTGGGCCCCGAGGACAAGGAGATTGACGTCGACGAGTGGAGGAGTGCCTTCCCCAACGACCACGACACGCACTTGGCTCGGACCGGCTCATGACACCGTACATGACGAGGAAGGATTGGCTCAACCTCTACTTGACCAAAATTAGTTTAGCTTAGTTTAAATATTTGTTTTATGTTCGGTTATGCAAAACTATCTATGTTTTTGTTTGAATGCATGCTACTTTCAGTTGAACCTGCTTTGAACTTGATCAAATTGAAGTTTACAACCTTAGGTTTAGGGGATCGACTAGAAACGGCCAAAAATTGTTGGAGTATATATATATCCACTAAGGGTTTTAGTCCTTTAACTTTTTAAGGATCGCCTAGAGATTTCCTTATGACTTGTTTATTTCATTTCTTCACAATGTGATGCTCTATATGTGCAACTATTTGCTGTGCAGTTCAATTTCATCAATAACAGTTTCAACAATACCACTATGAATTACGATATTTGGTTGCTGTTAAGAAAATTGCAGTTAACATGCCTTTTCGTTTTTCAATTGTTGTTTAGCAACATGCATTGTACTGAATGACTAAATATGCAATCCCAGGCTACATAGCAACAAGGAACAGTGTTATCTTAATGTTCTGATGATGTATAGATATACATGTAATAAAATCTTATATAATGGGATGGATGGAGTGTTGTACTACATCATTTTTCAATTGTTTTTTAGCTTCTAATATTAACTTGGTGCTTTTAGGTACATATATCATTGCCAAAGATCCACACTTCGACCCTTTCTACGTATGGGGCAATGAGATATTCATGAGCCAGCATCAAGTGAGGAAACTGATAAAGATTGTTACTAAAATGGGTCAAAAGATGTCAATCAAACTATTTGTTTACACTTTATGCAAGACAACAGTGAACTGCAGGATGGTAAGTAAGAACCCTGTAGCCTTCTTTTTACTGCCCATAATGAGTTGTGTTAGATGACAATATCTGAATCTTTTTTCTTTTGCAGTGGATCTTGAAGCAGTTTACTCAAGATTACCTCTCAAACTACATGATTGGTGGACGGCCATCACAAGGGGTTGGACTAGAGTCCTGCATACCTTCTGCATCCAGGAGAGCACAATAGGGCCATTCCGCTTCACCTTGTTCATCAACTGGAATGTCTGTCGCCTCTTTCTTTACCATCTGTAATAATACAAGTATAGAACCTTGGTACATCATTCTTTATTTGGTGCTTCTATAATTCTTAAACATATGAACCTGTGAATTGAATAATGCATTGGTTTTTTGAACCTGATGGATATGAATAAAGCTATAGCCTACTTTCAAGTTTAAATTAGGTACAATTTTAAATAGCAGCAATTAAATTAGGGTGAAACTACGTTGTGCAGGTCATTACGGCACACACGGTTGGTAAAACACAAACGTTTTGCGATATACACCACAATCCGAGATGGTTCACAGAGAGGAAACGTGTGCAAGCATGCACACAGTTGCCGTTCACAAAGCGTGTGTGATGTCAGACACTATCACATACGGTGCGGGAAAACTAAATGTGTGTGATAATCATGAACTGTTTGTGATGTGCCAGGCATCGTAAATCTCTCGTGCGCGGAATCTTCCTAGAATCTGCCTGGAAAGCTCCCCTGCCTAGAATCTGCCTGGTTTTAGGTAGTACCACAAAACTCCGACTGCGATGGCAATGCGAGCACAAACGAGTAGCAAGGATGAAGTGTTTGGGATACACTGGTGCGCGTCGGTCCTAAACAAACGGTGTCGGTGTCAAAACTGGCGGATCTCGGGTAGGGGCTCCCGAACTATGCGTCTAGGCGGATGGTAACAGGAGACAAGGGACACGATGTTTTTACCCAGGCTCGGGCCCTCTCGATGGAGGTAATACCCTACTCATGCTTGATTAATATTGATGATATGGGTAGTACAAGAGTAGATCTACCACGAGATCAAGGAGGCTAACCCCTAGAAGCTAGCCTATGGTATGATTGTTGTTCGTCCTACGGACTAAAACCCTCCGGTTTATATAGACACCGGATAGGTTAGGGTTACAGTCGTCGGTTACAATGGTAGGAGATCTACATATCCGCATCGCCAAGCTTGCCTTCCACGCCAAGGAAAGTCCCATCCGGACACGGGGCGAAGTCTTCAATCTTGTATCTTCATAGTCTTGGAGTCCGCCGTGATGATAGTTCGCTATCCGGACACCCCTAGTCCAGACTCCTCAAGAGCCCTCGAACCAGGCTTCAATGACGACGAGTCCGGCGTGCATATTGTCTTCGCATTGCAAGGCGGGTTCCTCCTCCGAATACTTCATAGAAGGTTTTGAACACCAGATAGTGTCCGCTCAGAAAACAAGTTCCACATAACACGTAGAGAGAATAATTTTTGCACAGATCTACTGACGTATTCCGCGGCGTGACATCACACCCCGGCTAGGCCTTTATATGGATCGTTTTTTACCATTCCACCTTAGCGCGTTTAGCGAGGCGGTTTCCTTGGCACGTCTTATCAAAGCATAGATCATGCTCCCTTATTCCGGGATTCTCATCAATACGGACGTGGGTAACCCATCCGCGCCATTGATTACGGCTCTTGGGAGATAAGCGAGTTTTACCAGGCTGGTGGGGGACGCATAGCTTCGTCCGTCCATATGAGGGGATAAGGATCCACCTTTTCACCTACGCCTTCTTCCTCCTTTGCTCATCCATTTCCGCACTCGAGCTCCAGCGCCCAAGTCCGCACATCCCACCTCAACCTTCTCCAACCATGTCAGGAGCGGGAGGCAGGTGGATGGCCTCCTCCGTCACGGAGGGGCACATCACAATACTACAGAGGCCGGATATTTGTCCGCGACATCACAGACAGCTGCCCGACGCGGGCAGCTCATTCCAACCCCTGTGACCCATGAGAGGGTGGTATTTCTCCCCACTTCCTCCATGGACTAGGTTTTCCACTTCACCCATTTGTCCGGGGCTCATGTTCTACTACGGCCTGGACTTCCACGACCTGGCCCAATTTTATCCTCAACATCTCGGTGTTTATCGTCAGGTGTGCGAGGCCTTCCTTCGCATCCAGCCCCACTTCGTCCTATGGTGAAGATCTTCAATGTCAGGCCGAAGGTAGTGGGCGGCCGTCAAGCGGAGTGCGGAGGCACCATGGTCGGCAAGATGGCCAAGGTCCTATGGCTCGAGGGCGCCTTTGTGGAGACAATAAAGGGCTGGCAATCGGGGTGGTTCTACATCACCGAGCCACGCGACCCCGAATGGGTGGCGGCCGCCAAATTCAGATCTGGCTTCCCCACACGGCTCTCGTAATGCAAAGAGACGGGCCTGACATGGGGGAATTCGAACGAGCTCTCCAGACTCCAAACATGCGTCCGAAACCTGGTGGACAAGAATCTCAGGCTTGTCGACGTAATCCAGGTGATGCTCATCCGCCGGATTCTCCCATGCCAACAACGGGCCTTTAATTTGTGGGAGTTCGATCCGGCACAACACCGAACCTTGAGCCGGCTCTTCGACACTACGTACGAAGATGCCTGGAAGGTGCTGTTCAAGGGCGCTGAAGCCCCAACATCCGCTAACAAAGATCGCGGATACAGCTCGCGGCGTCAAGCCGGCGAGGTAAGTTATTTTACCCTTTACGGGACTCTTTTTTCATAGATTGACTCTATGTGGGATCTAAAACTCCCTAATCTTTGACAGATCGGTGAAGACGCCCGGACAGATTAACTTGTCCGGCCCTTTGCCGGAAGACCAGCGGACGCCTGATTGACGGGTTGCTGCACCGGTACCCCATGTGGTGCCGAGAAGAAGGCCAAGAAGGAGGCCACGGAACTTGAAGGAGCTCCCGACGCCAGTGCCGTCGATTCTCAAGCAGAATCTTCTCCGAGGACGAGGAGGAGGAAAGAAGCTTCTCCCCCGTGGGAGGAGAGGAAAAGGAAGGCCGCCCCAACTGGGGAGGCCGGAGGGTCCAAGAAGGGAAGAACCCTTCCCCCGGACTTCTCCACCAACGTCGATGACGACGAGGAGGATTGGCCAACAAGGGCCAAGCCCCTGGCGAGATCGTAAGTGTCCGGATACCCATGGCTTTTTTCATCCTTGCATAGTGTTCTCTAATGCCGAACAATCATGCAGCCCGCCCAAGGGCGAGTTCGCCACTTCGTCGAGCGGGTCCCTGAGTTCGTCGGAAATGGAGAGTACTTCACTTCCGACCGCCTCCTCACCTCACGCTGCGGACGACGCCACGGTGGGGCCCCAAGGTGGGCTTGGTCAAGAGGAGGTGGCGCAGGAGGCGCCACAAGGCAACCTCCCGGACTCCAGGCGCGTGGGGGGCAAGACCCCCAGGGGCTCTAAGCCCGACCCTTGTCCGGACTCGATGCCGAACCTTCAGCGTTCTCGAGTCCCAAGCGGTCCTTCAGAAGAAGGTAAGACACCGTGTCCTCCGTCCAACCGGAGGCACCGGATAGCATTAGAGGCGCTTAACAGCGCCTCCATCGAGGAGCACCGCACCTGTTATGAGTGCGGTGATCCGGACAGATTCATCCGCCAAGAGCGAGCCGACCAAGCTCTGCACCAGCCTTCTAACAGGCTTTGAGGTAAGTTTAGAATATTTATAAATATTACCGCATAGACAGTAGCCCTTGATGCTTAGTTTGGTGTTCGGAAAGAAAAGCCGGACTAAGGATCTAAAAAGATATACGCAGGAGTCTAACATAAGTATGTCAACATGGGAATGCAGGCTGCGCTGCTGACCTCTGCCGCACTGACTTCAGAGGTCAATGCATTGAAGCAGAGCCTCGAGCGGTCCAAGAACGAGCTCGGCCAAGCCAAGAAGCAGCTCAAGGACAAGGAAGGTAAGTAGTACCTTATTAAAGAAATACCTTATAGAAAGGTTTCAAGTTGCAAAATAACAGAATAACATGGGTGCTGCAGGGCCACGAGCAGGTGGCGACCACAAGGAAGCGTGTCCGTGGGTCAAAACAAAGCGATCATGAACGCACCGAGCGAGAGAAGGGGAGGCGCAGCTGGCCAAGGTGCGGCAAGAGCTCCAAGATCTCGTGGAAAAACACAAGAGTTTGGGCGTGACTCTAAGACTCGAGAGTCCGAGCTCGCCTCGGCTCTTGAGAGTGCCAAAGTTGCTAAGGCCGAGGCCCAAAAAGCCCTCCAAGAAATTGAATCATTAAAGAAGATAGCGGCGGTAAGGCATTCTTTATGCAAAGCAAGCATGTGAAAGTGAATTACCTATTACTTACCCGGATTCGAGCTCTCCAGAGCATTCGCAGATTTGTCCCAGAGTGTGTCCGATGCTGCCGCATTCTACCGCGCCAAGGAGGGAGCTCGACGGAAAAGGTGTTCGGTCTCGGTATCTTTGAGGCCGGACATATGGTGCCTCGAGCGACCAGTGAAGCAGCTGGTCGAGCTCCACAAGGTCGCCGAACAGGCCATGAAGGGCCTTATAGCGCGGGTTGTGGCCATTGGAAGCCATGCACAGGAGCTACTTGACTTAGTGCACGATGGCTGGTGGATGCCTGCCCACGGATTGAAGTCATCAAGCGCTCGTCTGCATTGAAGGTGTCCGTCGGGCCCTTGCCCGTGCTAAAGTGCTTGCTGGGCAACCTGGATGCGAGAAGCTTGTGACGGACGGGCCACCGAAGGGCAAGGAGCATCGCACACCCGAAATGTACTATGAGGGCCTCTTGAAGGGTGCCCGCCGAATAGCGGATGAGTGCTCCAAAGATGTAATTTTTGAATAGGCTCGCATTTTTTATCCTGTATGCTGAAAACTTGTTCATATGCGCAAAGCAACGCTTGTTAATTTAAAATATTACCATCTGTGCGGCCGTTTATCAAATTTGAGAGATGGCAAGTCGTTGGCTTCAGCCCCCATGCCACGAGTGCTGGGGTGTTCGGGATAAACTTGAGCACTCTTGTTCCCATTCTTGGGTCTATCTAGGGAGGTGCTCAACACAACGAACAGGGCAACCGGACTTATAATGCTTGAACACTCTCACTTAGCCATAGAATTCTATAATTTTAAATTTCGGCGAAGCCCCTAGTAACGGAAGACCGAGTTCGGGGCGCTATCCACGCCTTGGCCGGACAATTCCGGTTCCTCGCTCTAAGCGGCATAAGTCTTTAGGGACCCGAAAAAACCTCTCGAACAGCGACCGGCTCTCGCCCTATCATGACGGTCAGTTTTAGCTTTCTCCACTGAGGTGCTCGACCCAGCTCAACTGGGGCACAATCGTAGTGGTTCTGTCGGTGCTACGTTAGTCGATATAACGGAACTAAGGTACCAAAACACGGGAGCCGGGCAAACCCAATTATTGACCCAAGACATGATTCGGAGCCGATTCATATAATGCTATAAGTTCGGGGTGCCGCACTTGTGAAAGTGTTCGGACTTATCACACCATAATTTTGGGATACTTAAGCCCCTGGTGTATTGGCCGTACCAAAGTGTACGGTTGCAACATGTCATGAAATGAACATATGTATAGATAAAGGAAGTAGTGCAATAACAAGCAAAAGCTATGTATTTTTATTCAAAAGGTATCTGCGATGAAAGCGAAACGATACAAATAGTGCGATAAGCAAGGGATGGGACTATCTAACATGTCCCCTCCGTGGGTAAGCATGGGGATGGTATGTAAAATGTATAATGCTCGTAATAGAGACCACCAACACTCGACGTGGCTTTACGCTTCCTCGGCTGTTGCATCGTGAGTTCGGCGATTCTAGTGCCGGACAGACTTCAAAGACGGAGTCCTGAAAGTAAGAAATGGAAGAAAAAAGGAATGACACAATCGGAGCCCCAGTGCGGTCGGGCCGCATTCTTGGCGTCCGTGGTCTTGCCCTCCCCATATGCCCATGGTATCTCCAGGCGTAATTATGTATGCGTAATACTAGCTTCGCAATTTCGCGAGGGCTGGGGTTAGGGCGGATTGCTACGCGATGCTTGAATCATGCCAGCGGTCTTGTTGTAGGTTACTCCGGCGCGCTTGATGTGTCCGGATGCTTAGTGGCCGGACTCGAGAATTGCTGTGAGAGGCTGCTTTGTACCTCCGCCGAGGGTCCGCCGTGTGCTCCTCCGCTCGAGAGAGCGTTCGGTGTTTCCATTGACCGTGATTACTCCTCGAGGGCCTGGCATCTTGAGCTTGAGGTATCGAGGGCGGCACCGCATTGAACTTTGCAAATGCGGTTCGTCCGAAAGCAATGGTATGATAGCCGCTATGAATGGGACGATGTCGAAGATTAACTCTTCGCTTCGGAAGTTATCCGGGGATCCGAAGACCACTTCGAGTGTAACTGAGCCCGAACAACTGGCCTCTACACCCGGTATGACGCCTTTAAAGGTCGTCTTTGTGGTTTAATCCTTGAGGGGCCTATGCCCATTTTGCAAACTGTATCCTGATAAAGCAGGTTCAGGCTGTTGCCGCCGTCCATCAGGACTCTGGTTAGGTGAAATCCGTCAATAATTGGGTCAAGAACCAATGCGGCGAAACCGCCGTGACGAATGCTAGTGGGGTGGTCCTTCGATCAAGGTGATCAGCAGAAGACCATGGGTTGAACTTTGGGGCAACTGGCTCCATCGCATATACGTCCCTTAGTGCACGCTTCCGCTCCTTTTGGGTATATGGCTTGCGTATATCATGTTCACCGTCCGCACTTGTGTAGGAAAACCCTTCGCCTCTATTGTTCGGGCGGGCTCTTCCTCGCCATCGCTATGCAGCCCCTTGTCATTGAGTTCGCACTTAACTTGCTCGCTTGTTTGAACACCCAACAATCCCTGTTGGTGTGATTGGCTGGTTTTTTGGGGGTGCCATGTATTTGGCACAAGCGATCGAGTATTCGGTCCAAGTTGGACGGCCCCTGGGTATTTCTTTTGAATGGCTTCTTCCACTAACCGGGTTTAGAGCCTCTGAATCCGGCATTGACGGCCGTATCTTCAGTATTATCGCCGTTAATGCGGCGCTTGTTCTTGTTGCGAGGCGACCTGCCATTGCTGTCCTTGGTATCCGAACTATCAGGATGTTTGGCCAAGTTGTTGCTTTGAGCTAGCCAGCTGTCCTCTCCCGCACAAAAGCGGGTCATGAGTGTTGTGAGGGCTGCCATGGATTTTGGCTTTTCCTGTCCTAGGTGCCGGGCAAGCCACTCGTCGCCGATGTTATGTTTGAAGGCTGCAAGGGCCTCTGCATTCGGAAAGTCAACGATTTGATTTTTCTTTGTTAGGAACCGTGTCCAGAATTGTCTGACCGATTCTTCTGGCTGCTGAATTATATGGCTAAGGTCATCGGCATCTGGTGGTCGCACATATGTGCCCTGGAAGTTATCAAGGAATGCGGCTTCCAGGTCCTCCCAACAACCAATTGATTCTGCTGGCAAGTTGTTGAGCCAATGCCGAGCTGGTCCTTTAAGCTTGAGTGGGAGGTATTTGATGGCATGTAGATCATCACCGCGGGCCATGTGGATATGGAGGAGATAGTCCTCGATCCAGACCGCAGGATCTGTGGTACCATCGTATGATTCGATGTTTATGGGTTTGAAACCCACAGGGATTTGATGATCCATTACTTCATCTGTGAAGCATAGTGGGTGTGCGGCGCCTCTGTATTGGGCTGTATCACGACGTAGCTCATATGAGCTTTGTCTATTGTGTTCGGCCCGGCCGGGTTTGCTGTATCCGGCGCGACGGTAATCATCCCGTGTCGTTGGGCGCCCACGCGATCCGTAGATCGATCTTGTATATTTTGCCTTGTCCTCCAATATATCTCGCAAGTCCGGCGCGTTTTCCCGTGCCTTGGTACTTTTTGAGCGGCGTCGGGGTGTGGCTTGAGCGGAGGGCCGAGAGGCTTCTCTGTCGCGACCACGGGGTGGCCGGTCTGCCATGTCGTGCGCTGGTGACTTGGGTGCTTCCTCCTCTGATCGAGGCAATGGCCTGCGTTTGGGATAGCTTTTGAGGGCGCTCGAGTTCATACTCTTCGCTGCAAGGACTTCACCATCCGTCACCCTTGGTCTTGGTAAGCTCTAAGTTGTTGCTGCTTTTTCTTGAGGCTGCTTGCCGTGGCTATAAGCCTGCATTTGAAACGCTCTTGTTCGGCGAGATCCTCAGGCACGACAAATTCGTCGTCGTCGAGGCTTGCCTCATCTTCGGAGGGAGGCGCATAATTATCGTCCTCGACCTCTCTTTCTGCCGCACTGTCGTGCGGACTTGCTTCTCCCTCCTCCTGCGCTGAGTCCTGCTGGAGGGGTTGTCTTCAATCGTCCGGGTGTTATTATCTCCGTGCGGAATCACCGCTTTTGTGGGCGGGATTTAGAGCGGCGCCGCTGACGTCGGCGCTTCGTTTGCTTTTTGGAGGTGTCATCCTCCTTTTTTCCATCGCCGTTCCCATCTTTTGGGATATCCACCATGTATATGTCGTATGACGAGGTGGCCTTCCAGTGCCCTGTAGGTGCTGGGTCTTGGTCGTCTCCGGCATCGTCGTCCATACCGTCGATGTGTTCGGAGTCGAAGTCGAGCATGTCGGTTAAATCATCGACAGTGGCTACAAAGTGGGTGGTGGGTGGGCGTTGAATTTCTTCGTTGTCCGTATCCCAACCTTCCTGTCCGTAGTCCGGGAGAGGGCTCTCCGGATAAAGAGAGAGAATTTAGTGAATTCAGGATGTCGCCAAAGGGCGAGTGCTGAAAGATGTCTGCGGCAGTGAACTCCATGACCGGCGCCCAATCGGATTCGATTGGCAGGGGCGCGGAGGGTTCGGAGTCCGGAGAGGAGTCCGGCACCCTGGAGTGGAGGTCTTCGCAAAGGACAGGGATGGAGTTCGGCTCAATCACCGTAGAGATTGTAGCCCCCGAGGCGGTGTCCAACCACTCGTCCTCGATCGGGGAATCCGGCTCCGGATTAAGGGTCGGAGCGGATGTTGGCGCGGCCTCCGAGGCAATCGTTCGCCGCAGAGCTAGATCATGCCCATCGAGACAAAGGCGGCACGCTGGCAGCGCATGCTCAAATCCGTCGAAGATCAAGTCTCCGCGGATATCGGCCGATAGTTCAAACTTCCAAATCGACCGATGGCGGGGCGTAGCTTCGATCTGCTCCAGATGGCCAAGTGAATTGGCCCGAGTGCAAAGCCGCCGAATACGAAGATCTGTCCGGGAGAAAAGTCTCACCTGGACGCGTCGTTGTTGATGATCGAAGGAGCCATCGGGCCTATCGGTGACGACAGAGGAACTCTCAATGAAAGCACCAATGTCGGTGTCAAAACCGGCGGATCTCGGGTAGGGTGTCCCGAATGCGTCTAGGCGGATGGTAACAGGAGACAAGGGACACGATGTTTTACCCAGTTCGGGCCCTCTCGATGGAGGTAATACCCTACTCCGCTTGATTAATATTGATGATATGGGTAGTACAAGAGTAGATCTACCACGAGATCAAGGAGGCTAAACCCTAGAAGCTAGCCTATGGTATGATTGTTGTTCGTCCTATGGACTAAAACCCTCCGATTTATATAGACACCGGATAGGTTAGGGTTACACAGAGTCGGTTACAATGGTAGGAGATCTACATATCCGTATCGCCAAGCTTTCCTTGCACGCCAAGGAAAGTCCCATCCGGACACGGGACGGAGTCTTCAATCTTGTATCTTCATAGTCTTGGAGTCCGGCCGTGATGATAGTTCGACTATCCGGACACCCCCTAGTCCAGGACTCCCTCAAACGGTTTAAAACCCCGTTCCGCGATGGCATTTGGAACCTTCACCAAGTGAGTGTGGGCGATAGGGGGGTCCTTCCCACACGACATAGAAACCGTCGGGGATAGGGCCCCTACAGTACTCCTACTCGTTTCTCTCGCATTGCCATCGCAATCGGTATTCTGTGGTGCTACGTTTACGATGCGCGACCCATCACAAATGGTTCAATATTATAGAACGTGTCTGATGCGCGGCCCATCACAAATGGTTCACCGTTAAGAAGATTAGCTAATCATCGTACGAGTGTCGGACAGGATTACGAAACGTCGGACCCTCGTAACATCGTCGTACACGACGACTATCACACACGCTATTCTGTGGTGCAACGTTTATGATGCATACTTCATTAGAAACAGTTCATTGTTGCGAATCATGTACGATAAGGCAACTAACACAAACGTTTAGTTTGCCCGCACCGTTTGTGATATTGTCTAATATCGCACACGCTTTGCAAACGGCAACTGTATGCATGCTTGCACACGTTTCCTATCTGTTAACCATCTCGGATTATGGTGTATATCGCAAACGTTTGTGTTTTACCAACCGTGTGTGCCGTAACAACCTGGAGAGCGTAATTTCACCGTAATTTAATTGCTGCTTTTCCAAATTGTACCGGATTTGGATTTGAATTTGAATGTATGCTGCAGCTTTATTCATATCCATCAGGTTCAAACAACCAATGCATTATTCGATTCATAGGTACATATGTTCAAGAATTACATAAGAACCATATAAAGAATGATTGAACCCCAGTTGTATACTTGTACTATTAAAGACGGTAAAGAAAGAGGCAACTTGTATTCTGGTTGCTCGACAAGGTGAAGCGGAATGCCCATATTCTGCCCTCCTCCATGCAGAAGGCACGCACGACTCTAGTACAACCCTCATGATGGCCGACCGCCCATCCTTCACGGTCTTCATGAAAACATCTAGATAATCATCGTGTTCTGGTAGAAATACTTTAACCTTTGCATGCCCACCAATCATGTAGTTTGAGAGGTAATCTTGAGTAAACTGCTTTGGCAACCACTGCAATGGAATAAGATGTCAGACATTGTCATATAACACAACTCATTATGGGCAGTAAAAAGAAGGCTGCAGAGTTCTTACTTACCATCCTGCAGTTCGCTGTTGTCTTGGATAAAGTGTAAACAAATAGTTTAATTGCCATCTTTGGACCCATTTTACTAACAATCTTTATCAGCTTCATCACTTGATGCTGGTTCATCGATATCTCATTACCCCATACGCAGAAAGGGTCGAAACGCGGATCTTTACCAATGACATATGTACCTAAAAGCACCAAGTTAATATTAGAACCTAAACAACAATGGCACAATGATGTAGTACAACACTCTTTTATAATATGTCTATATACATCCGTATGTGGTAGTCCATTTGAAATCTCTAAAAAGACAAATATTTAGGAGCGTGGGGAGTATCTTATAACATCAATATACTCACATATTAGATGAATTAACATCTTATATTATGGGCGGAAGGAGTTTAGTTCATTCTTAAAATTATCTCTGCTGCTGTATCCACAGAGTTACTGATTAGTTTGAGCTAGTTAGGGCTCAAATAGCCCTAAAGTATATCTAAACATGAGGGCTAGTTTGAGCTAGTTGCATCTATAACCCACCCAAAAAACTAGTATCCAACCCAAGAGGTGATAATTGGAGCTAGTTCTCCTAGTGCATTTATTGTCAATCTAACCCTGCCGTCCAAACAACTCTTTGGATGGAGTTAGTTCAGGGTTAGTAATGAGCTACAAACTAACTCTAACCTCTAGCTAAGTTGAATATCCAAACAGGGATGTGTTTTTGCTGTTGCTGCTGCTGCTCTTCTACGTATATCTAGACATCATTAGAACATTAATATAACACTCTTCCTTGTTGCTATGTAGCCTAGGATTGCATATTTATACATTAAGTACAGTGCATGTTGCTATGTAGCCTCAAATATATTACATATGGCCCTAGTTAACCTAAGGAAAAATGGGTTGTAGATATATTCAGTTAAAAGTCCGATTCACCAATTAGTCCATTATCAGCCGCCGGCCTATATGGTACCAGCTACGGATATCCTAAATAGTGAGCAGATATAAGCCATGGGATGAAACTAACCTCGATGGAAAACAGCAGTCGTTCCCAAAATTGTCCGGTGTAGGTACATCAAGAAGCATGTTAAGCACAACAGGCTAAATGATACGTCTCCAACGTATCTATAATTTTTGATTGCTCCATGCTATATTATCTACTGTTTTGGACATTAATGGGCTTTATTATCCACTTTTATATTATTTTGGGACTAACCTATTAACCGGAGGCCCAGCCCGAAATTGTTGTTTTGCCTATTTGAGTTTGAAGAAAAGGAATATCAAACGGAGTCCAAACGGAATTAAACCTTCGGGAACGTGATTTTCTCACCGAACATGATCCAGGAGACTTGGACCATACGTCAAGAAACGAAGGAGGAAGCCACGAGGTAGGGGGCGCGCCCACCCCCCAGGGCACGCCCTCCACCCTCGTGGGCCCCCTGTTGCTCCACCGACGTACTCCTTCCTCCTATATATATCTACGTACCTCCAAACGATCGATCTGGAGCCAAAACCTAATTCCACCGCCGCAACCTTACATGCCCAAGAGATCCCATCTTGGGGCTGTTTGAGTTCACGAGGAGGAACCCATCACGGAGGGCTTCTACATCAACACCATGGCCTCTCCGATGAAGTGTGAGTAGTTTACTTCAGACCTTCGGGTCCATAGTTAGTAGCTAGATGGCTTCTTCTCTCTTTTTGGATCTCAATACAGTGTTATCCCCCTCTCCCGTGGCGATCTATTCGATGTAATCTTATTTTTGCGGTGTGTTTGTTGAGACCAATGAATTGTGGGTTTATGATCAAGATTATCTATGAACAATATTTGAATCTTCTTTGAATTCTTTTATGTATGATTGGTTATCTTTGCAAGTCTCTTCGAATTATCAGTTTGGTTTGGCCTACTAGATTGATCTTTCTTGCAATGGGAGAAGTGCTTAGCTTTGGGTTCAATCTTGCGGTGTCCTTTCCCAGTGATAGTAGGGGCAGCAAGGCACGTATTGTATTGTAGCCATCGAGGGTAACAAGATGGGTTTTTTATCATATTGCATGAATTTATCCCTCTACATCATGTCATCTTGCTTAAGGCGTCACTCTGTTTTCTTGAACTTAATGCTCTAGATGCATGCTGGATAGCGGTCGATGAGTGGAGTAATAGTAGTAGATGCAGGTAGGAGTCGATCTACTTGTTTCGGATGTGATGCCTATATACATGATCATACCTAGATACTCTCATAACTATGCTCAATTCTGTCAATTGCTCAACACTAATTCGTTCACCCACCGTAAAATACTTATGCTCTTGAGAGAAGCCACTAGTGAAATCTATGGCCCCCTGGGTCTATCTTCATCATATTAATCCTCCAATACTTAGTTTTTCCTTTGCTTTTTTTACTTTGCTTTTATTTTACTTTGCATCTTTATCACAAAAATACCAAAAATATTATCCTATCATATCTATCAGATCTCACTCTCGTAAGTGACCGTGAACGGATTGACAACCCCTTATCGCGTTGGTTGCGAAGAGTTATTTGCTTTGTGTAGGTACGAGGGACTCGCGCGTAGCCTCCTACTGGATTGATACCTTGGTTCTCAAAAACTGAGGGAAATACTTATGCTACTGTGCTGCATCACCCATTCCTCTTCAAGGAAATCCAACGCAGTGCTCAAGAGGTAGCAGAGAAGATTTCTAGCGCCGTTGCCGGGGAGTGTACGCAAAAGTCAACATAACAAGTACCCATCACAATCCCTTATCTCCCGCATTACATTATTTGCCATTTGCCTCTCGTTTTCCTCTCCCCCACTTCACCCTTGCCGTTTTATTCGCCCTCTATTTTTCCGTTCGCCTCTTTTTCGCTTGCTTTTTGTTTTCCCGTGTGTTTGATTGCTTGCTTCTCACGATGGCTCTACCTAGATTTGGTGATCTTCGCCTTAAAAGATTAGAAGAGATCGAAAGCAACATCAGGAGTTTTATGGTTCTGCAATTTGAGCATAATAATTTCTTCAGAAATGAGCTTAAGGAACAAAAAAGTTTTATGAATTATATGAATAAAGAGCTCGATGATATGTCTAAAGAATTTGATGGTTTAAGATCCCAAATTGCTCGTCTTGAGAAGTTGACTACTGAAATATCGGATAAGCAGGCTACCTTAGTTAATAAGATGGCTGCTAAACCGGATTTCTATGAAAATAAAGACGAAGATCTAAAAGTTATTGATTTGTCCGCAATTAAATCTTTGTTTTGCAATATGAATCTTGATAATGATGGGACTGAATATGATCCACCTTTACCTAGAAGGCGTTCCAAAACTTATGAGTTTTTTGATCTTGATGCTAAAATTGATAAAAGTGGGATTGAAGAGATCAAAACCCTAGATGTTGCTAAACCCACTATTTTGGATTTCAAGGAATTTAATTATGAAAGTTGCTCTTTGATTGATTGTATTTCCTTTTTGCAATCCGTGCTAAATTCTCCTCGTGCTTATAGTTAAAATAAAGTGTTTACTAAACATACCATTGATACCTTGATGCAATCTTATGACGAAAAGCTTGAGTTCAAAGTTTATATCCCTAGAAGACTTTATGATGAGTGGGAACCAACTATTAAAATTACGAATAAGGATCATGAGTTTAATGCTTTATGTGATTTTGGTGCTAGTGTTTCCACTATTCCCAAAACTTTGTGCGATTTGCTAGATTTCCGCGATTTTGATGATTGCTCTCTAAACTTGCACCTTGCGGATTCCACTATTAAGAAACCTATGGGAAGAATTAATGATTTTCTTATTGTTGCAAATAGGAATTATGTGACTGTAGATTTATCGTTCTTGATATAGATTGCAATCCTTCATGTCCTATTATTCTTGGTAGGCCTTTCCTTAGAACGATTGGTGCAATTATTGATATGAAGGAAGGGAATATTAGATTCCAATTTCCATTAAGGAAAGGCATGGAACACTTCCCTAGGAAGAAAATAAAATTACCATATGAATCTATCATGAGATCCACTTATGGATTGCCTACCAAAGATGGCAATACCTATATCTATCGTTGCTTTTGTGCCTAGCTAGGGGTGTTAAACGATAGCGCTTGTTGGGAGGCAACCCAATTTTATTTTTAGTTTTTCTCTTTTTGCTTCTGTTTAGGAATAAATATTTGTTCTAGCCTCTGGTTAGATGTGTTTTTATGTTTTAATTAGTGTTTGTGCCAAGTTAAACCTATAGGATCTTCTTGGATGATAGTTATTTGAACTTGCTGTAATTTCCAGAAACTTTCTATTCAAGAAAACAATTGTTAAAAATCACCAGAACGTGATCAAATAGTGATTAAAATTTCTGCTGATCAATAAACAAATTTCCTAGGTCTTCCTATTTTATCTGATGTTTTGGAGTTCTAGAAGTTTACGTTAGTTACAGATTACTACATACTGTTCTGTTTTTTGACAGATTCTGTTTTTCGTGTGTTGTTTGCTTATTTTGATGAATCTATGGCTAGTAAAGTAGTTTATAATCTATAGAGAAGTTGGAATACAGTAGGTTTAACACCAATATAAATAAAGAATGAGTTCATTACAGTACCTTGAAGTGGTCTTTTGTTTTCTTTCGCTAACGGAGCTCACGAGATTTCTGTTGAGTTTTGTGTTGTGAAGTTTTCAAGTTTTGGGTGAAAGATTTTGATGGATTATGGAACAAGGAGTGGCAAGAGCCTAAGCTTGGGGATGGCCATTGCACCCCCAAGATAATAAAAGGACACCAAAAATCCAAAGCTTGGGGATGCCCTGAAGGCATCCCTCTTTAAATCTACTTCCATCGGTAACTTTACTTGGAGCTATATTTTTATTCACCACATGATATGTGTTTTGCTTGGAGCGTCTTGTATGATTAGAGTCTTTGCTTTAGTTTACCACAATAATCCGTGCTGTACACACCTTTTTGAGAGAGCCATACATGATTTGGAAATTATTAGAATACTCTTTGTGCTTCACTTATATCTTTTGAGCTATATAGTTTTGCTCTAGTGCTTCACTTATATCTTTTAGAGCATGGTGGTGGATTTGTTTTATAGAAACTATTGATCTCTCATGCTTCACTTAGATTATTTTGAGAGTCTTAAATAGCATGGTAATTTGATTAAATAATCCTAATATGCTTGGTATTCAAGATTTGTAAAACTTTCTTGTGAGTGTGTTGAATACTAAGAGAAGTTTGATACTTGATAATTGTTTTGAGATATGAAGATGGTGATATTAGAGTCATGCTAGTTGAGTAGTTGTGAATTTGAGAAATACTTGTGTTAAAGTTTGTGATTCCCGTAGCATGCACGTATGGTGAATCGTTATGTGATGAAGTCGGAGCATGATTTATTTATTGATTGTCTTGCTTATGAGTGGCGGTCGGGGACGAGCGATGGTCTTTTCCTACCAATCTATCCCCCTAGGAGCATGCGCGTAATACTTTGCTTTGATAACTTGTAGATTTTTGCAATAAGTATATGAGTTCTTTATGACTAATGTTGAGTCCATGGATTATACGCACTTCTCCTCTTTCCACCATTGCTAGCCTCTCTAATACCACACACTTGTCGCCGGTATCATACACCCACCATATACCTTCCTCAAAACAGCCACCATACCTACCTGTCATGGCATTTCCATAGCCATTCCGAGATATATTGCAATGCAACTTTCCACCGTTCCGTTTATTATGACACGCTCCATCATTGTCATATTGCTTAGCATGATCATGTAGTTGACATTGTATTTGTGGCAAACCCACCATTCATAATTCTTTCATACATGTCACTCTTGAATCATTGCATATCCCGGTACACCGCCGGAGGCATTCATATAGAGTCATATTTTGTTCTAAGTATTGAGTTGTAAGAAAATAAAAGTGTGATGATCATCATTTTTAGAGCATTGTCCCAAGTGAGGAAAAGGATGATGGAGACTATGATTCCCCCACAAGTCAGGATGAGACTCCGGATGAAAAAAAGAAAAGAAAAGAGGCCATAAAAAGAAGAAGAGAAAAGGCCCAAATAAAAAAATGAGAGAAAAGAGAGAAGGGACAATGTTATTATCCTTTTACCACACTTGTGCTTCAAAGTAGCACCATGATCTTCATGATAGAGAGTCTCTCATTTTGTCACATTCATATAATAGTGGGAATTATTCATTATAGAACTTGGCTTGTATATTCCAATGATGGGCTTCCTCAAAATGCCCTAGGTCTTCGTGAGCAAGCGAGTTGGATGCACACCCACTTAGTTTCTTTTGTTGAGCTTTCATATACTTATAGCTCTAGTGCATCCGTTGCATGGCAATCCCTACTCACTCACATTGACATCTATTGATGGGCATCTCCATAGCCCGTTGATACGCCTAGTTGATGTGAGACTATCTTCTCCCTTTTTGTCTTCTCCACAACCACCATTCTATTCCACATATAGTGCTATATCCATGGCTCACGCTCATGAATTCCGTGAAGATTGAAAAAGTTTGAGAATGTCAAAAGTATGAAACAATTCTTGGCTTGTCATCGGGGTTGTGCACGATTTAAATACTTTGTGTGCTGAAGATAGAGCATAGCCAGACTATATGATTTTGTCGGGATAACTTTCTTTGGCCATGTTATTTTGTGAAGACATAATTGCTTTGTTAGTATGCTTGAAGTATTATTATTTTTATGTAAATATTAAAATTTTGTCTTGAATCTTTCGGATCTGAATATTCATACCACAATTAATAAGAATTACATCGAAGTTGTGCCAAGTAGCACTCCGCATCAAAAATTATCTTTTTTATCATTTACCTACTCAAGGACGAGCAGGAATTAAGCTTGGGGATGCTTGATACGTCTCCAACGTATCTATAATTTTTTATTGTTCCATGCTATATTATCTACTGTTTTGGACATTAATGGGATTTATTATCCACTTTTATATTATTTTTGGGACTAACCTATTAACCGGAGGCCCAGCCCAAAATTGCTGTTTTTTTTGCCTATTTTAGAGTTTCGAAGAAAAGGAATATCAAACGGAGTCCAAACGGAATGAAACCTTTGGGAATGAGATTTTCTCACCGAACATGATCTAGGAGACTTGGACCCTACGTCAAGAAACGAAGGAGGAAGCCACGAGGTAGGGGGCGCGCCCTCCACCCTCATGGGCCCCCTGTTGCTCCACCGACATACTCCTTCCTCCTATATATACCTCGCATTTCCCCAAGCGATCGACACGGAGCCAAAACCTAATTCCATCGCCGCAACCTTCATGCCCATGAGATCCCATCTCGGGCCTGTTCAAGCTCCACCGAGGAGGAACCCATCACGGAGGGCTTCTACATCAACACCATAGCCTCTCCAATGAAGTGTGAGTAGTTTACTTCAGACCTTCGGGTCCATAGTTAGTAGCAAGATGGCTTCTTCTCTCTTTTTGGATCTCAATACAATGTTCTCCCCCTCTCTCGTGGAGATCTATTCGATGGAATCTTCTTTTTGCGGTGTGTTTGTTGAGATCGATGAATTGTGGGTTTATGATCAAGATTATCTGTGAACAATATTTGAATCTTCTCTGAATTCTTTCATGTATGATTGGTTATCTTTGCAAGTATCTTCTAATTATTAGTTTGGTTTGGCCAACTAGATTGATCTTTCTCGCAATGGGAGAAGTGCTTAGCTTTGGGTTCAATCTTGTGGTGTCCTTTCCCAGTGACAGTAGGGGCAGCAAGGCACGTATTGTATTGTTGCCATCGAGGGTAACAAGATGGGGTTTTTATCATATTGCATGAATTTCTCCCTCTACATCATGTCATCTTGCTTAAGGCGTTACTCTGTTTTCTTGAACTTAATACTCTAGATGCATGCTGGATAGCGGTCGATGAGTGGAGTAATAGTAGTAGATGCAGGCAGGAGTCGGTCTACTTTTCTCGGACGTGATGCCTATATACATGATCATACCTAGATACTCTCATAACTATGCTCAATTCTGTCAATTACTCAACAGTAATTCGTTCACCCACCGTAAAATACTTATGCTCTTGAGAGAAGCCACTAGTGAAATCTATGGCCCCCGGGTCTATCTTCATCATATTAATCCTCCAATACTTAGTTTTTCCTTTGCTTTTTTTACTTTGCTTTTATTTTATTTTGCATCTTTATCACAAAAATACCAAAAATATTATCCTATCATATCTATCAGATCTCACTCTCGTAAGTGACCGTGAAGGGATTGACAACCCCTTATTGCGTTGGTTGTGAGGAGTTATTTGCTTTGTGTAGGTACGAGGGACTCGCGCCTAGCCTCCTACTGAATTGATACCTTGGTTCTCAAAAACTGAGGGAAATACTTACGCTACTGTGCTGCATCACCCTTTCCCCTTCAAGGAAATCCAACGCAGTACTCAAGAGGTAGCACTAAACATCAACCAAACTTACACATGGCAGACAAAATAATCTCCAAAAGATAGCTTTAGTGTGCAGGTTTAAGCATGCTAGTAAAGCAAACCAAGTGGAAAGGTGTGCTAACTGCAACAGGCCTAACATTTAACAACAAGCAAACATGGTCATTCAAACTGGTATTGTGCCGGTCTAAGTACACTGGTTTTGGTTAAATAAAAATGGAAAGGCATGTTAACTACAAGATGCAGCAACCAAATGTAGTCATTCATAGTGGTATTGTTGAAACTGGTACTGATGAAATTGAACTACACAGTTCATACTTGCACATATAGAACATCACGTTGTGAATAACTGGAATAAACAAGGCATACTATGAACAACCAAAGATAGCATTTGAAACTAAACATATGCTAACTACAAACAACCGAACAATAAAAAAAACTTTAAAAGAGGCATATGCTAGCTATAACAGGCTTAACAACAAGCAAATATATGCATTCCTATCGGTATGAAATGTACTGCACAGTAAATAATTGCCCATATAGAGCATCACATTGTGAACAACTGAAATAAACAAATCATGGGTTTACTCACTTGTCATAGATGAGATCGTTCCCGTGGGAAGAGCATGGACCCTGGATGTGCTCCATGTTGTAGTACATGGACTCCTTCCCTGATGTCGCAGACGGGCGCTTTCTCCTTGGAAGAGCAGATGGGCTCTTTCCCCTTGGAAGAGCCGGAGAGGGTGCCGTCCTCGTGGTCACCGTCGATGAGGTCTGACTTGGAAGCTGTGGATCCCAAGCCAGCGTCACAGAACATGTCCTTCAAAAATGACAAAAGGGGCTCGATGGCGATGTAGAATGGCAAATTGTTGACAGCGAGCCAGAGGAGATCAGCGGCAGGGCCATGGATGAGATCGACGGCGGTTGAACCTGAGGGGTTGGGGGTGGGCCACTTAACCTACGACCCAGCCCGCCTCAAGGCGTCGCTGTCGATGACCTCGATGTTGTAGCCGGCGGACAAGACATGCCCGCATACTCTAGCCTACTGCTTGAGTGCCTGCCGCCAGTAATGGTCATCAGCTTCCTCGGTGACGTCGGGCGAAGAGACCGCATACACCTCATTTGGGCCAGTCGCTCCTCGAGCTCCACGGGAAGCATACCCGGGCTTAGGCTGCGACGCTCTGGAGTGGGGGATGGGCCTGGGAATGGGGATCTATGGGAAAGGGGGCGTTTGGCGGGCGTCATCTAAGAAACTCAGGGCGGCCTGGGTATGGAGATCGGTGGGTAAGCTGCACAGGCAAACCGGCATATGTTGACAATGGAGGCCTTGCGGCGGCGGCGGCGGGGGGTCTTTGCTAGGGTTTCGAGCGAGGGAGGGGGTGTGTGTGTGCGCGCGCATGCTCGAGGAGGTTTTGGTGTGTGCGTTTGTGTGGAGGGGGCGCGGGGTGTTTGAGGAAATGACGCGGGTACTGAAAATTTTACTACACGGGAGTCAAACGCGGGAGTGAAATGCCGGGCTATTGAAAATTTTGATGATAGTGCATCGCACACGGTCCGGACATAACAACCGTGTGTTATGAAAAAGAAAAACCCTCGAGGCAGATAGATATTTTCGATGCAGGCGGGATTGGGAAAACGAAACATCGCACACGGTCCGGAGATAACAACCGTGTGTTATGAAACAGAAAAACCCTCGAAGCGGGAAGATATTTTTGAGAGCGGGAGCCTCGTGGAGCCCAATGTACTGTGCGGATGTGTGCGTGACAGGTGCACCGGTGTGGCACACGGTTAGTTTGAGTGAACCGTGTCTGTTGCGTCACCCGACTTGTCTAATGTTCATAAATTTGGCGAAAAATGACGTGAGAGAGAGTCAAAACACGAACACACTTCATGTGGACCAAATTTATGTATCAAAAGGGTGATTTGATTTTCAAATACCAAATGCAACTTCGATGTGGCACCTCTCTCGCAAAGCGTACGGTATTGCTTGCTCCCACCCTCTCGTGTCGGCACGAAGGGAATCCTAAGCTATGAATGCATGCCCCTTCCCTCAGCAGGTTCACCTAGCAAAGTCTGAATAGCTAGCAGCCCCCTCCTCCCTCGTGGTCGGCACAAAGGGAATCCTAAGCTATATGAAAGCATGCCCCTCCCTCAACCAAGTTCACCTAGCAAAGTCTTGAAATAGCTAGTGACCCTCCTCCCTTGTGTCGGCACGAAGGGAATCCTAAGCTATATATGAATGCATGCCTCCCCCAACCGAGGTTCACCGTAGCAAAGTCTTGAAGTAGCTAGCAGCCCCCTCCCTCGTGTCGGCACGAAGGGAATCCTAAGCTATGAATGCATGCCCCCAACCGAGGTTGACCTACCAAAGTGTGAAGTAGAGCTAGCAGCCCCTTCCTCCCAGCTCGACACGAAGGGATTCCTAAGCTATGAATGCATGCCCCCCAAACCGAAGTTCACCTAGCAAAGTGCTAAGTAGCTAGCAGCCCCCTCCCTCGTGTCGACACGAAGGGGATCCTAGCTAAGCTATGAATGCATGCCCTCCCCAACCGAGGTTTACCCTAGCAAAGTCTTGAAGTAGCTAGCAGCCACCCCTCCCTCGTGTCGGCACAAAGGGAATCCTAAGCTATGAATGCACATGCCTCCCCCAACCGAGGTTCACCTAGCAAAGTCTTGAAGTAGCTAGGAGCCCCCTCGTGTCAAGACCTGAGGGAATCCTAAGCTATGAGCATGCCCCTCCCTCCCCCAACTGAGGTTCACCTAGCAAAGTGCGATGTAGCAACCCCCCCCCCCCGACACACACACACTTTCAGTCGGCGGGCTAGAGAGGCATATAACTCACCAAGATGGATCGTAAAATGGACCAAGAATAATCCACCTTGGTCGTACAACCTCTCTCTTGTTGTTGATCGAAGTGATGTCCGTCCATGCGACCCCGGAGATGGGCTAGCTCGCCAATAATCACGCAAGTAGCTAGTCCCCGAAGACAACAACTGCATGTGTGTAGCCCAAACATATGTATGGAGAGTTGTGTTTTAGAGTAACAATGAACGACTTTGATGTGGAACCGTGATTTCGAACTAGAAATCCCCACAACGAGTGAGGGTTTGGTTGACGATGCATATGTATGTTACACCACACTTCAAGCCAACGACGGGGATTCATATATGCATGCATGCGTGCATAGTATATGCACTCAAACTTAATTAGGTCTGAATCTCACCATGACCTATACTACGATAACACTAACCAAATGAAGAATCCGCCATGGTAACCTATCTTGTTGTTGGTCAAGGTGATCATGGATGTCCACGCGGGCCGACGAATATATAGGCTTGTCGCCGATAACCACGCGAGGGAGTGTATCATCCAAAGGCAAACACTACATGCATATGTATGGATGCGTGCGTGCATGCATGTTTGAAAACACAACATTGATCCGGCGCGTGTGTCAAAAATCGTACACTAGCTCCCCACACAGAACAGGATCAATTCATGATGGTGTCGTTGTACTAGCCACTTCGACTCGATGGGAGGGATTCATGCGTACACATGCATATGTGTGTGCTCAAAGTGTATCATGCATGTCAGCACAGAGCAAAAATAATAATCCTGTCATAGCCCTAGAATACTACCTGTAATTAGTTGCATCAGAGTGCATCATGCATCATGTTTAAATTCAAATGAAATTTGAATTGAGGAATTTTCAAAGCCTCAGAAACCTTTTAGAAATGATCAACATTAAAATCTTCTCAAAGAAGCCCAAGAAAATGTTCCTGTTAAACCTTGAAAAATATTGGCAAGAATAAAATTCAAACCAATATTTTTGGAGGCTTTAAAATATTTATTTTGGGCCTTTGAATTGAATTAATAACATATTTGAGTTGGACTTATTTATGTTATATAAGAGATAATGTTCAAATAATTTTTGTAAGTTTGCATGTGGCCTTGGACAAGTTTCCTGAGCTCACATAAAAATTTACAGAAAGTTCTAAATGATTTGATGCTTCAAATCAAATCAAAACTTTTACAGAAAATAGAAAACACACAAGAAATGAAAGAGAGAGAGAGGAACCTCACCTGGGCTTACCTGGCGGCCCAGCAGAGGCCCAGCCCACTGGCCTATGCCAGTCACCACCTACCTCCCGCCAGGAGGACAGCGCGTGCGTGGCCGCCCCGCGCAAGCACGCGCCCGCCACCTCCTGCTTCCCGCTGTTGCCCCGACGCGTCTGGACGACGCCACGCATCACCCTGGACCCTCTCGCCCACTCCCTTGTGCTCATCCCCTCCTCTCCCTCGCTCGACACCTCATGCACATGCGAGCTCGCCGACGCCGATCGCCGTACCCGTAGCCAGAGCCACCCCCTCGCCTCTCCGACGCGTCCCCGAGGTCCGCATTGTCGTCCTCTTCGTCCACCCGGAGCCAAGCAACCGGGGAAGCACTACATCGCCGTCCCTGACGTCTTCTTCAACCTCGGTGCCGGCGATCCCCGCCGCTTGATTCGTCGCGTCCAGAGCTTCCTCGGCCCCGGCCATCTGCACCGGCCGACTCACCGTGAGCCACTGACCTTCTCCCCTAACTCAACATGCTCGCCCCCATGCCATAGCGCCGTTCCCCACGAGCACCGAAGCCGCCGTCCGCCATTGCTGCTGCACGCATAGCCTCCATGCTCCACTGGCCTCACCGTGCTGCTCTTAGTACTCCCCATGTCTAGCAGGTGCTGCCCAACCTCTCCATTTGCTCACTGATGCACCGTAGCGACGCGCCCATGCACCACCGAACACCACCGCCACCAAAGCTCATCGCCGGCATGAGTTCCGGTGACCCCGCGACCTCCTACTTGGTCCTCTGGATGCGCGAGGGCAAGTGCTATCCCCTGGTGCCCTCAGTGCGCCAAGCTGACACCTCTAACGCAAGTCCAGCGTGCCCCCACCGTGTCTTGTGGTCGCCGCCGGCTGGTCTCCGGTGGCTGACGTGGTACCATTAGTTTAGGTGATAATGGCATTTAATTAGTTTCGCGTGTTGATGACATATGGGCCCCACACCATTAACTAACCACAGTTTAACCCCTGTTTAGTTTAAGTTAATCACAATGGCCCCCGCGTCGGTGCTGACCTCGCTGTCGTGGCCGTTGACCGGACCCAACTGTCTATGTCACTAACTGACACTGGGTCACTGACCAATGGGTCCCACTGGTCAGGTTTTACCTACCGTGTCTGTTGACCTGTTGAGGTAAGCATGACGTGATGCTGACGCAGTAATAGGCTTTTCTGGATTTATTCTTTCAGGGAATTCAAGAAAATAGTTAAAACTTCTAAAAATCATAGAAAATAATCTATAACTCAGAATGAAATAAATTATATATGAAAAATGATCAGAAAAATCCAATCTATCCATCTATACCATTCTCATGCATGTTTGAGAAACCTAAAGCTACTGTATGTGACAATTTGTATTAATGGCATTTGAAATGTCTTATGTGGAGTTTGAATTTGAACCTTGGGTTCAAACCAACTTCATTTAAATTGTTGCTAACTACATTAGCTCAAATCACAGCATATTGCCAAGTCACGTTCATGCATCATATTGTTGCATTGCATTGATTGTGTTCCTTCTCTGTTTGTCGGTGTTGTTCCCTCTCAGTAGACGTTGTTTCGACGTTGTGATCGTTGACACCGATGAAGAGATATACTATCTTCAGAATTGCCAGGCTAGCAAAACCCCCTTGTTCATTCTGATACAATCCCACTCTCTCACTCCTGCTCTCTTTTACTACATTAGGACAACAATGTTTCAACTGTTACATGCTGCGGTAGTTGAACCCTTTTCCTCTGCATGACCTGTCATTGCCCCAGTAAATAGATGAAACCCACTAGCATGAGTAGGAGTTGTTTGAGCCCTGATGTGCCTACTCATTCATGCTTGTTTTTCATGCCTGCTATTGCTTAGAGTTGTGTCAGGTCTGATTCATCGGGGATGAATTGGAAAGTTGTGAACATGTCCTACTGTTGAGAGCTAAGTGTGTGAACACGATTTGGTAAAGATAGCGGTGAGAGGCCATGTAGGAGTACATGGTGGGTTGTCTCATTGAAACCGTCCTCAGGAACTGAGTTATGTGTTTGTGATCCATGAACAGCTACTACCACACATTGGGCTCCGGGCACTCCAAGCTCTCTCGACTCATTAATCAACGTGATCTCTGTCCAGGAGTTGCAACTAGTTTCTGGTGTTTGTAGGTAGTGCTAGTAGTCTACCAAGTGGCACCCGGTACAGGTGGGCTTGGGACAGACTAGGTGCAGTGGCACAGTGTACCAAGTGGCACCCAGATGGTGGGATTGGGAACCCTGCTCACATCGTTTGGGGCCGTGAGCGACACCCCGATCGGACCTCCTTGCGGATGGAACCCGAATAGGCGATAAACCTGGACTAGAGACTTGTGTGATTAGTCAGGTCGTGGCCGACTCCCTCGCCAGGATTCCGCTTGAAGGTTGCTGAGATACATGACGTGTACATGGTGGTAAGTGGCGAGAGCGTGTGTGAAGAAGTACACCCCTGCAGGGTTAACATCATCTATTCAAATAGCCGCGTCCACGGTAAAGTACTTCTGGGTTGCCTGTACAGTTCATAGACAAGTGAAAGTGGATACTCTAAAATGCGCAAGATGAGCGTGAGTGCGATGGATGGCCTTCTTGTAGGGAGACGGGAGCGGATCCATAGTGGTGTATTGTTATGGTGAATATGTGGACTCGTGTGCGCCACCTCAAAAGAGTTACTTGCGATGTAGTTCAAAGTTAGCCATCGAGTCGAAGCTGGCTTGCTGCAGTCAAACTCCACCACCCCTTTATTGATACCGATGCATATGTAGCTTGTTCGATGTAATTCTTCTTTGGGTACATTTGTATAACCTTTGCTTAATTTATGTTTTTGCGAGAGACTTGATCTCACTAGTAGTTCAGCGTGGACTTGACGCTTAGCTTGTTACCTCACCACGATCTTGTACCCTTGGGAGGGTCTTGTAGATAGTCAGGCTTCTCAGCCTTTTTCATTTGTAGTTGTCTGTACTAAGACATGTTCATGCTTCCGCTTGTTGCTTGTATGCTCTGTATGTTGGGTCATGAGACCCATGTTTGTAATACTTGGCTCCTCGGAGCCTAATGAATAAATACTTTGAGTTGTAGAGTTTCGTTGTGATGCCATGTTGTATTTGCACATATCGAGAATATTGTGTGTATGATTTGAAATGCTTGGTATGTGTGGGATCCGACAACATAGTTGTTTATCCTTGATAGCCTCTCTTACCGGGAAATGTCTCCTAATGCTTCCACTGAGCCATGGTAGCTTGGTACTACTCTGGAACACTTAGGCTGGCCGGCATGTGTCCTTCTTCGTTCCTGTGTCTGTCCCTTCGGGGAAATGTCATGCGGTGTCTACCGGAGTCCTGTTAGCCTTCTATAGCCCGGATTCTCTGGAGTCCTGTTAGCCCAGCTGCTACTGCCCGGATTCACTCGCTCATGACCGACACGTTCGTTGCTGGGTCATGTATGTTTGTCCCTGTAAGTTAGTGCCACTTTGGGTTTACGACTAGTCATGTCGGCCCGGGTTATTTGTCATATGGATGCTAGCGACACTATCAGATACGTGAGCCAAAAGGCGCAAACGGTCCCAGGCTAGGTAGGGTGGCACCCATGGAAATACCGTTCGTGTGGCCGCAAAGTGATATGATGTGTTACATGCTAGATCGGTGTGTCTTAGGGTCGGGGTCCTGACAGCTTTGGTACCAGAGCCTGACTGCCTATAGGATTACCAAGACAAACTGGTCGAAGTTGAGTCTAGAAATGCTTTAGTTATATTAGGGAATTGATTGTGGAAGGGAACGTAAGGCTCTTTTTACTCCTTTACCTTATGCCCTTCTGATCCGAGTCATCCTATCACTCCTACGGGGTTAAGGAACTAGGCTTTCTCTTCTTTCTATCAAGATTGCGTGTTACTAATCCGTAGACTCTTATAGGATTGTTGGTTCCAAGCCTCAATTCAGTTTCTACTACCTCAGTATGTTGACAGTTGATCTCGGTACCTTGATATTGTGATGTTGAGTGGTTATGCCAGCATTTTTGTAGGATGTCTCAAATCTTTTTGAGCATTTACAGTCGTTATGCTGTCCGGGTCATCCCAGGTTTCTAAATAGTCTGATGCATTTGCAAATCCCTTCTTTCCGTTCTCGATGTACCTTTGGGCCAGATTAACCACACTAATCAGTGTATTGAGGTACTCCATTTCCTCGACATATATGTTGAAGCTATTATTATGAATCTAGGTGTCTTAGAGAATCACTTAGCAATCTAGTAATGCTTTATATCTCCAGTGTGATGATTTTGGCCATCATTCTCGAAAGCATCCCGTGATGTTATTAGTTAGTAGGCATTCCATTCCTGGGTTCTTGAACCCAATATTCACTCTACTTACTTCATGTTAGTAGTGTTTGCTCGTTCCTTTAGGATATTAGTAACCTTTGTGATAGTCTTTGATGTCCGTGGTATATCATTCTTCCAATACCATGAACCATTATGGCAGAAGATCTTTGAACCAATGTTGACAACAAGAGTTGTCGTGGAATTGTCACGGCAGATGTCCTTAGTGTTAGGACTTAGTCGCGAGGCCAACGCATCTATGTGGTAGCTTGAGAGGGGTTGAGCGGGACGAGAGACACGAGGTTTTACCCAGGTTCGGCCCCTCACGGTGGAGGTAAAAGCCTACGTCCTGCTTCATTGATATTGGTGATGATGATCATGGTTACAAGAGTGCTCTAACTCGAGAGCTATTGTCTAAACCTAACTTGTCCAACTTTGGGGAGCCCTGCCCCTCCTTATATATGTTGAAGGGGCGGTTTACATGTGGAGTCCTATTAGGATTAGGACTAGTCTATCTCTAATACAAACCGGATACAAGTCCTGGTCTTAACTCCTTGTAAAATATTCCTCATGCCTTTCCTCTTAAACCGGCCCACAATAGTTGAACCGCCTTGATCCGCCGTAGGTTACTAATGAACCGCCAAGACCAAGCGGGTAGCCCGTGAACCGCCAAGCTCCCAAGGGTTACCGATGAGTTGTCCGCACCGGCGGGTTAACTTCCGACCGGTTTACACCATGGGTATATCCCGACATTAGCCCCAAGTTTAGCTTGGATTTATCCATGGTAAACTTACGCTATAAAATAAACACCGAACAAATTTGGCAGGTTGTACTCGGGTTAAGAATTCTTGTAGACCGCACCGATCGTCCTTGTCATTTCCTTCTTCTAGAAAATCCGGGTCAATAACCAGCTTCATAACCAATTTGTTGATGTTGGTTTCTTATAGAAAAATATTGTGAAGAATAATCCACTTGAGTCGGCTTCCAAAGCGCGGTTTAAGAAATATTGGTCTTGAAATACTCATCGATATTCAACCGGTTTGAAGATGTAGAACTTGCGGTTTATCATTGCCAAAACTGTCGGGTTATAAAACTGATAATTCCTGTGTTATGATTGTTGCCAACGCCGGGTTATGATTGTTGCAAACACCGGTCATAATGGTTGGTGACGCCGGTCAATCCGGTTTGCTCAAAGCAGAGAATTTGAAAATAGTTCTTCCATAATAATATAATACCTGTAGCCCCCAAGTCTTGAGTAGAACAAAGTGATGGCTTAAGACTTGTTTCAATATAAATACTGCCACTTAAGAAGAAATCCATGTTGTTCATCCCACCACTTAGTAAAACTGAATACTCCATATTATGTAGCCCCAAGTGCCGGGTCATTATGCAATAATAAGCGGGGACTTTGTAGGTATAATCATATAGATTTGAGCAATGATGTGTAGCCCCAAGGGCCGCTCGAGAAGATAATATTGAGCTGGGACTTAATATATACTTCAATGAAAATAACATCATATGATGTAACTCCCATCATGGGACTTGAATCCACGTCCACAAGGTTAAGAGCCTTGTGCTTTACCAACCGAAAGCAATGGACCCTTCAATATAATGAATAAAAAGCTTTGTACCTTCAACTGCTGACAGGAGCAATTGGCAGCCCCAAAGGTCGACTCATTATAATATGATGAGTCGGGTCTTCAATAATATGAGCAAAAAATTTACTTTGCATTAGCCCCAAGTGTCATGGTGCATGCTTGCGGCGACATGAGACTTGCATATTTAATATAATCTCAACTTAAATAATGTAGCCCCCAAGTGCCGGGTTGTAAGCCTGCAACAACTCGGGACTATTCCTTCAATTGTAGAATAAATTATATCCATTGATAATATGATAGCCATTGCGCTAAAGCGACTTTGAAAACCTTAATCATAATATCGGTTATTGATAACCATAATGGAAATCCAGCCATGTTGGCTATTTAAGATAATATAATCCGTATGAAAAATTCATCCAATATCATAATGAAAATTCAGCCAAGTTTGGCTATTTGAATAATATAACCCAATCATTCATAAGCGCATGATTCCAATGGCGCAATCCAAATATATCTTGGCGACGATAGTCCAAAGCCAGCCGGTTTAATAAACGCCGCGATTTATAATCATGCTTTATTCAACCTGTTTCAGATACAACAAGTTTAAAATGTCTCGGCGGTTTATCACGGACGGGTCAAGAATAATCAAATATGAAATATATCATACCGTGATATTGAATCACATTGCTGGTTTGACCAACTTTATGTAGTAAAAGTGATAACCCCAATCTTGAGTAATGATAACTCCTTTCATATTGTGCGGTTGATGATAAACCGTGCGGGTTGTGATAAACACCGGTTTAACCATATATATCTCATGGCGACTTCGTAGTCAAACCAGATCGGGCGGATAGTCTCCGGATTATGATTTGATCATGTAATCGACAACTTGTAATTGAAAGTCAAGCGGGTTAATGAACACGGTTTACTCCATAATAAGATGGTAACATAAAATCAAACCGGGCAAATAGTCTCCGGATTAGGATTTGACCGTGTTCCGCCAATTTGTAATTGACAGTTTGAACTGGATTAATAATGTCGGTTTGAAAACACAACAAAAGAAATAATTTAAAAGAGAACAAAATTCAAGCAAAGGCAAATATAAAACCATTGCAAATGAGGCTTTGAGCCGATCAAGAGGCATTACCATGGTCGGACACGACCAAGCCCCCAAAAGGCGTAGCTATGGTTCGAGTCAGCCAGTCCCCAAATGATGCATTGGCATTACGCCGATCAAGAGGTGTAGCGATGGTTGGGTTCGACCAAAGCCCCAAGTGATGCTTGTGGCACTAGGCCGATCAAGAGGCGTGACTATGGTTGAGACGTGACCACAAGTCCCCAAGTGATGCTGTGGCTTTTCGCCTACCAAATGGCATTGCTATGGTTCGGACACCACCAAGGCCCCAAGTGATACTGTGGCATCTGCGCCGATCAAGAGGTGTGACTATGGTTCGACATGACCAAGCCCCAAGTGATCAATAATATGATAAGCCAACAAGGCATGATACCCATGTTTGAACCGCGCATCATGGCAGCAGTCCTCTTTGGCACCCTTTAACTTTTGCAAGAGATAAATCCTTCTTGAACCGGATTTTGAACCGGATATTTGAGAGCTTCAAAGCTTTGGGAGACATCTTTCCTTGAACCGGATGTTAAACCGGAATCTTCATTTTCAGCCAGAAATTTTCTGACGGCCTTTAAACTTGAACTTGCGAGAAGTTAATTCCTTTTTGAACCGGACATTGTTAAACCGGATTTGAGAGCTAAAGAGCTTTGTGAGAGAACAGATTTCCCTTGAACCGGATTGTAAACCGGATATTTGAGAGCTTCAGTGAGACTGACTTTCCTTTAGCCGGATTTTAAACCGGAATCCTTTCTGATGATCCGGAACTTCTTCCTTGAGCCAGGATTTTGTAACTGTCATATACTTATTAAGCCGGAAATTTTCTGACGGCCTTCAAATAACAGTAGCCTCCGGGACCGGGTTATCTTTCCCTCCATCGTCCTGGGGTTCTTAAATTTGCTGGCAAGATTTGCTTAGTCATGTCATCGTAGCCCCCGAGTCTCAAGGTGACTCGAGGAGTTGGCTTGAAACTCTCCATATTTGGTGGTTCACGACTCATTGGTGTTGATAACACGATGCAAATCCACAGAAGGTTGTGATGACTGCGGCGGGTTATAAATGATCCCGTATGAGCCGTGTCAGCAACTCGGCCAATGGTTCCTTCCAACTGGCGATTTGAAGTTAACCAAACTGTAGTGGCGGCGATTTTTGCGCCTGCCCATTGAGCCATCCAGTGCAAACGGCGGTTGATTGTATACGATAATTTGCCTCCTTTTTGTTGAAAGAAAACCAGGCTACCCAAGCTGTGACTTGCTCATACTCAATAAACAGCTCATGCAGACAGGTGCGGCCCGGTGTGTTGATGTAGACCAGGCAGCGAGAGACGGACGGTAAAGACGACCGTAACATCAGAGGCGGCATAGACAGATGAACCGGCCGTGGCGTTGTAAGCCGGTGTCGAACGGGCAAGTTGTCCTCCTCATTGTAAGCCGGCATGGTCGCGAGAGACGGCCACGGCATTGTAAACCGGCGCGGTCGCGAGAGACAGCCACGGCATTGTAAACCGGCGCGGTCGCGAGAGACGGCCACGGCATTGTAAACCGGCGCGGTCGCGAGAGACGGCCACGGCATTGTAAACCGGTGCGGGAGTCCGTTGAGTAACGAGGACCACCTGTGCCAAAAGATGTTGGCGCGCCTCCACCTCCGCGGTATAATATCACTTTTTGTCATAAATATTTGCCCTGCATAAACAATATTGCAGACCAAGGCAAAGATAAACTTGTTTTTTTGACAAAAAACAACATGTGATAACAAAACAAACTTGGATGGATATCACCTGATTTGTTCGGACGACGGATGATCCGTTTATCGCGATAGAGATGGCTCGGGCAGACCAGCGACCCAATATAGTTCTGGTGGCTCAGGCAGACCGGCCACTTAATATAACCCCGCGGCTTAAAGCGGCAAGGGTGGCTCAATGCGGCTCTGGCAGGTTAATATATATTAAGTTGCACGGGCGGCGACTTGCGCATACATGTTCCATCGATGGCGGCGCAGACGCCGGTGTGTGTGATGATGCTGACTCACACTTCATAGGCATAACATGGCACCACCTTTGCTAATTGATCCGAACGACAGATGATCCGCGCAGATGTTTCACGCAGACGGCATTTGATGTGACTTTTCTGCTCATATGGTACTCTGGTGAAAAACCCTCATGGAGTACCAGCACTGCTGCCATAGACGTCATTTTGGACGGTGCACAACTCCGGACAAGGGAGTATTTCTTCATTTTCTGAATTTCCTGTTCCAACGTGTGGCCGACGAAGCAGAAGCATACTGATTTGAAGTAGTACTGGCGCCCATTGGCTATGTGTAGTTGCCTTCACGTACAGTAGTTTCACATTTGCACTGTTTCTTCCATTAGTACTAGTCTGGCTAGTGTTGTAGAACGCCTTGGTGTTTTTGAGAAGCTGGCAGCAAGCCTGTACTAGTAGTCCTTAGTCTCCAACGACAGTTTTTTTTTCATCAAACCCCATTTTTGCTGTTAACTAGTGTACTGGCCAGCAGCTCCTTGCAGAACTAAACGATCCAAGTTTGAATCATCGCCCTCATTTTGTAGAACAGATCATCTAGGGCAGCTCGGGCTTCTTCAAATTTACTTGCCAAGATATCTCCAAGCGAAGTAAACACTAGCGGAGCTTATTCGATTATAAACCTGTCTAGTGCCAATATTTAAACGCCCATAATCAAGCGTGCTTTCAAAACGCACCGCGAGCACGCTGTAGTGGCTAACGAGCCGAGTCGGTCGGTCGGTCGAGTCGAGCGACCCGCCGCCGATGGCGACTTGGAGCGATGAAGGCGAGGCCATGACCGCGGAGGAGGCAGCAGAGGCGGAGGGAAGCGGCGGCAGCTGCAGACCCACGGTAGTAGAGCGAGGCCGGCGGAGGCGGTTTCTGGCGGCTGGCCGGCTGGTGCGGGCGGCCGGGTGCGATCATAGCCACAGCCCGTGAAGGGCGACTCAAGCTGGCGGCTTGAACGCGTTACCCGGCGGAGGTCCACGGTAGCGCGGATGCGGAGGACCCGCTGCGGCTCGCCGATCTGCAGATGCACGCCGCCAAAGCGGAGAAGAACGGAGGCGGCGAGGTGAAGCCGCCGCAGACGTGGCGGCTCACGGCCGGCTGGACGGGATCGGTGAAGCGAGGCGGATCGATGGCGGAGACCGAGTCTCCTCTTTCCTCTCTTTTTTTGCTCTTCTTCTTTTTGTCTTTGTAAATTCCTTTACGGATTCGCCTCGATACTTCCTTTTGTTTGTGCAGCTCACGTATTCGCTTGACATGACCGGTTCAAAGCCACGCCGGTCGCGGTCGACCGCAGCGGATGGCGAGGCCGCAAAAACGGGCGCGTCGGTGGAGGGCACCGCCAGCGAGGCGAAAGTGACCCGTGGCGAACAACAGACCGGAGGGGACTTCGGAGTGGCAGCTTCGGAAGAGGCGCGTTGAGACTGCAGAGTCCGGCTTGAAGTGGAAATGAGGTCGCGGTGATGCACCACCGCTTCAGAGACGGGCGGCCGGGCGGCTTGACGCAGGTGATTCTCCGTGGTGGCTGATTTTGCGCCAAAGGTTGTTGAATGGCTCGGCAGAGGAGAATCAAGCATGGCGGCTCTTGTTATGGAGGCGACTCAGAGTCGGCAGAGCAGGCGCGGCCAGCTATGGTGCAACAGACCAGCGGGAGGCCGTGAACCGGGCGTGCGATCGGCGGCGAGGTCAGAAGAAGCGGC
This sequence comes from Aegilops longissima, assembly GCA_021605205.1. Taxonomy (NCBI): domain Eukaryota; kingdom Viridiplantae; phylum Streptophyta; class Magnoliopsida; order Poales; family Poaceae; genus Aegilops; species Aegilops longissima. The sequence continues at coordinate 100,359,444 of CM038679.1, read as the reverse complement.
TCAAGAGCAAGCAGCGCCGCCGGCGGAGGCTATCGGTTCACCGTGAGGGCCATGTGAGGCAGCTCATACCAAAAGTGGAATGGCGACTCAGCGGCGGCGGTCTTGGCGGTTCAACGGCAGATCACGTCAAAGCGCAGAGTCCGAGCCGTGATGATGATCTCGCAGCGACGACTTGATTTCTTCCTTCGGATGGATCACGAGTCAAGGAAAAGATATCGATATGGTAGTAGTATTGAAGTAGTACTAGCCCTTTTCCCAAAAAAGAACGGTTGATGATGGATGGCATAGTACTAGTTTAAGTAGAACTAGTCTGAAACTTTTGATTTGGACTTGATTGGACCGTGAGTAAATGATTGCTCCATCGTCTTGCCGGCTCCGCCGTATCAAACTGTAATTGAACAATGAAATATTTTTGAACCGGTCTCGGTTTCGCGGATTGCACGATCGTTCGGCGAAGTCAACTTTACTCGGACCGGCGGATCAATAGGTCACGCAGCGATAGTGCGCCACGGAACCCTAGCTTCGTTGATCTCAAATCATGTACTACCGGCTCCAAACTTAATCATGTTCCCGATCACAAAATAACAAATTTTGCGGTTCTTTCTCATCCGTGAAACCACGAGCTCGTCGATCCTAGATGAGATCCTTCAAGAACTCAACACCACCATGCGCTAGCCCCACGGTGGCGCCAACTGTCATGGAATTGTCACGACAGATGTCCTTAGTGTTAGGACTTAGTCGCGAGGCCAACGATCTATGTGGTAGCTTGAGAGGGTTGAGCGGGACGAGAGACACGAGGTTTTACCCAGTTCGGCCCCTCACGGTGGAGGTAAAAGCCTACGCCCCGCTTCATTGATATTGGTGATGATGATCATGGTTACAAGAGTGCTCTAACTCGAGAGCTATTGTCTAAACCTAACTTGTCCAACTTTGGGGAGCCCTGCCCCTCCTTATATATGTTGAAGGGCGGTTTACATGTGGAGTCCTATTAGGATTAGGACTAGTCTATCTCTAATACAAACCGGATACAAGTCCTGGTCTTAACTCCTTGTAAAATATTCCTCATGCCTTTCCTCTTAAACCGCCCACAATAGTTGAACTGCCTTGATCCGCCGCCGGGTTACTAATGAACCGCCAAGACCGGGCGGGTAGCCCGTGAACCGCCAAGCTCCGGGCGGGTTACCAGTGAGCCGTCCAGACCGGCCGGGTTAACTTCCGACCGGTTTACACCGCGGGGTATATCCCCGACAAGAGTGCTCTTGATTTGTTCTCCATTCAAAAATTATGAATCTGCCAGTTCTACCTTTCTGCATGGGTGATCCGGAAGAAATATGTTGAACTCGTTCGACATGCTAACCTATGCACCCACAACTCTGAAAATCGTATGTTCCTTTGAGTTGTCCCTCTTTAGTTGTTTTCTGACCTTCGTCTATCAATTGATAGTCAAGAGTAGGTGTGCATTCGTTCATCGAGGCCTATTATTCTTGTGTTCCGTCAAGCCATTCTATCTCGAAATGACTAGGAGAAACCAACTCCAGTACCTTATCCATTTCTAGTATTGGATCAAAGTAGTTGTATTCCGTAGATCAAATGCCAAACCAGGTTTTGTTCTGTTCTACCTTGGAGTATTACCCTATTTATGTCAAGAATATCAAAGGAATTGCACCATATCTTATGATTTCTTGATGAGTGATACTTCTCACCATCATCATTCCTTCCTCGGTCCTTGTGTTGTTGTAACCGGAATGTCGACAAGTGAATTGTGATGTGTGAAATCAATACTCCGAGCAACTCGTTGCTTGGTAGTAAATGGACAATATTCTCATTCTTAGCGTGTTGGTTATTGAATCATCATTCTAAGATAGATTGTGCTACCTAGTTCATTTTTCCTGGTGCACTCCTCGATCAATGAGTTAGGATTGTGTCAATCCCTCGCTCTTTTGATCATATCGTCTTGCCTTGAAAAGCAAGATTGTTCTCGAGCTTTATAACATATCGGTGGCCCGTGATTTTCGGAATATCTTATTGGAAGTATCACCAGGTTGTCCCCTGACGGTTATGTTGAGCTCGTGATCAAATGGTTTTCCTATAAACCACTCTTTCTCCAAGAATCAGTGTCGGATACCCTGAACTAGTTGGTTGGGCTAAACAATAACTTCGAGAGTTGGAAGATGGAAGCTTGTCCGACTTAGTTCATTCCAAAGGGATATCTCTTTGTATATGTGTGTTGAAGAAAGATGATAGCTTCATCGATTGATCTACATGACCAATTGATGGATCTACTTTCTTGTCCAAACTTTGATTTGAGTGTGGGCTATCGTCAAATCAACTCGGAACCAACGATATTCGTAATGTTGTCTCACTCGTGGTTGACCCCTCGAGCATGCACCATTATATCCTTGGGTATGCCTAGTGCTATCACCATGTTCACATAATTGTGGAATTCCAGTTATATGGAAATCCCAATGACTTGTTGTTGAGCCCATCAGCAGCATTTTATCTCGTCCATGATTCATTTTGAACATTAAATAGTGTTGGAAACTTTTTAAGCATTGCCTTCGTGTTCCATTCATGAGGTATATGTTTGTATGAAAGAAGTGACTTCATCTAGTTCATGTGCATTTGAAGCAAGTTGCCGCCATGAATTCGAGAAAGTTTGTTTTGCTCCCGCTGGAATCATCCCAAGTCAGTCAAGCATGTGCAAAGTATTATGTGGTTTGATAGACTGATCATCTCCATTCCATATGTATTCCCTAGCACACCAAGCCACTAACTGATTTGTTCAAGGAAGAGAAGTCTATTCTTGGGATCTAATCCATGGACTTGTGTAAAGACTTCGTTATCCTCAATGATGGTTCCCAACCAGTACTCGGTAGTGTTTCGTTGTAAGACTACTATGTGGTCATGCCTGTCTGGGACAGCGTGTTCACATGTGTGTAGTAGTACCAGCTCATGTTTTGGAGCTTGCTACCGTAGTTCATCTCCCGAGAATCTCGCAACATCATCTCGTCGATTTGTGTTGCCACCTTTCCTTTTCGTACATGTTGTCTAGAATATCCTATTACCAACCAGATCTGAATCTCAGGTAGATATGATGGTTGGAACATTCCCAACATTTGCAGCTTGTCCCCAGCTAGCACCGCCATTGTACCAATTTCCCATGGGCCGCCCTTCTCAGAATTTGTTATTCAGGATCATCTCCAAAAGTGGTCCTACCATGGGTCCCATCCATTCCCGATGATGAGCAAAAATCATCCGTTGCGTTGTCTCCAACAAGGTAGTCCACATCATCCATCCAAGTTTGAGTATGCCATTCTTCCGAACTCCCTCAAACGATCAACTGTTATTTGCCTTAGGTTGGTATAAAGAGTTTCAATCATCTTTGAATCAAAAGTAATTCTTTTTGCCACTTCCAGAATAACTCTACGACTCGCCCTCCCTGAGGTGCCCCGTTATGGAATCATGGCAATCAACTCCTCGCTACCTTGAAACCTATGCACCATCCTACTTAAGCATGGGAGTGTTTCCTACCAAATTGAACTTTCATCATTTGTACTCTCCATCCCTCTTGATGTGTGTTTGTCTCTTTGATCAAGAGATGATTCAACGTCTCATTCCATGAATTGATCGTGTATCGCTTGATTTTTGAGAAGAACATTTTCTATAGAGTTTCCTTCTGTCGTCATCATGTTAGATGAAGATCTCGAGAGCAAAGACGTCAAGATCAATTTGAAGCAATGAATCAACATCTTCGAGAGGGATAGCTGGATCATGAAGATCGTGTTAGCTTTGTGTTCCCTCTGTCTTCTTACCTCACGTCTTGAATCTCGGGACGAGATTCTTGTTTAGTGGGGGTGACTTGTCACAGCCCTATAATACTGCCTGTAATTAGTTGCATCAGAGTGCATCATGCATCATGTTTAAATTCAAATGAAATTTGAATTGAGGAATCTTCAAAGCCTCAGAAACCTTTTAAAAATGATCAACATTAAAATCTTCTCAAAGAAGCCCAAGATAATGTTCCTGTTAAACCTTGAAAAATATTGGCAAGAATAAAATTCAAACCAATATTTTTGGAGGCTTTAAAATATTTATTTTGGGCCTTTGAATTAAATTAATAACATATTTGAGTTGGACTTATTTCTGTTATAGAAGAGATAAAGTTAAAAAAAATTGTAAGTTTGCATGTGGCCTTGGACAAGTTTCCTGAGCTCACATAAAAATTTACATAAAGTTCTAAATGATTTGATGCTTCAAATCAAATCAAACAAATTACAGAAAATAGAAAACAGACTCGAAATGAAAGAGAGAGAGGAACCTCACCTGGGCTTACCTGGCGGCCCAGCAGAGGCCCAATCCACTGGCCTCTGCCAGTCACCACCTACCTCCCGCCAGGAGGACAGCGCACGCGTGGCCGCCCCGCACGAGCACGCGCCCCACCACCTCCTGCTTCCCGCCGCTGCCCCGATGCGTCTGGACGACGCCACGCATCACCCCGGACCCTTTCGCCCACTCCCTTGTCCTCATCCCCTCCTCTTTCTCGCTTGACACCTCATGCCCGTGCGAGCTCGCCGATGCCGATCGCCATACCCATAGCCAGAGCCACCCCCTCGCCTCTCCGACGCGTCCCCGAGCTCCGCATCATCGTCCTCTTCGTCCACGCCGAGCCAAGCAAACAGGGAAGCACCGCATCACCGTCCCTGACGTCTTCTTCAACCTCGGTGCTGGCGATCCCTGCCGCTTGATTCGTTGCGTCCAAAGCTTCCCCGGCCCCGCCATCTGCATCGGCCGACTCACCGTGAGCCACTGACTTTCTCCCCTAACTCAGCACGCTCGCCCCCATGCCGTAGCACCGTTCCCCAAGAGCACCGAAGACGCCGTCCGCCATTGCTGCTGCACACATAGCCTCTGTGCTCCCCTGGCCTCGCCGTGCTGCTCTTAGTGCTCCCCGTGTCTAGCAGGTGTTGCCCATCCTCTCCATTTTCTCACTAATGCACCGTAGCGATGCGCCCGTGCACCACCGAACACCACCGCCGCCCAAGCTCGTCACCGGCATGAGTTCCGGTGACCCTCCGACCTCCCACTTGGTCCTCTGGATGCGCGAGAGCAAGGGCTATCCCCTGGTGCCCTCGGCGTGCCAAGCTGACGCCTCTAGCGCAAGTCCGGTGTGCCCCCGCCGTGTCCTGTGGTCGCCGCCGGCTGGTCTCCGGTGGCTGACGTCGCACCATTAGTTTAGGTGCTAATGGCGTTTAGTTAGTGTCGCATGTCGATGACATATGGGCCCCACGCCCTTAACTAACCACGGTTTAACCACTGTTTAGTTTAAGTTAATCACAGTGGCCCCATGCGTCGGCGTTGACCTCGCTGACGTGGCTGTTAACCGGATCCACCTGTACGTGTCACTAACTGACTCTGGGTCACTGACCAATGGGTCCCACTGGTCAAGTTTGACCTGGACTGTGTCTGTAGACTTGCTGAGGTCAGCATGACGTGATGCTGACGCGGTAATAGGCTTTTCTGGATTTATTTTTTCAGGAAATTCCAGAAAATAGTTAAAACTTCTAAAAATCATAGAAAATAATCTATAACTCAAAATGAAATAAATTATATTTGAAAAATGATCAGAAAAAACCAATCTATCCATCTGTACCATTCTCATGCATGTTTGAGCAACATAAAGCTACTGTATGTGACAATTTGAATTAATTGCATTTGAAATGTTTTATATGGAGTTTGAATTTGAACCTTGGGTTCAAACCAACTTCATTTAAATTGTTGCCAGCTATATTAGCTCAACTCACAGCATATTGCCATGTCACATTCATGCATCATATTGTTGCATTGCATTGATTGTGTTCCTTCTCTGTTTGCCGGTGTTGTTCCCTCTTAGTGGACGTTGTTTCGACGTTGTGATTGTTGACACCGATGAAGAGCTATACTATCTTCAGAAGTGCCAGGCAAGCAAAACCCCCTTGTTCATTCCGATACAATCCCACTCTCTCGCTCCATCTCTCTTTTACTACATTAGGACAACAACTTTTCAACTGTTACATGCTGCGATAAGTGAACCCTTTTCCTCTGCATGACCTGTCATTGCCACGGTAAATAGATGAAACCCACTAGCATGTGTAGGAGTTGTTTGAGCCCTGATGTGCCTACTCATTCATGCTTGTTTGTCATGCCGGCTATTGCTTAGAGTTGTGTCAGGTCTGATTCATCGGGGATGAATTGGAAAGTTGTGAACATGTCCTACTGTTGAGAGCTAAGTGTGTGAACACGATTTGGTAAAGGTAGCGGTGAGAGGCCATGTAGGAGTACATGGTGGGTTGTCTCATTGAAACCGTCCTCAGGAACTAAGTTCTGTGTTTGTGATCCATGAACAGCTACTACCACACATTGGGCTCAGGGCACTCCAAGCTCTCTCGACTTATTAATCAACCTGATCTCTGTCCAGGAGTTGCAACTAGTTTCTGGTGTTTGTAGGTAGTTCTAGTAGTCTACCAAGTGGCACCCGATACATGTGGGCTTGGGATAGAATAGGTGCAGTGGCACGGTGTACCAAGTGGCACCCGGATGGTGGGCTTGGGAACCCTGCTCACATCGTTTGGGGCCGTGAGCGACACCCCGGCCGGATCTCCTTGCGGATGGAACCCAAATAGGCGATAAACCTAGACTAGAGACTTGTGTGGTTAGTCAGGTCGTGGCCGACTCCCTCGCCAGGCTTCCGCTTGAAGGTTGCCGAGATACACTACGTGTACATCTCTACTCCTAATGGACGACTTGGTGAATAGTCGTCCGGTCAATTTTCGCTGGTTTTTTTCGTCATACTCCCACCGTCGGTTTTTTTTCGTCATCGTACACCGGTTTATTTTCGTCATCGTATCGAAAACACCTGCCAGATCCTTCGCTCGCCCCCATCTCCTCCCTCACTCCTGGCGACGCCCCACCAGATCCTTCGCCGCCGCCCTCGCCCTCGCAGCCGCCGCCGATCCCCTCCCCCATCTCCCTCCCTCAAACGCCGCCGCCCATCGCTGCCGCCCCCGCCACCTCTCGTCGCGGCCGCCCCCACCACCTAGGGTTGTGCTCTTCTCTGGCGTCGGCGCGTCGCCCTCGGCCCGATCTCCGGTCGCCGTCCTCCACCGCGTCGGCGGTGGCGCCGCGGCGTGGCGCCACCTGCTGCTCCTCCTCACCGCCCAACTGCTCGCGCTCGCCCTCCTCGCGTTCGCGCTCCAGTGGCGTGGCGGCGGCGTGGACGACGCCGGCTCCCCTCGCCTGGCCGTGCCGGCCCCGTCGAGGCTGCAGTCCCTCCAATCCTCCGCCGCCTCCTGCGTCGAGGTGCTCGCCGCCCCCGCCGCCCCCGCCTTCCCCTACCTCCGCGGCTGGTCCTTCCAGTTCGACATGTCAGACACCCACCACCCCAGAGTACTACCTTTCCAATCTCACCTCCGCCCTCTTCCTCGCCGGTCGCCGGCCGATGTGTCCGACCTGTGAAGCAGGAAGCTTGTTCGATGAGAGAAATCCCTGCCTCACGATTTGCTTCGTGAAGGCGAGAATTTCGCTCTTTGTTTGTCTACTGTAAACCTCCATGTGGGGATAGATGTCATCATAGAATGCGTGTAGTAAAATTATTCTGACTGTATTCTGTATCATTATTTTGGTTAGTCTAAAAGAAATAATTTGGTTAGATTTGTCTTGAAGAATAGATTCAACCTATACTTCTAGGTTTTGATACAGAAAATAGAAATTTATTGCCAAAGCTGTGTATGGAGACTATTTCAGTATCTGGAAGTACACTTGTGACCGGAGGCATGGCCGCTGTTGCTGCCAACATAGTGGCAGTGAGCGCAATCTGGGAGTAACAAGCACACTGTTTAGTAGGTGCGTTGTCCCTAGATTTTTTTATCCATGAGTATACCGTAGTAAATTGCATACCTCACTGGTGTACAGGGATCTAGGATCATGTAATGTAACAAAACAATGGTCCATTATGTTCCACTGTCTCTGATCTCAGTTAAAAGTTACCTGCAATTTTTATCCTTATTTTATTTATTCGTAAGGTGTCTGACAAATTCGTAAGGGAGGATGAGACCCCCCCTCAAGGTGGGAGGCCTGGATGGGAAGCGGTGCCAAACCCACGAATTGGCCCATGGTTCCGGTTGATGCAAAACGTTGCTGCAGACCAAGGTCTTGTTCCAGAGTTTGAGGTACGTTGCTTCCTTGATGCCTTTTCTATTTCCGAATCAACTGATTTTAATACTGATTGCTTTTGAAGATTACACTTGAAGCTACTCAGCACGGACCACCATGAAGCTACTCACCATGGCCGATGTGTCCGACCTGCTGATCTTTTGCTTGCTTGCCAGGTGTGCATGCAAACGAGCACCTCCGCAGGCCTGGACCAGATCCTGCCGTGGCTCCTCTACCAGAAGGTCATCGGCGTCGCACACTTTTTGCTCTTCGTCGAGGGCAAGGCCGCCAAGCCCAGCGTCGCCGGGGTCCTCGAGTCCATCCCCGTGCGTTCCTCGCTTGAGATTTCCAAGAATCTAGTAGTACCAATTTCACTCTGCTTGTTCTCAATCCTTGACTCTGTTTCTCTTCTTCTTCTTTATGGGTGTGAAGGTGGTGTACAGGACCAAGGAGCTTGAGGAGCAGCAGGCCAGGTGGTCCGAAACAATCTTCGCCGCCCGCGTGCCTCGTCGGGCTTTACACAAATTCATTTTGATGCCCATTCTGATGATGTATATGTTTCACCTGCAGCCGAATCTGGAACGAAACCTGGCTCGCAGGATTCTTCTACAAGCCTTGCAACCACAAACTGTTTTTGAAGCAAGCACTCAACATGGAGATGGCCATTGTGATGGCCCGGGTATGTATGTTTGTTTTCGGCTTATCACCAGCAATTATTAATAGTGTTCGTTTAGTGTATTGTATTTATCATAAACAAAAAGCATTTTTCTTCATGGTAGGAATCTGGCATGGATTGGATAATGCATCTAGACACCGTTGAGTTGTTATATCCCGGTAGTATTCCATCAGACGCCTGTTAGCTGACGTCCCCGATGATGTTGACATGGTTGTTTTTCCTAACTATGTAAGTATACGGTGGTCCTAATACACCTGCTGGACTTCTTATGCATAGTAATTAACTTGCATGTCTGCACTCTACAGGAAAGCAGCGTCGAGCGTGATGATATAAAAGATCCATTCAGTGAGGTAAACCTTCTCTGTATTTAAGAACATAATTTTCTCAAGTTCCGTTGGATATAATGTTGGCTGATGTAAACAACTTATGTTTAAATACTCTGATATGAACTTTGTTTGTTCGGTTTACGTCTGAAGTATGATACTGTGGTATGATTTATGTGTGTCTGATACTGTTTACATTTGCTTGAAAAAATAGTTTCGAGTTGCCTTGTTATCTGCGTAGCTTGCCATACTTCTGTTTAGCCTATAATCCCAGAAATTAGTTCTTATGCTCTTTTAGTGTATACTGGGCATGGATCTAGCTAATTTTGCATATTACTCCGAAAGAGAAGAGAAGAGAATGAAAGAATATTAGACCTCTGGTATGTGCAACAAGTCATCGCTCACAACGGATTAAGTAACTTTGATGAATTTTGACATTCAATTCTTTGCTGCTTGTTAAATTTAATTAAGAGCGCCGAACCTAGGTGTGTGCAGCCTTGCTTTTGTCTCTACTCCTAATGGAGCAGTTGGTAGGAATCTGGCAACGGCATGGTTTTTTTTGTCCCACCACTTTCGTCCGGTTTTTTTCCGTCCCACCTCCCACCACCACCTGCATTTTATTCTCTTTTACAAGATATTACAGAAGAAAAAACTGTGGCGCCACTCCTCCCTCGATTTCTGTCTAGGGTTTCCTGCCTCCGCCTCCGCCATCGCGGAAGCCGAGGGCACGCCGCCACCTCTGCCGATCCCTAGGGACGCCGCCTCTGTGGATGAAGTGGTTCCATTTGATCGGTACACAAGAGGAACCCATCGGTGGCCACATCACCCCTGACATGTTGATGTGCATGGAGTATTCATATGATACACAAGGACAGGAAATCTAGCAAGTAATGTTCTAATCAGTTGGGTTATCCCCTTTTGAAAAAAAATCTTAATCAGTTTATTGGTTGATTTGATTGCATTAGGTTATTTCTAATTATGTTCGAATTTCATCAGATTTGTACTTAAGTTTGTTTCTCTCATTGAATAAATTGATTGCCGATCCTATAGGCTGGGTGAGAAGCAAAGAAGGGTCACGGTGAACTATTGCTAGCTTGAGGAGATGCTCACATGAAGACATGGTTGCCGAAGGTTGCATACAACTAAAGTGAGCTTCTCTTTGAAAATCTCATAATTGTTTCACTTACCTTCTTTTTACTATCAGCAGTTTCTACCTTTTCAAGTTTTTTGGTTATGAGCCAAGACTGAAGATATACAAGCTTATGGTTAGTATTATCCCTTTTTCATATATTTTGGTTATTGTTTTAGTTAGCTAGATGGATGTGATGTAGTTAAATAATCGAATGACTTCTATACTTATATCATTGTTTGGTTTATGTAATTGTTGGCGCCAATATCTTGACTCGCTAAAAGTGCATGCAAATTTCTTACTGAAACAAGCATGGTTGCCGTGTCAGTCAAGGGGTCCCTGCATCTGTGGTGTTCGGCTCGCTATGGTGGTTGACCATGGAATACTTGTGAGGGAGAGCACCCCTTTAGTGCCTCTTCGCGTAGTTCCTCCGGCGTGCACAACTTAAGCCTTGTTACCATGGATGACAAAGTCTGCCTTGTCGTGACGACCACGCGCGGGTACACACATAGGCATACTATAAGATCGTTATTAATTAATCCATGCAGTTTCATGTCCAGGCCAATGTTTAGTTGGGGGAAGTGTTAGTGATTTTTTTATTCAGCCACGAGTGTCAGTTTTGATTTTGGAGGGCATTGTTAGGTGTTTAGTTGAGCTAGCAAGGGGGCGTAGTGGACCTGTCATCATTTTTTTGAAATGGTTCAGCGTTGGCTCTATATTTTCATGGTCGACTGCTTCCCTGAAGATGCTTCAGCTGCATTTTTGTTTACCCATCATTCGGTGGCAAACCACTGATTCCTCACGGGTTGCAGATGATGAGTACTTACATTTTTGGTCTTACTGATTTTGTCAGACTGATGGTTGCACGACAATTTTTGGTCTTATTGATTTCGTCTGAGAGATAATCAGATAAAACGACAATTGACTCCCAACTAACCACACCTAGGTAATCAGATAACTACATTTTGAAGTTAGTATACATTCATTCTGTTCTTGCAAAATATTTATTTATATAGCTTGTTGTCATCTAATTTAAGGTTCAATTTCCTCACTGTAAATCCTCAAATATGTGGGCAGCATGGACCACCAGATAGGTAAGCAAGAGAAGGACCAGTTCATAATCATCTTATTTGTTCTACTTGGACTGTCGTTGTTACTTGCAGTTGCCTCTGTTACCATGTGGCAACGCAACCATGAAGGGCTTGACGTGTTGGCTGTCAAGAAGCACTAGGTCGACGGCAGGCAAGGCATCCAGGAAGCCACATCACGAGAGAGCGATGACGCTCAAAGGGTGAGGTTGACAAATGGTGCGGTGACACTAGCTCTCTAGCCAAGCAGACTACATTCTGGACTATTTACACATCATGGACTAAAATTGGACTATTTACACATCATGGACTAAAATTGGACTTCTTTCTGGACTCACATCTTTTATATAATATATACTCAAGTCTGATATGCATTTTATTTATTCTATAATTAAGTACAATCTTTTAAGTTGCTGCTGAATGAAGAAGACATGGGGTCAGAAAAATGTTAAGATTGACTTGATGTGTGGTAAGGAACATCCAGTTGAAAAGTTTTTGATGCTTGAACATCCAGTACTCAATTATTCTTTTAGGTATGCATAATCTGCCAAGTTATAAGCAGTTCCTTTTATTTGGGCAGGCATAATGACCGTTCCGCAGCATCAGGTTCAAAAAAAGTTCTTCAAGGTTAGTAATTTTCTCCAAAAGAAAGTTCTTCAAGGTTAGTCATTAATACTCCCTTCCCATATGGATATGCATGATGGTTGTTCATTTTTTGGGATAGCTTACCCATCTTATGCCTTGAAAACTGAGCTACCTCCATGATTATGCATCTGGTCTCAGTAGATTTTTTTTCCGCCAAAATACAGTTGTGAAGAGGAGTTCCTGATGATAGCTGAATATACCGGCCTACTTGCCTACAACCAAGGCAAAATTATCAGCGTGTATGCGAAACAGCCTGCTAGCTGGGTGTGTGCCTCCTGTTTGAGCGAGAGGGAGGACCTTTGCTGGGCAGTCAAAGGATGTGCTCGGATATGGTGGTCCAACTGCAAGGTAATGCTAACACATCTTGTTACTCTTTCTTCAATTTCGATAGGTTTACGACAGTTCCATTCAAGCACAGATATGTTTATGACACTAACTCAAAGTTGTAAAATACATATATTTATAATAGTTTAATTATTCTTACATGATTTCCACATATATGTGTTGCTTTAGACAAAAAAATGTGCAGTGAACTTGTTACATAGAACACCCTAGGTATCGCCACTGGCATCGACTAGACGACGCCCATCACTGACACACTCTTCTCTTGGGAGCATTGGCCCAGCTCATTGTTGTCACATCACTCACCCACCATTGCTTTTGTCTGGTCTCGATCCGATATTTTGGTTGATATGCGGGGAGGTGAGAGGGCAAGCTAGGGGAATGGAGTTGGGAGAGACGATAGTAGAGCGACATCGTTTTTGTTCCTATTTCTTTTCCTTTTCAAGTGGTTACTTTTTCTTCATCAGTTCATTTTTAAACTTTTGATTGTCTCAGCGTAGCTTGCAGCTCCAGCTTAGATTTGTTAGATTTATGGGTAAGCCAAATTGTTTAAATTTATATTGTCCAATTTATTTATAGGAACCAATCACCCAGATGCCTTTCCTAGACTGATCCAAAGACTAATGAAGCTGGGGCTGTCAAACTCACCAAAGCAGGTACAGCCACATCTTAGGCTTGAAAATTTGCATATGGACGTGGGAGTCCACTCATATGTATGGCTTTCATGTACACTTTGAATGGTCCAGGAACATTTGTGTTTTTCTGTGTGTCGATTTTTTTCCAAGAGTATTTGCTTTGTGTCTGTAGACATTAGGTTAGTTGTCAAGTTGGTAATTAGAGGATTAGATCACTGTATCAATCGACAATCATCTCGGGAAAGTATCATCGTACTTTTGTTAGATAATTGGTACTTCTGTAGTTGCACGTTTTTTATACTTATATATTTGTAGCCACTTTTATTGTGTTCTTTGTTCCTTTCTTTTTATAATACATATAACTAAAAGCCAGTTACAGAAAAATGTCAGTCTCATCCCTTGCCTTCTTTAGTTGAGGAGATTACTCTACTTTTTATCACTGTTGGAGGATTCCTTATTTTGAGAAGTCAGTATCACAGCAACGGGCACGCAGCTTGGCCAACTCATTATTTCTACTGGCACCAATCGTTTTTATTGTTTCTAGCCAATGTAGATTGTGGTGATTGTATGAAAGATTTAATACCTTCCTCACGTGCATGCTAGAAAGGAATGTTTGCGGATGGACATGAAATGAATTGTTAAGTACTCTCCTATTTAGTTTCACCAGGAATTTATTGATATGGTAAGAATTGGTAGATTGGTTTGTGACGAAATGTTGCTTGAAAATAAATTCATGATAGGTTAGAGTGGGGGCAAAAATAGTTACAGTGCTCTTGTAGGACGATGGATTTTCTCTATTTAGTCTTGTAGCCTTCATGGAAGTCAAATTTTGTAGGTTTGTTTGTACATTTTTGCTTTGTTTCGGAAACCAGAGCAGTTCACTTTATCCATGTGTTTTTTCTTGCTTCTCTGCACTGTACCCTTTGGGATGATCAATATGCATTACTCTTTTTCAAAGTTTCTATTTGGAACTATATTTTTTTATTAAACCACTGTCAGAAGGTTTCACAAGAAACCTAAAAACTGTAACAGGTGGTCATTAATTTTTTTTTGCCATATGTAATGAATGTTTGCCACAAGTTAGGAAACATAACTGGTTTTTAGTCGTTTATCAGTTCGTTTTGCTCATGGGGATATATAATTAGCTTTTACCAGCTTTTTGATTATACAAGATTTTTTCTTCTTTCTCCACATGTGTGTTTCTGCAATATGTGTACATTCAAGCGCCAGAAGGTTTGTTCTCCCACTGTGTGCCACTAATATTTCATTTTTGTGGGTGAGGTTTTCTAACTTCTGGATGCGCGAATGGTTTGGATATAGTGTTGCGCAATGCTACTGTGTTATGCTATGACCACGGACATGCTTATGTGATGTGGTGCATCTGTTTTTATACTTCAACATTGTTGTTCCCGCTTGCGCGGCAGCGGTGACTGTAGATGCTGCTCACACATCTATTGTTCCTGCGTGCGGAGGTGGGCGACCGGGCGTGGGAGGCGGCTCGGCACGGTGAGACGGGGCCGGGCCGGACTCGCGAGCACCAGGCAGGCGCAGCTGCCACCTGCGTCGACCAGGAGCACACGCTCGCAGAGGGATGTTGTGGCCTGGCACTGTCCGTCGTGGAGCTCGCGAGGGACTCCATGTCACGGGCGGGCGCTGCCTGTCACGACGCTCGCGAGGTCCAGTTTGGGATCCATGGAGCCAGAGCGCAGCGGCAGAACTGCGTGACGGCCGTCGCGGTGGGCGAGCATGGGGGCGGCGACTACAACTGCTGCTGCGGTGACTGGCTGCTGTTGTTCCTGCTTGCGCGACAGCGGTGACTGCAGATGCTGCTCATGCATCTGTTATTCCTGCGTGCGCGGGGGAGTGGAGGCGATGGCGTTGCGGCGGCGATGACTGCATTGGGCCAACTTTTTCGTCTGCACGGACACAAACAAATGAAATGGGTCGGTGTGTTGCAGTTGCTCTAACTCCCTGAAATTTTTCATTCATTTGCTTTTAGGATGTAGGATGGAGCATAGTTTGTGATGTTGATTGTCAATTGTACTCCCTCCGTTCCTAAATATAAGCCTTCAGTTTGTTATGTTGAAGATGCTTTGTACTCCTTCTGTTCCTAAATATATGCCTTCTTAGAGATTTCAATATAGATATATATGGAGCAAAATGAGTGAATCTACACTCTAAAATTTGTCTATATCCATCCGTATGTAGTCCGTATTGAAATATCGAAAAAGGATTATTTTTAGAAATAGAGGGAATAACAAAAAAAAAGATCACATGACATAAATTGATTGATCATAAATTATTGTTTTTTCTCCTAGGCGGGATTGGTAGCAAAGTTGTTCTTTTGGACTATGCAGTTCATTGGCCATGGAGGTTTTGAGGCAAATCTCTATCAAGCTATTAATGTTAGGTTAAGCACTAGCTTTAGTAAATTCCTGCCCAAGGATTATACTTGACACTTACTCTGACGGTAGAACCGGACACGTGCTCCACTGTTTTCACGTTTGAGCATTGAAAATGAAAAACAAGTGTTTGGGTATGTGGTGGAAATCCCTATTACGTGATTTCTAAAAAAGGGTTAATCAAAGATTGCATTCATGAATAATAGAACTACCAAAATGTGGACATGCTAATTTATTTTTGAGGAACCTAGCGCACCAACAACTATCACCTGGCCCATGTCAAACGTTCACCTCAGCAGACTAACCTGTCAACTACCAAAATGTGGACATGCTAATTTCTGCTTGGTATTCCAATGAGCATAGACGAACAATAAATTTATATATTGCATTATCTTAACATTCAAAATAATATTAATTTCGAAAATTGTAGGGATGTGTGTGACTATTTATATTATTTTATGCTTTGGTGGAACGGTGAAGAATTAGTTCATCCACTTTGCCCAATGAGTATTCTCCATTACACATTTTAAGACCTCCGACGTGAATTCTTCGTGCTAATTACATATATTGCTTGTGCAGGTTGGGTATGAGTTGAGGAAGGGTTTTTTAGTTATACTTGTTCAAATTTCATGCGAATGGAGCTAAAGTCAATATTCTTAATATTGTGCGAGAATTTCTTAAGCGCATCAAATGGATCTTAATTTGTAATTGGTTTTAGTTAGATAATCTCTCTATATGCATAAGTCATCAGATTGCCTTTTTTTGTTATCAATTTACATTGCAAGTGAAGTTGACTTTAATTATTAGCTGATTTTGCCTGTGCTATCTATTCTCTTCACGTGAAATTTAACATGTATTATGTTTATATAATTCCAGCAATATATTCAAAAGCCCGTGGCAACGCACAGGCACTCTACTAGTGGTGGTAACTGGCGAGAGCGTGTGTGAAGAAGTACACCCCTGCAGGGTTAACATCATCTATTTGAATAGCCGCGTCCGCCGTAAAGGACTTCTGGGTTGCCTGTACAGTTCATAGACAAGTGAAAGTGGATACTCTAAAATGCGCAAGATAAGCGTGAGTGCTATGGATGGCCTTCTCGTAGGTAGGCGGGAGCGGATCCATAGTGGTGTATTGTTATGGTGAATATGTGGACTCGTGTGCCCCACCTCAAAAGATTTACCTGCAGTCGTAGTTCAGGTTAGCCACTGAGTCAAAGTTGGCTTGCTGCAGTCAAACTCCACCGCCCCTTTATTGATACTGATGCATATGTAAATAGTTCTGATGTAATTCTTGCTGGGTACATTTTTACTCACGTTTGCTTAATTTATGTTTTTGCAGAGAGATTTCAGTCTCACAAGTAGTTCCGCGTGGAATTCGAGGTTTAGCTTGTTACCTCAGCTACGATCTTGTACCCTTGGGAGGGTCTTGTAGATAGTCAGGCTTCTCAGCCTTTTTCATTTGTAGTTGTCTGTACTCAGACATGTTCATGCTTCCGCTTGTTGCTTGTATGCTCTGTACGTCAGTCACACACGGTTCCCAAAACTGGAACCGTGTGGAATGACTATCATTTTGTCTGCTGCCTCAACCACACACGATTCACTCTAGCAAACCGTCGCCCCCAAAATTCTTTCTGGGACAGAAAACCCTCACCACCCAATTCAAAAAAGAAAAAAGAAAACCCTCACCATCCCCACATCACAAAAACCCTCACCCCGCCTGCCATCCACCTCGGACCCTTCGGTACGTTCCCCATTCACACCTGCACAAGCTCCTCCGCATCTATGACATGGCACCGCCTATCGCGGCGGTAAACACTTAGCTCGACGCCTGCCGCCGCTGCCAGGCTGCCAGCAAAGCCCAACGCCACTCTCCGACGGCAGCTGGGCGCAGCCGACACTGCCTTGCGTGCCAAGGGGGAGGAGTGCAACAAGCTCGCCGCAGAGCGCGACCTGTTAGCTACGCAGCTGGCGGAGCAAAGGGAGCTGCTTAAGAAGGCGCAGGACGAGGCGGAGAAGAAAGAGGCTGCTCTCCTGGCCGAGTTCGAAAGCGAGCGCTCCTCCTGGACTGACAAGGAGGCACAGATGACCTCCGGCTTCCATGAAATCGAGGACATCGTCGACGGTGAGTTTCTTTACTTTCTTTCTTTGAGTCGCTGACTATAGGTCGGGCTGACTCCTTATTTTTTGACTTGTTTCTTTTTTGTCTTGGCAGGCTTCTTCCCCGGCCATACGCAGGCGGCCAATCAAGCCATCGAGGCCGATCGTGAGGCGCAGAGGGCAAATGGTGCGGAGATTGCTGCCAATGCCCCCCAGACCCTTGACGAGCGACTTCTGAGCATCGAGGCTCGTCTGCGGCCGGCCCAACGGATGTTGCGCCGGCTTCAACGTGTCGGCGCCCAGGCGATCGCTGCCCTATGGCCAGACATGCCGGTTCTGCGCACTCCCAGTCGGACCGCCGACTGGCTGGAGGTCGCGGCTGGCCGTCTTGAGGCCTGGAAGAGTTCCTCGGCCCGGGCTGGAGCGCGCCAGGCCTTGGAATTCTTCAAGGCGTGGTATCCAGGGTTGGATTTGGACCGGCTGGCTGTGTTCCGGTCAGAGGCCCAGGCGGAGCTGCTGGCTGCGGAAGACGCCCTCGTCGAGCGTGCAGCAGCGATCGCCGACTACACGGACACCAGCGTCTTCGTCCCTGAGCGGGCTGAGGACAGCGGGGAGGCGCCGCCTGAGTGGTTCAGGATGAACCCGGATTATGATGAGGACTCGGCGAAGGTGATCGGCTCCAGCGCCGAGGAGGAAGGCGAGGCGGAGGACGGAGGCGAGACGGAGGCGCCAGAAGACGGACCAGGCGACCAGCCTCAGCTCGACCAGGCCTCCGGCAACGAGCCAAGCCCGACCCAGGCGGCTGCCGCCGAGATGATCATGCCGAGATCGCCCAGCCGGCCGCCCCGGCGCCTGACACCGCCGTCTCCTCCGGCCCTCGAAACTCGTCTGCCGCTTCCTAGGCTGCCGTCTTGCCTTTATTTTATCTGCTTTAGTAGTCTTTGAAAAAACTTGTTAATTCAGACAATTCCACCCAGGGGTGTATTTTGAACTTCGTCAAGATTCGCCAAGGGCCTATGCTGTGTAAATATTATCCTAATTCTATCTTTCCTTGCTCATTGCTCCTATGGCTTTTTCCTTTGCCGCCTTCCCTTAGTCACCGCCTTGCCAGTCGGACAACCGCTCTGCGGACTGCCGTTTGGATCAAGTGCTTGGCTACTCTTGGGAAGGCAAGTACTTGGCCATTTTTTAGAGTCTTTTTGACAAGTTGGATAGAAAGCGGCAAGCCGACTACTCAAGAGTCGGCTTTGCGAAGAGAGGCTGGAAGCCGGCTTAAGCTATGTTTATGCTTTGGGTCCTTAGCCATTTTTCATGTGGGCGCCCATTCTTCCTTACTCCTGCCCACCAAACAGTCGCTCTGCGAGCTGCGGCTTCTGACATGAGACGGCTTAGGTACCACACACTACTTGTCTGACTGCAGGAAGCATTCCATAGCGCGAGGCGGCGAGTCCCCGGGTCGACTAGTCGAAACCGGTGCCAAGCGGCATAACAAAGAGTAACATACTCGAAGGAATAATTCTTATCATACAGATAACAAAAAAGGGCAGTCCCCGAGCTCGTCTCGGGGGGCCCGAAGTCTTGGTACTTTAACACAAAAGGTAGCGTGGTACATATCGATCAATCAGTAAAATCTTGGAGAAGATTCGCATTCCATGGCCATCCCGTCTCTTTGCCGGAGTCGTCCCTCTTGCGTGCTCGGGGCTTCTGAGTGTCGATCAGGTAGTAGGAGTCGTTGCCCAGCACTTTGCTGATAATGAAGGGGCCTTCCCAAGGCGCCGACAGCTTGTGTTGGCCGGCTGTTCCCTGGATCAGCCGGAGCACAAGGTCGCCCTCCTCGAAAGATCTCGGCTTGACCTTCCTGTTGTAGTAGCGGCACAGGCTCTGCTGGTAGATGCTGGACCGGCTGAAAGCCAACAGCCGGCCCTCTTCCAGCAGATCGACGCCGTCTTGACATGCTTCTTCTGCTTCCTCCTCGGTGTACATGGTGACTCGCGGGGAGTCGAACTCTATGTCCGTTGGGATGACGGCTTCAGCACCGTAGACGAGGAAGAAAGGTGTGAAGCCGGTTGACTTGTTTGGAGTCGTGCTCAAACTCCAGAGGACGGCTGGCAACTCCTCAAGCCAACACCCGGCCGAACGCTCCAGTGGTTCGACCAGTCGAGGCTTGATGCCAGACAGGATGGGGCCGTTTGTTCGCTCTACCTGCAGTTTGACTGCGGGTGGGCAATGGACGCTAAGTCCAGTCGGATGCCTTGTGTCACGCAGAAACGGGCCAGGGCGCCTTTGGCAAAATTTGTGACATTGTCGGTGATGGTGATGTGTGGTACGCCGTACCGAGTCGTGATGTCGGCGATGAAAGTCACTGCAGTTGGACCATTCAACTTCTTGATGGGCTTTACTTCTATCCACTTGGTGAACTTGTCCACCGCGACAAGTAAGTGAGTTAGGCCGCCTCGTGCTGCTTTGAATGGTCCCACCATGTCCAGGCCCCAAACAGCAAAGGGCCAGGCGATGGGGATAGTCTTGAGTGCGGAAGCCGGCGATCTGACTTGGAGCGGAACATCTGCACCCTTGCATTTTGGACTAATTCCTTGGCCTCTTTTAGGGCAGTTGGCGGAAGAAACCGTGTCGGAAGGCTTTGGCGGCGAGTGCTCTTGAGGCTGCATGGTGGCCGACCGCCTTGATGAATGTCTTGAGAATCGCTTGGCCTTGCTCGGCTCGGCCTTGTACGCCGGTAGACACCAAAGTGGCGCTACTGACCAGCTCTCTGTTGACTATGGTGTAGGCTGCCGCTCGGCGTTGTACTTGCCGAGCCAAGATTTTGTCGGTTGGTATCTCTCTGCTTACTAGGAACTTCAGGATGGGCTGGGCCCATGAGGTTGCTGCTATTTCTTCAACTGCCAGTACTGCTACTTGGACGAGGGCGGCTGGGCTGGGAGGCGGCGGGCTGGAGTCTGCGGCCGCTTGCTGGGTTGATGAAGTCCCCGGGCCGACTAGTGCAGTCCCCGGGCCGAGCTCTGGGATCTTCACAACAGTTGCTGCAGTCCCCGGGCCGGGTTCTGAAGTCCCCGGGCCGGCTTCGACTGCGGCATTCTTGGAGCCATCTCGAAGAATTCTCGTGCCGTCTGCTGAGGCTCTTGAGTCGGATCCGACTTCTTCAGGGGGAGCCGGCACAAAAATGGAATCTGATTCTGGTGAAGGCTTGATGATGGCTTGAGGAGGCGCCAAGGGCGGCGCCGGATGGTATTGCCTGGCGGGTGGAGCCGATTCGTCCCAGGGTGTCTGCTTGGTCGTTGTCATTTCTTGGCACGTGAAGGAACTCGCACCCCTCAAAATATCCACTGAGTTGCTGTACCAGGAAACGGTAGCTCGCCAGATGACTGTTGGACCACCAAGTCGGAGTCGCCATAACACAGGATCCGGCTAATGCCAAGTTCTTCGGCAAGCCGGAGCCCGTGAATGAGCGCCTCGTATTCGGCGACGTTGTTGGAGGCGGCGAAATGGATCTGCAACGCATACTTGAGCTTGTCGCCTTTGGGGGGAAGTGAGGACAACGCCGGCTCCCAAGCCGGTGCGCATCTTGGAGCCATCGAAATGCATCCGCCAATGAGTGGAGTCAGGCGCTAGCGGCAGGTACTGGGTCTCGGCCCAGTCGACGAGGAAGT
Source organism: Aegilops longissima (assembly GCA_021605205.1). Taxonomy (NCBI): domain Eukaryota; kingdom Viridiplantae; phylum Streptophyta; class Magnoliopsida; order Poales; family Poaceae; genus Aegilops; species Aegilops longissima. Next base: position 100,338,255 of record CM038679.1, on the reverse strand, counting down.
CGGCCAGTGCTTGCGACTTGATGGCGGTGCGGGGCTGGTAATAGATGGTGTAGGGGGCCAGCTCTATGGCCCATTTGGCCACTCGGCCAGAAGCATCTCGGCTTCCGATGATCTCGGCTAGTGGGGCTGTGCATACCACAGTGATCGGATGCTCTTGAAAGTAAGGCTTCAACTTCTTGGCGGCAAAGTGCACGCCGTAGCACATCTTCGGTAGTGGGGTAGTTCTGCTTGAGGTCGACAATACTTCGCTCGGGTAATATACGGTCTTCGGACAGTAGCGCCTTGCCTTCCTCCTTGCGCTCAACTACAATGATCGTCTTGACTACCCGGCTAGTGGCGGCAATGTACAGAGCATGGGCTCTTTAGGAGTCGGGGCCGCCAAAGACAGGGGAGTAGTCAGCATTTTCTTCAAGCGGAGAAAAGCTTCGTCCGCTTTGTGGTTCCATTCAAGAAGGTGGTCTTCTTCATGAGCTGGTATAAAGGGAGAGCTTTCTCGCCCAACCGATCGATGAATCGGTGATGGGCGCCAAGCAGCGGTGAACTTTTGCACATCTAGCGATCGGCGGGTACTTCCATCCTCTCGATGGCCTTGATCTTCACAGGGTTGCACTCTATGCCGCGTTCAGAGACCAGGAAACCAAGGAGTTGGTCGGCTGGTACTCCGAAGACACACTTCTCAGGGTTGATCTTGATCTGGAATCGGCGCAGGTTCTCAAATGTTTCCTTAAGGTCCTCCAGCAGTGTTCCTCGTTTTTCCATCTTCACCACCACATCGTCCATGTAGACGTGGGCGTTTCTGCCGAGTTGCTTGAGGAGGCACTTCTGCATGCAACACTGAAATGTGGCGCTGGCATTCCTTAAGCCGAACGTCATGGTCAGGTAGCAGAAGGCTCCAAACGGCGTGATGAAGGCGGTCTTCAGTCTGTCAGCCGGGTTCAGTTTGATCTGGTGATATCCTGAATATGCATCTAAGAAGCTCAACAGCTCGCATCCGGCTGTGGAGTCTATCACCTGGTCAATTCTCGGCATAGCGAACGGGTCCTTGGGGCAAGCTTTGTTGAGGCTTGTGTAGTCAATACACATCCGCCACTGCTTGTTCATCTTCAGTACCAGGACCAGGTTTGCTAACCATTCTGGAAAGAACACTTCCATAATGAAACCGGCTGCTAGGAGCCAGGCTATCTCCTCTCCAACAACTCTTCTTTTCTCTTTCGACAGGCGGCGCAAGGGCTGCCTGACGAGCTTCACATCAGATCGGACATGTAACTTGTGCTCGGCGAATTCCGTCGGTACACCTGGCATGTCTTTAGGGGACCATGCGAAAATGTCCCGATTCTCACGGAGGAAATCGACGAGCTCGCCTTCCTATTTGCTATCAAGGTTTGCACCTATGACAGCGTACCTCTCCGGGTGCTCCGGGTCCAAGGGTATCTTCTTTGTTTCTTTGGCCGGCTTGAACGAGCCCTCAGCTTCCGACTCCTTGAGGTTGGGCGATATCTCGGGCTGCTTGCCGGCCATCGCCACAACCCGATCAAGGAGCCGCTTCTCAGCTGCAATCACCAGGGACTCGTCTAGCCGACTGCTTTCAGCCGCGCAAGCGGACGACTTTCTGTAGTCGCCGGCTACAGTCAGAATCCCCTTGGAACTCGGCATCTTCATCTTAAGGTAGGCGTAGTGGGGGACCGCCATGAACTTGGCCAAAGCAGGTCAATAAGCGAGGCGTGGTACGGACTTCGAGGTCCACCACTTGAACCAAACAGGCTCTCGGCGGAAATGATCTTTGTCCCCAAAGAGGACATCTATCGAGGATCTTGCCGATCGGTGAGCAGGAAAGGCGGTACAATGCCGTGGAACACAAATCCGGCTGCTCTGAAGTTGTCTTTGCTTGATTCCTAACTTCGCATCGTGTCCTTGTACAGGATGTTGATGCTATCGCCTCCGTCTATCATCAAGCACTCGCGAGAAGCGGCGCCCGCCTATCCGCTGCAAGGGTGGCTCCCAAGACCAGGCGTAGGGCCCGGATTCGCATCACCTCTCGGTGATCAGCTCTGCTCAAGCGATAGGCCTCTCGGACGATGCATGAACTCGAGTATCCGATGCTCTGCATTCACCTCTTGCTCTTGCAGCCGCTCGCTGCGTCGATCGTCGGTCACACCGGTGAACACCACATAGGCTCCATCCTCTTACGGGTACTCATCTTGCCTGCGCCGATGGCTCGACAGCCGGTTCTTTGGGCGGGCGGTGGAGGCGGCGCCCAAAGACGGGGAGGCGGAGGCTATCTCCTTGGCGATCTGGTGAGCGGTGGCACTTCCGGGTGGTGTGGTTTGACGGCCAAGGCCGCTATGGAACTTGGCAGGGACCATCTAGAGTCTGCTTTCGTAAGATAAGGCCGGCAACCGTTGGACTTGCCGCCTTTACATCACTTGGCGAGCTGCCCTCCGGCTGCTGGTCTTAGATCGTCGCTACTGCGGCTCTTTGGAAGCCGGCTTTGGGGCCTTATGCGTTTGTGATCGTTCTATTCTTGTCGCCGATTGGTGTCTCCAAATGGAGTTCGGGAACTGAGGAGCCACTTTGCGGTCATGATCGACTTTAATCTCCGCCTTCATGGAGGAGTCGGCTGTGGCGTGCTTATGCGCTATGATCAGCAGCTCGTCGAGGGTCTCCGGCTCGTCGCAAAGAGCTTGTGCTTGAGGAGGTGCCTTATGCGCACCGGTGGTGAAGTACTCGATAGCTTGCACCTCGTGCACGCCCTCAGGAGTTCGAAGCTCGGCCCAGTAGCGTGAGGTAGTCGCGAGTCGACTCGTTGGGGCCTTGCACGCACAAGGAAAGTTGGCGAGGCTTGGGAGGTCGCTTGTACGTGCTTGTGAAGTTGCGGACAAAGGCTTCGGTGAAGTCGACCTAGCTGTTGATGATGCGGGGCTTCAGGCTGTTCAACCATGTCCGGGCCGTGCCCTGGAGCATGAGCGGAACATACTTCTGACAACACGCTTGTTGCCGTTTGCTATGTTGACGGCTGTGGGTAGTCGACCAGCCAGTCTTCGGCTTCTGGCCGGTGTACTTGGGTGTATCTCGGGAGCGTGAACCCTCCGGGAAAGGGCTCGTCTCGGATCACGAGGTCCGAAACAGTGGACCTTCGTCTTCTTCTTCCAGCGCCAGAGATCGGTGGAGTCGGTCGATCCGGTGGCGGGCGTCGTTTTCTCCGACTCCCTCTCGGCGGCCAAGGCGGTCGCCGAGAGTCGGATGCTCGACGGGTGGCGGGGAGACTCGCCTTTCATTGCGAGGAGGAGGAGGCAGATAGTCGTCCCGTCGTTCCACTGCTCTTGGGCGGCCGTCTTGGTCGCGCTCGGTGGAGATGTGAGTCCGACTGTGGCTGACAGCCGGATCCTTGTTTTTTCTTCCGCGGACACCGTCAGGTGTCCGAGACGTCGCGCCTTGATCTCGGCGGGGAGGCAGGTCGTCGTTTTGTCGTTGCGGCACCTCTGTGCGGCAGCCGGCCTCGTTCTGCGCGGCGGCCGCGTCGAGGAGCTGCTGGACTCGCTCCGTCATCAGGCGGCGCTCTTCACCCTCGAAGTTGTCCAGCTTGTCTGCCGCCGCTTGGGCGGCGCGGATGTTCTCCGCAGGCGTGGCGTACACAGGGCGATTGGCCCCGAACAGGTTGGCGATGGCCACGCCGCGCTGTTGGACCGCGCCTAGGCGGCTAGGCCCAGTCGGAGCCGGCGAGCCGCCCACAGCGCGATCCATCCCACGCTGGTAGGCTTCTGACAAGCGTCTCATGCTTGCCAGCTTCCTCGCGCCTTCGACGAGCTGAAGGCGACGTGCCTCCAGCATCTCGGCATCAGCGTCTTCCGGAATAGGCGCGGTCAGGTCTTGCAGAGCCGCGTCGTGAGGGTCATGAACTCCTTCGCCGGCATGCTCGCCATGACTGATGACGAGCACTTCTGTGACGGTGCTTCCGTCGCTCTCCGCGCGAGGGAGCGACTCGTCGTAGACCACCACGTTGGTGGGGAACGCGTCGAGCGACGCGGTGTCGGAGTCGACCAGCATCGGGTCGGTGGAGCCTACGGACTCCAAGTCCGTGGCAGGCTCGCCGGCGACGTGGAGTTGGTTGAGGAGGCCCGCGAGGAGGCTCTCGGGACCGCCAGTGCCTGCGTCGGATGCAGGCTCGTCGGAGAGGCGAACCTCGCCGACAAGTTCAGCGAGGCAGCTGGCCGCGCAGGCGATCTCAGCTCCGTGCAGCGCGTCGGCGCAGACTCCGTCTGCGTGCCGGGCTGGCTGCGCTCGCCAGGGAGGAAAAGGGTTCCCGTCTAGAGTAGGTCTCCGGACGACGGTGCACCTAGCCCCACGGTGGGCTCCAAATTTCGGGGGTTGGGTGCGACATATGCCAAAGCATGGCTTATCATGGTGGGGGCGAGTAGAACGTCGCGGTGCTCGAAAGCAGGATGAGGCGAAGGCATGCACGCCGCGGATCTTACCCACTTGGGGCTCTCCGTGGAGATAATACCCCTCTCGCTGCTCTGCGGTCTCCGCATGATCACTATGGCACAGTGGGTACAAGGTTGCTCCTTGAGCTGTTCGGGTGAGGAAGGAGAAGGGCACGGCTAGCTCTTCTCTTCCCTCTATGTGTCTAAAACTACTAGGGTCCAACCTCTTGCATGGGTGCCACAGGGGTTTTATATAGGCCTACCCGGGGTACAATGGTAACTTGGCTGGCGCGGGTCCCACCCGTCTGTCTCTCGATCGCCGTCTTCTCCGCCCATTGCTGGGGCCCGCCGACTAGTGGGCCCGCCGACAGCTTCCCAGATGGGGCCGACAGGCCTTGTCCGCCGCAGCGGGTCTTGCCGGCTGCTTGATTCTCAGTGCCGCGCCTCTAATGACGCCGGCTTGGTCATGGGGTCATGGCAATGAAAGTTGCCGCCGCTGACGGGCGATCATTGTTGCCATTCCTGTCTTTGTCAGTTAATGGCGTGCAGGTCTCGTGGGAGGGGCCGGCCGACTCACGGGCCGACTCCCAGCGGGTCGGCTTGTGGCGCTCGCCGTCTTCGCACCCCGCCGACAGCGGGTCCCGCCGCCTGGGTCGTGATGCAGACGGGCCGTCGTGGGCTCAGGGCGCCGCCCATGGGGCTGATGTCAGGGCCGGCATGGCAACAGTGCCGCGCCGGACGGAGATCTCCGTCGGTATGGTGCACTGTGGCCATGCCTGCCCTTCGTGAACGGGCGGGATGGGCAGCGGCGGCCGTATTTCATCCGTCCGCGATTGCGTGCCGGAAGTGGTGGGAGTCGCGGGCCGACTCCCCATAGCCGGCTTATCTCGAAGCCGTCTCTGGGACTCGGCCGTGAGGGGCAGTGCTGCCGACTCTCAGAATGCGGCTCTTCGTCTTGGGGTCTTGAGGGGCGCAGCCTGCCCCGATGTCTTGAAAGGTCCGGGGGCTCGGGTTTGCCTACCCATGGCCCATTACTCCGACAGATCGTGTGGACCGCAAGTCAACATTAGGCACATGCCATTTTCTCAGACGATCCTTAGTATGTTGGTCCTCGAATAAGCAGAACTGCGTATCACTCTCCACTGCTGAAGCTGAGTACATTGCTACTGGTTCGTGTTGTGCTCAGTTCCTATGGATGAAGCAAACCCTCAAGGACTACGGCATCAATGTGAAGAATGTGCCTCTCTTCTGTGACAATGAGAGTGCCATCAAGATTTCCCATAACCCAGCTCAACACTCGAAGGCAAAGAACATCCAGATACGTCATCATTTTCTTTGAGATCTGTCGTGGTGGGCGCACGGCAGATGCCAAGGGATGGCTAAAGAGAGGAGGAGGCTCGAGGGCACCGGTGGGCTCTAGAGGCGACTTCGGCGTGAGCGAGCGAGAGACGCAAGACATACCCAGGTTCGGGGCTCTCCGGAGAGATAACACCCCTAGTCCTGCCGAGTGTGGTTTATATGTAACAGTACAGAGTTGCTCCTAGAGCTGTATGGAGGAGGAAGGAGGGTAGGCCAAGGCTTAGGCTGCTCCCTCTCCTAGTGTGTGGCCAGTCTAGTTCATCTCGTGTTCGCCTGTATGCATGAGGGCTCCTGGGGGTTTTATATGTCAACTCCCCAAGGATACAATGGTAATGTTACAAGGCCGTGGGGCCGAGTTGTCATTGACCGGGAAGCTGGCGCTGGAACTCGTCGGGTGTCAGGGCTCGCCGGGTTCTCTGGGCGCGGACCCCGCGCGCCAGGGGGCACTGTTTGCCGTCTTGTCGATCGTCACGGAGTGGCCGGGTCGAGTCCGCAACAGTGGCGCACTGTCAGGTCACCGGTTGCCTGGCATCAACAGTGATGACGGGTGCACTATAGCCACGTCGGCCCTGGTCAGTAGGATAGGTGGGGCACTATTGCCACGCCTTGGCTAACTAGAGGAGCTGGTGGGGCACTGTTGCCTCGCTCATCCTTGAATAGAGACTCGTCCCATCATACGGCCGGGATGGGATGGGAGCTGACCCATGGCCGGGTTGAGGAACACGCCAAGGGGAGCTGGCTTGTTGGATAAGTCTTCGTCGTGCCGGGTTCGGCCGTCTTGTGCCAGCTGTTGGGGCCGGGTTGAGGAGTTTGGCTAGGTTGAGGGACTTGGCCGGGTTGAGCAACCCGGCCAGGTGCGAGCCGGATTGAGGGGCGTTGCTAGCCCTGATGTTTTTGAAAAGGATCCAGGTTCCGTTGCCTGCCCGGGGTTCATTCCCCCGACAAGATCATGTGTTGAAGGGCGACATCTCTACTGAGCACGTGAAGACTGAAGAACAGCTATCTGATATCTTCACAAAGCCCTTGGATGAGAAGAGATTTAGCAAGTTGCGGTGTGAGCTAAATATCTTAGAATCTTCGAATGTTCTTTGAAAAGGACACACATCCTAACACTTATGCAAAATTGATGACTTAGATGTGCAACACACGAAGTAACGTTTTTCTTTAATCAATGAAGACTAACCCTCTATGTGTGAAGAAATTAATGAAGAATTTGATTCTCATAGCCCAACGACAATTGTACACGGTGTCTGAAATCATCATTCTTACACGGTGGGTCACGCCACAAAAAAAGTTGAAAATCTTCAATTTGAGTTTTTCTACAGTTTTTGAAATTCCTCAGTTGTTCAAATTCTTCAACTTTGCAGAGTCTTCACTCTTTTTGTCTGTGTTCTTCATTGTCTACATATATATTTGAGTTTTTCTATCCTCTACAGCATTCACTTATAGCTAATTCTTCAAGTTGATTTTTACCTAAGTGAATGTGATCGGACCCGTCCCCCTCTATGCTAAATCAACCCAGTCTTTTCACAAATTCTTCATGTGCATTCTATTTGAAACCCATTCAAAATCTTCACTATGTCCTTGTCAGCTGAATAATTTGTGAACGAAACTTTAAAATATTCCAATCAGAATTCTCGGCTCTTGCCGCTCAAACCATTCCACATCCCAAGATGAGATTATTCTATTCACCCATGATCTAACACGGTCTCCACTACACAGTATGTGGGTGACACATGTCGCTAGGATGAGAAGGGTCAGGGGCACGTTCGTCCATTTACCTCAGACGAGCGATTTTTCACCTCGGCTATAAATACGCCTCACCCTCCTCAGACCGCATTTACCCCGCTCGACCTCACTCCCTTCACTCGAGCACTCTGACCTAGCGCCGCCACTACCTTCCATTATCGCCGGTGAGGAATATGTTCACTGCCTCGACCTCGTCGCTGTCGTATTTGCGCCGGCCGCGAAAATCTTCATTCTGCTGCCGCCGTAGCTATCTTCCGCCGCCAAGTTAGGGCGTGGAAGATCTGAACGGACGAACTTCTCAACTTCAACTCTGAGTTCATCGTGTTCTTCGTCAAGGGTAAATAAAATCTATTTTTTACTGCCCTTGTTGATTCTGATGATTTCCACAAAATCTTCAAAAGGTGTTTATTCCTCAACTTCTACACTCTTAAACACCACACTTGCATCTGTTCTTGATTTGTTTCTCTAAGCAACGTTTTTCTTCAAGATTCCTCAATTGTGTGGATTTTCAGTCTATACAACTCTGGAACCTAAGTCAAACAACGCTTAGTGAAATTCCTCAAGACGCTCCTGGTTAAATTCCTCAAACTTGATTCTTTTGAAAAACTTCTGAGAACGCATATGACCTCTCCAAATTCTTCGCACCTATACTCTGTTCACACGTACACATGTCCGCTGCTGAATCTCTAGTTTCTCATCAACTTAACTCATTTGCAGCGTTCCTCGAAGACAAATTGCATAGCTCATCAGAAAATTCGATTATTCAAAATCCTCAATTGAAGAAAATGGCAGAAGGCAAAAGACCTCAGAAGGGAGGAAAAGACCTGAGTAAAATACTGCTTTTGAGATTCATGTAGACATTTATGAGGAATATTGCACTCCTGATGCAGCCAAGCATGCCAAGGAGAACAAAAATCAGTGCAAAGTGTGCATTCAGCGGATTGAAATAAGGTGGGCCAGAGAATGGAGGGAGTATCGCTATGTTACTCCCAAGTACATGAAGAAATTCGCGGTTAACCCTCCATGCCCAAGACCTCCTTTGGCTCCAGGCCAAGAAGCTGATCCCTCTAGCATCAGAAGAGGTGAGGAATTTCCCAAGGAATGGGCCAAGCGCCAAGCCAAGTTGGCCAAAATGGCCAAAGAAGAAGTGAAGAAATTCAATGAAGATTCTGGTGCTGCCGCTGCTGAGGCCTCTACTAGCAAGCCCAAGAAGGCTATGCCCAAGAAGCATGCACACAAGCCTAGTTCCTCAGCTGCAAGCCCTCACGGCCAAGCTCTTCAAATCCCTCACGGCCTGAGCCTCAAGCTACTTCCTCAAAAGAAGCTCCAGTCCCAACTGCAAAATCCTTAGCTGCTGCTGCAAAGTCCTCAGCACCTGCGCATCTCGCCTCTTGCCAAAGGACCACTGGTATATCAATTGATTCAGGAGTTTCTGCAAGTTCTTCAGATCCTCCTAAGTCTTCAACATCTCCGACCTTGCTGAAGACAAAGGCCACTACTGCACGAGGCACAAGGCAAAGTCCTCACAAGAAGCAGGTCGCCTTTCAAGTACCGTCCAGTGAAGACGAAGCTGATGATGAAGAATTGGCTGAAATCATCAAAGACCGACAAGCGAGGGCCGCTAGAGCCAAAGGCAGTGAAGTGCCACTTCTGCTGGATCCAAAGTTGATCCTTGAGTACATTGATCTATGGCACAAGGACCCTAACACTCCTCTGCCTGATTTCAACCTCACGCCTGGTCAAAGTCACATGTTGACGACCTTCATAAATGAAGAAAAATGGAAATTTCAAAAGGCCAGGCAAGTGAAGAAAGCTCAGTATAAGAAGGAGCATTTTCTGAAGAAAAATGTTTTGAAGATGACTCCTGATGAACTTGTGACCATGCAAACTGAGATCAAAGCACTCAGTGATTAATTTGATGCATACCATGCAGATTGGCTAGGCGCCAAATTTAGATTCATCATAATGGCGAAGGGATTCACTCCAAATGTTACAGCTTCATCGCAACATGAAATTCCTCAGGCTGAGACATCTTCTCAGCCTACTGAAGAACATGCAAGCACAGCTGATGACAATCAGGCTGTTGAAGAAAATGATAGCACCAGGGCTGCTGAAGAAATTCCAGCCTTTGAAGAAACTGCAAGGGCAACCTCGACTGTTGCGCCTGAAGAACAAGCTAGGCCAGTCGAAGCATCAGCTACTGTGCCTGAAGAAACTGAACATGCCAGGGCAACTACATCAGTTGTGCCTGAAGAAATTGAACCAATTTCCTCTGCTCCTTGTGCACAGATGACAAGTATCAACCTTCCTTCTGCATCAGAAGTGAAGAAGACAAAGGATGCGGAGCGAGCAGCAGTGAAGAAAAGGAAATCATCTGTAACTTCAGAGTCTTCAACTCTGAATAAAGTGAAGACTTTGATGAGCTCTTAAGCAAACCTAATTGATGTTGTTCCGATATCAAGCATGCCATCAAAGGAGATTGTTCCCTTTGGTGAGGAATATGTTATTCCCAGCGACTCGGATGAGGAAAATCCTTCTATTGCTTCGTCAGAGCAGTTGGATGAAGAAAATGAAGTGGACGATATCCCTTCAACCCCACTGGTATCATTGCCCATGCCTCAGTTCATAGCTGAAGAGGCAGGTGTTCAAGAAATTGATGAAGAAGATGAAGATGTGGATATTGGGTCAACCACTCCTATTCAAAATGATGACTACTGGGAAAGTCATCACTCCAATTCTCCATTGACTACACCACTGCACCAACTTCCCCAGTCCCCAGTCCAAACTGAAGAAATTCATACAGTCTCTAAAGAATATCAAGCTTTACTTTATTCTATTCCAGAAGAATTTCCAACTGCTAGTGCCGAAGTAATGGAGGCCAAGGCTGCTGATGAAATTGCTCCTGAAATTCCTCAGCCCGTGGCTCCAAAGACTGTGCGTCAAGAGGTTGTGAAGACTTCCACTGCAAATCCTCAGCCCAAGCCATAGAATCCTCACACCAAGAAGAAGAAGTTCAAGGCTGATGACTTGTTTGTTGAGCATCATTTCTTCTCGGACTACAATCCATACGACTCTGCTCGACTTCGTCGCAAGCGTTTTTGGACTGCCAGCCAGATGAATTTCTATTCCTCATCGCTGTTTGATAAGGACAAAGTCTTTAACCATGAGCAAATTCCTCATGTGGATATGGAGTCTCTGCCTTGCTTCGCTCCAGTCCTTAGTGTTCTTCATGACGCTGGGCTGCTAAACTTCTGCACTGACATTTGCGATTGGAATGAAGAACTCATTCTTCAGTTCTTCGCCACGCTGCACATTAATGGAAATGTTGAAGATGTCAATTCATGGGTGCTTGATTGCATGACTGAAAATACTCACTACAAAGCTCCGGCCTCTGAATTGCTTCATGCCGTCCCAGTCAGTCCTCCCACTGAAGGTGCAAGGCTCATCTATGCTGAACCTGAACTCTCAAATCATCTGATGCAAGTGCTGATGAAGCCTTTGAAGCCTGGCCAGGCTCCAAGGACCACATTCCTCATCAAGGAATTGCTCTCTGTGCCAAGGACTATATATCCCATATTGACCAAAACCCTCAGTCCGATCAAGGGCCACAACTCTAATGATGAAGAAGTTGTTAGCATAATGAAGAATCTGCTGTTCAATATCATCCCTGGTATTCGTATCAACTATCATGATTTCTTCATGAGGACTTTGGCCAATGCTGCTTTGTCACCTTTTGAGTTGAAGCCTTACGCTCCCTAGATTATGAGATTCATCAGATCAAGGTCTTCAATCAACTACAAGGCTGACTTTCAAAATCATCTCAGCTATTTGCCCCCTATTGAAGTCCTCAAAAAGAAATTTTCCTTAGCTGATGAGAAGGGTAAGGCTGTTGTTATTGATGAAGGTACTCATCCATTGGATGGACAGTTTCGAAAATCTACTTCATATTCCACCAATGAACTCTGCCACACATGATACTGCCGCAAATGCTTCAAAGCAATATCCTCAAGCCACTGCTCCACGTGTGATGACTGATCGTGAGCCTCTCCTCAGTCTTCATCAGAAGGTCGATTGCAATCACAAGTGGGTCAAGCGTTAGTTTGGTGCTATTCTTCAGAACATGACCGTCACGCAAAATACTGTGAAGAAGAACCACTACTACTTGCATGAAGTTTTCAATTGCACTTGGGCTGTATTGTCACACCTTTACGGTGATAAGATCTCAAGCAGATGGGTTTCAAACAGGACCTTGACTGGTCTCAGTCTCCTTCAAAGAAATTCAAGAAGGTCAAAGTTCCTCACTTGGTCGCCAGTTCATATTCTTCATCGCGCGAGACGGGTGAAGCTGAAGACTTGGACGACACCGCGGCTGGCCCTACTCCAACGGACGACCCCAACAACTTCGTGATGATATTCTTCAGGGGCGTTAGTCCTCATTTTTCATCCCTTTTGGTCATTCGATGACAAAGGCCAAGAAATTTGAGTTAGTCTTCAAGCGGGTCTCTTTATATGGGAGTTTTTTTGTTAAGTTCCAACTCTCGCTCTTCTGAAGTGTTTTTTGGATCGAGTTGTAAACTTAAGTCCTATGGTGGTATGATACTTTTGCTATGTGTTCTGCATGCTATTTCCTCAAAGTTCGTTAATGCACGCATGCTGAATTTCATGAGACACTATATTTCATCATGCATTTCAAATTCTTCATATCATATATTAAATACGTGTATGAATTACAAGTTATATCGGGAGATCTCCATGATTCTACTCTACAATGTGCATTTGCGATTCAAAGCAAATTCCTCACATATGCACATTTTCAGGGGGAGTTTCTCTATATCTTGCCATCAAATTCCTCAATATCAGTATTTACACTTCATATGTTTATCCCCGTTGAAAACTTAACCTATATTGTCATCAATCACCAAAAAGGGGGAGATTGTAAGTGCGTCTAGTGCCCCTTAGTGATTTTGGTCTATTGAAGACTTATAGATTAAGGGACTAATGAGTTTGTTAGTGTACACAGGTCTATAAGTCTATGAGGAGTTTGATATTTACGATGAAAGTCGACCCCTAAAAATGAACATCTTCAAGTGAAGACTTTGGTTTTCTTGAAGACTTTGGAAGTGAAGAAATTGGTGTGACCATGAAGACTTGATATTCATGCGAGGAATATGAAGCATGAAGATTTTTGTTTTAGTATTTTCATTTTCTCTTTCTTGAGTCATAGGAAAGACCGTACTGTTAAAGGGGGTCGAGGTAAAACTAAGGAAAAGTTTCCAAGTGATGCTCATCACAATATCCTACACCTACCCAATCCTTTCGAGTGAAGCCATTGGAAATCTCATATAGTCCAGTCAATTTCTTCAGTGACAGAGATGAAGATCTTCTATTCTCTAAGGAATTTGTTCTGGCTGAGGAGTTAGGAATTCGCCAGTGCAGATTGCCTACAAGTGAGGAACATGATAGCCCTGAGGAATTTGATAGGATCAAATATCCGACCGTTGTTGTGCTATGCACCAGCTGTCCCAAAATATCTACCCACCTAACGGTCATATCATTGAAGGGCATTTATGTCTTATCATATAGGGCTGCTCCCTAGGCTATAAATAGCAGCCCATACAACAACTAGTTGGTTGGCTGCTCCGAGAGATAGATTGACACTTGTCATTGAGAGCATCCCATCCTCCGAGGACTTTGAGCAAAAATCATCAAGTGAGGAAAACCCAAAACCAAACACCTACAAACCCAAAGTGATTAAGCATCAATTAAGAGATTTTTCCTGTGTGGAACTGACACTTGTTACCTTTGAGGACTGTGTATCCTCCAGACGGTTAGCGTCATGGTCTAGAGCATCCAAGAGGAAATTGTGGATCGCCGAGTGACCGAGTCTGTGAAGATTTGGAAGTCACCTGAAGAATTACCACGAGTGATTGGGTGAGGTCTGTTGAACTTAGCTCAAGGAGAATATTGTAAGGACTGTGTGTCCTCGGGTTTAAATACCTAGCCGCTCCAACCAGACGTACGACTGTCACAGCAGTTGGAACTGGTTTACCGAATCATCGTCTTCACCAAGCTACTGGTTCTATTTCCTCAACTCTTACATTTCCTCATTTCTGTGTTCATGTACTTGATCGTTACTGTTTGAAGACTTTGACTGAAGACTTGCACAATTATCTCAATTCTATTTCTTCATTCAGTTTGTCTTTAGCCTGCTTATCCTGTGTTTATGCTACTTGTACTCATGCTTTCATTTCGTCATGATGACTGTGATACTGCTCTGTTATGCTTGCATCTGAGTACTTATTCCACTGCTAATTAGTCTGTTGCTTAGGAATTTCCTCACCTTGAAATTCCTCAGCGACAAATTTCTAAAAATCGCATATTCACCCCCCTCTAGTCGATATAACACACTTTCAATCATTAGCTTCCTCTTCGACTGACGTAGGTGCCACAGAAACATCCTTCTGTGCTGAGCTACTCTATGGTTGAAATAAAGGTTCAACAGCCTCGTCAAGTTCTATCTTCCTCCCACTCAATTCTTTTGAGAGAAACTCTTTCTCGAGAAAGGACCCATTCTTAGCGACAAATATTTTGCCCTCAGATCTGAGATAGAAGGTATATCCAATTGTCTCTTTTGGGTATCCTATGTAGATGCATTTGTCTGCTTTGGGTTCGAGCTTTTCCAGCTAAACCCTTTTGACATAAGCATCCACTGGTACGCGTCGGTGCTATACAAACGGTTTTTAACCCCTTTCCGTGATGGCATTTGGAACCGTCACCAAGTGAGTGTGGGCGATAGTGGGGTCCTTCCCACACGACCCAGAAATCGTCGGGGATAGGCCCTCCTGGGACACAGGCTGGGGCCGTGTGCGATCGGGTGAGGCATTGAAACCCATCATTTCTGTAGGTATGTACATCCCACACGGTGAATCCCAGAAAAACATTTCCATAGGTATGAACATCCCACACGGTGAATCCCAGAAAAACATCTCCGTTCGTATGTATATCACACACAGTCAATCCAAGGACTATGTTTTCGTTCTTATGTACATCCCACATAGTCAATACAGGGAGAACGTTTATTTTCGTATGTACATCCCACACAGTTTTATGTATAAGCTCGTGTGTGAAAGGTCTAACTATCCCACACAGTTTTACATCACACACGATTTGATGTAGAAAACTGTGTGGCATTGGGCTATCCATCACAAGCGCTTTTACTGCCAGAACCGTTTGCAAAGTTCCATGACCGTCTGTTCTCTTTTTATTTTTGCCTGTAATTTATTATTCGAATTGGAAATTTGGAAATATTAAACATGCAATTCAAATTCTCAGCACAATGGTTCAATAATGAATCCATAAATAAAATTGCCAGTACAATATGTTCAATAATTACAGGATTAGGCAGCACTTAACTATGATGAACCACAATATTTAAAGGCGGTAAAGGTGAAGAGACAAGTGTAAATCATTTTGACTGCCGACGGTGTTGAAGAAGCGTAATGCCCATAATGTGCCTTCCTGCATGCCATAGGCACGAACCACTTTTGTCCAACCCCTTGTGACGATCGCCCGCCCATCCTTCACCGCCTTCAGGAAGACTTCTAGAGCATTGTCATGGTACCATGAATTATATATTTTAACCTTAGTTGCCTCCACTCCGGTCATATAGTTTGCAAGGTAATCATCAGTGAATAGCTTCGGAAACCACTGAAAAGAGAAAAATATCAGATACTGAGGTGTAATAGAGTAACTTGTTGTGGGCAGGGGGAAAAGGCAACACATTACTTACCATCCTAAAGTACACTGTTGTTTGCGACAAAGTGTAAATAAAGAGCTTAATCCCAATCACCCATTTGTTTCGCCTAACAATCTTTCTTAGTTTCCTCACTTGACGGTTGTTCGTGAATATCTCATTGCCCCATACGCAAAAGGGATCGAAGCATGGATGAGTACCGCTCATATATGTACCTACAAGCAACCAGTAAATGTTAGAAGCTAAACTGAGATTGCACAAATGATGTAAAATACAACTACCTATGTTCCTAAGTACAAGTATTTTTTTTAGATTTCAATATGAACTACATACGGATGTATATAGAATTATAGATATAGTTTAGACTAGAATCTAGATTCACTCATTTTGCTCCTTATGTAGTCTATATTGGAATCTCTAAAAATACTTATATTTAGGAATAGATGGTGTATAAGACATGGGATGCAGCTAACCTCGACGGGAAACAACAACATCGCCCATTGTAGCCCTGTGTAAGTACATGGAAAGCCAATGTTAACTACAACATGGTTAACATCCACCAAAAATAGCAAATGGTAATAAAAATGGTAGCATCTGTAGTGATATCTTCATTTTGAAAGAGTAGCACGGTAGCAAAGGGACAGATTAAAAAATGGATACAACTGTTAATTGCAACAGGCTTAACAACATCCTAATTCATGTTTTATAAGTTTGTAGCCATTGAAATACAACTCTTTAAAAATGGATATAACTGTTAATTGCAAAAGGCTTAATGGCCATTGCAACCGGTACTGATAAGAATGCAATTGGCAGAGTTAAACATCACAGGGTAGGTGCTGCCATAGCAGATTATGGCCCAGTTGTCTATAAAAAGGTAGGGAAAATAGCTAAAATGTGTTAGGCATGTTTACTACAACATGCTTAATACATCTACTTTACAAAACATAGCCATTAATTGCAACTGGTATTGGTAAGACTGAACTGGTGAGTACATACTTGGTAAGTCCCGAGAGGTAGTTGTTGGGGCACTTCATCTTGGCCAGAGCCCGCCCAAAGTCAGCGGCGGCAGAGGTGAGCTGTTCTTCCAGGTCGAAGCGTGGATTAGTGCCACTCACATGTGTATCTACATGCAACCAGTAAATGGTAGAAGTTAAACTGCAATTGCACAAATGATGTGAAATACTACAAGACATGGGATGCAGCTAACCTCGACGACAAACAACATCATCGGCTGTTATGACCCTGCGTAAGTACATGGACAGGCATGTTAAGT
Source organism: Aegilops longissima (assembly GCA_021605205.1). Classification (NCBI taxonomy): domain Eukaryota; kingdom Viridiplantae; phylum Streptophyta; class Magnoliopsida; order Poales; family Poaceae; genus Aegilops; species Aegilops longissima. Next base: position 100,321,700 of record CM038679.1, on the reverse strand, counting down.
AGAACAGAGTTAGCATCCACCAAAAATAGCAAATGGGCAGCATCTCTAGTATATCTTCATTGCGGAGAGTAGCATGGTAGCAACTGGACAGATTAAAAATGGATACAACTGTTAATTGCAACAGGCATAACAACATCCTAAGTCATGTTTTGTAAGTTTGTAGCCATTGAAATACAACTGTTTAAAAATGGATTCAACTGTTAATTGCAACAGGCTTAATAGACATTGAAAGCTGTACTGATAAAAATGCAATTGGCATAGTTAAACATCACAAGGTAGGTGCTGCCAGAGCAGAGAACGGCCCAGATGTCTATAAAAAGGTAGGGAAAGTAGCAAAAACATGTTAGGCATGTTTACTAGAACATGCTTAATACATCGACCGTACAGAACATAGCCATTAATTGCAACTGGTATTGGTAAGATTGAATTGGTGAGTATATACTTGTAAGTCCTGAGAGGTAGTTGCTGGGGCACTTCATCTTGGCCAGAGCCCGCCCAAAGTCAGCGACGGCGGAGGCGAGCTATTCCTTCGGGTCGAAGCGTGGATGAGTGCCACTGACATGTGTACCTACAGGCAACCAGTAAATGGTAGAAGTTAAACTTCAATTGCACAAATTATGTGAAATATTGTAAGACATGGGATGCATCTAACCACGACGGCAAACAACAGCATCAACCGTTATGACCCTGCGTAAGTACATGGACAGGAGTGTTAAGTACAACAGGGTTAGCATCCACTAAATATAGCAAATGGGCAGCATCTCTAGTGATATCCTGAGTCATGTATTGTAAGTTTGTTGCTGGTATTGGTGAAATTGAGCTGGACACGGTAATATTTGAACATCACACAGTGTGTAGTACTGAAATAAACAAGGCACGAACATTCTTAATACATCAACCGTACAAATCATAGCCATTGCAAGTGGTATTGGTAAGATTTAGCTGGTCAGATCTTACCTGTTAAGTCTTGGGGGTTAGTCGTTGGGGGACTTCATCTGGGCCAGAGCCTGCACCATGTCGTCGCCGGCGGCGGAGGCGAGGTGTTCCTCCGGGTCAACACGCAAAGCGGCCATCGCGCCATGGACCGCCATCAGCTCCTGGAGGTGGGGATTTGGAGGCCTGAGGATGTTTCGCAGGCGCCATTTAAGCAATCAGGTAGGGGCTGTGATAGAGATCGATGGGTTACCTGACTGGATCCAAGCAGAACGTAGATGTGGTTGAATCAGTGGTTGCGGTGGTGGCGGTTTGAGATGCCGGTAGGGGAAGGCACGAGGGGGGATACTGAGGGTGGGGATGTGGTTGGAGGAATAAATTTTGAAATAGCACGCCTAATGAAAGTTTCGCTGCGAAACTTGAAACTTGGGCGAGGGAAACACACAACACAGACAAATCGCGTAAAATACTCGTGTGCGAGAAAAAAGAAAGTTGGCAGATCCCGTCTCCAAAAAATGTACACGTGTACTTGATTTTTTCGGTCAATGGTACGCCTGGTTTATTAGGAAACATCGCACAGGTAACTGACTTATGGGTCATTAACGAAAAAAATGCAGATGGGTACGGCATAGAAACCGTGTGTTTTGTGATCTTCTAATGATTAACGCAAAAAAACACACACGTGCACACATGCTAATGAACGCTCAAAGCCCTCAAAGGATGCTCTTACCGACATTCTATGTTAATACTAAAAACTTAAAGTACTACTGGTATTTTGCACTAATACTACAAACTTAAACTACTTCTCACATGCTGCCATCAGGGCATCCTGGCCAGACGTTGGCGTTCTCCTTCCCGGCCTTCTAGGGGGCAGCCCACCGTGCTTCGATCTCTCCCAGGCTCTCCTCACCACGGCGTGCGGCCTTTTTTCTTGCGGTGGCGGGACTCACTTTTCTTGACTGCTTTCTGCCTTTTCCGCTCCTTCTGTGCGGCTTTGGCCACCTCTAGATCCACCACCCATTCGGCCATGGCAACCTCAAAGTCCGCCCATGTAACTGTCTGGCCGCCGGTGGCGATGAACTTGGCGCAGCGAGATGCCATCGCTTCCTTACCATGTGTGCGGTCGTGGGCGGTGAGGAACGCGGCGCGGCGGGATGCCATCGCTTCCTTACCAGTTACTATGCGCCGCGGCGCCATGGATGACGCCTGGAGAGAGCTTTGGGATGGAGGGGCCGGGCAGCCATACAGTGCGGTGGTATTCAAGAGCTCAACGACAAACGACAATAGAAATTTGGCTTCCCTTACAATTTTTCTCGTTCATTATCGCACACGGTTCATCTCCGTTGCTTTCGAAAACAGTGTGCACTAAACCTATTGTATGTTGCGTTATGATTGGCCGGAACCCCAGCCACGCGGATCGCGCGTGTGCATCATAGGATGTGCCGCGATCAAATGGCAATCCACGTCCCTCACATCACACCCGTGCAATTGTAGCTGGATTGGACTTATATGCGCTAAATGCCTAGAACATGCACATAATCCCCTAAATATGGTAAATGATCCTGGAAAAATGCCAAATTTGAACACGGTGATTTGCAGGGTGTGTATGTTCATCGTAGAAAAAACTCCAGGGCAAAGAACGAAGAAAATTTGGATTCCCCTTCAATCTTGGTGATATCCCTCTCGAAAGCGTGGAACTTCTTTGGTGATAGTTCGATTTATGAAGGTCGTGCATGACGACATAAGCCAAACCTTCTCTAATTTTTACCAGTGCATGGTGAGGTCATACCATGGCACACCATGACAGGCGTCATGTTTTTCAAGAATTTATTTCATTTTTCTATAATTTAAAACCCAATAAAAAACATTTGTGGTCGACTATTGCGACAATTTTCATCGAAATATCTGTCCCTTCCTTGTAAAAGGCATGAAAATTTACTAAAATTGCATGAGCATGGTTTTCCAGGCCGTTCTTGTGTACCCTTTCATGCACCGCTTGTTTGAACTTGAATTATGTGCATTAATGCCTAGGAAATGCACATAATCCCCTAAATATGGCAAATGAACCCGGAAAAGTGCCAAATTTGAACACGATGATTTGCAGGTTGTATGTTCATCATAGAAAAAACTCGTGGACATAGGACAAAGGAAATTTGGATCCCCCTTCAATCTTGGTGATTTCCCCCTCGAAACCATGAAACTTCCTCGGTGATGGTTCGATTTATGAAAGGCGTGCATCACAACATAAGGAAAACATTCTCCAATTTTTACCAAGGCATGGTGAGGCCAGACCATGGCACCACGCTGGGCATCATGTTTTCCAACCATGAGTTTCATTTTTTATATAGTTGTTAACCCAGTAAATGACGCATTTATGGTTGACTATTGCCACACATTTCCTTGAAATATCTGCCCATTCCTTTTAATAGGCATGAGAATGTACTAAATAACACGAGCATGGTTTTCCAGACTGTTCTTGTGCACCTTTTCATGCACCGATTGTTCGAATTTGAATTATGTCCATTAGTGCCTAGAAAATGCACATAATCCCCTAAATATGGTAAATGATCCATGAAAAATGTCAAATTTGAACACGTTGCATTTGAGGCGGTATGTTGATTGTTGGAAGAAAGCTGAATGACAAACTAGGATGGAAATTTGGATTCCTCTTCAATATTGTGGATTGCCATCTCGAAAGTATGGAACTTCCTCGGTGATGGTTCGATTTATGAAGGGCGTGCATGATGACATAAGGCAAACCTTCTCAAATTTTTACTAGGGCATGGTGAGGTCATACCATGGGACCATGCGAGGCGTCATGTTTTTTAAGCGTTTATTTCATTTTTTTCTATAGTTGAAAACCCAACAAACATTTGTGGTTGACTATTGCCACACATTTCATCGAAATATCTGTCCATTCCTTGTAAAAGGCATGAGAATTTACTAAATGGCACGAGCATTGTTTTCTAGGCCGTTCTTGTGGACCCTTTCATGCACCGATTGTTTGAACTTGAATTATGTGCATTAATGCCTAGGAAATACACATAATCCCCTAAATATGGCAAATGAAGCCGGAAAAGTGCCAAATTTGAACATGGTGATTTGCAGTTTGTATGTTCATCATCAAAAAAACTCATGGACAAAGGACAAAGGAAATTTGGATCCCCCTTCAATCTTGGTGATTTCCCCCTCGAAACCATGAAACTTCCTCGGTGACGGTTTGCTTTATGAAAGGCGTGCATGACGACATATTTACCAGGGCACGGTGAGGTCATACCATGGCACCACACCAGGTGTCATGTTTTCCAAGCATGTATTTCATTTTTGTATAGTTGTTAACCCAGTAAAGGATGCATTTATGGTTGACTATTGCCACACATTTCCTTGAAATATCTGCCCATTCCTTGTAAAAGGCATGAGAATGTACTAAATAGCACGAGCATGGTTTTCCAGACCGTTCTTGTGCACCTTTCATGCACCGATTGTTCGAATTTGAATTATGTGCATAATTAATGCCTAGAAAATGCACATAATCCCCTAACTATGGTAAATGAGTTCAGAAAAATGTCAAATTTGAACACGTTGCATTTGAGGCGGTATGTTAATCGTTGGAAAAAAACTGAATGACAAACTAGGACGGAAATTTGGATTCCCCTTCAATCTTTGTGATTTCCCTCTCGAAAGCATTGAATTTCCTCGGTGATGGTTCGATTTATGAAGGGCGTGCATGATGACATAAATCAAACTTTCTCAGCTTTTAACCAGGGCACGGTGAGGCCATACCATGGCACCATGCCAGGCGTCATGTTTCTCAAGCACATATTTCAATGTTCTATAGTTGATAACCCAGTAAATGATGCATTTGTGGTTGACTATTGCGACGCATTCCATTGAAATCTCTGCCCATTCCTTTTAAAAGGCTTGAGAAATTACTAAATACCACGAGTATGGTTTTTTCCAGACCGTTCTTGTGCACCTTTCCAAGCACCAATTGTTTGAATTTGAATTATCTGCATTAATGCCTACAAAATGCACATAATCCCCTAAATATTGTAAATGAACCCGGAAAAGTGTCAAATTTGAACTTGTTTATTAGCAGGGTTTATGTTCATCGTAGAAAAAAACTCTTGGATGAAGGACAAAGTAAATTTGGATTCCCATTCAATCTCGGTGATTTACTATCGCACACGATTCATCTCCGTCGCCTCTGCTAACCATGTGTGTTCACTCACACATGCAACAGGAAAAAAGAAAACCCTCGCCCACTTCGTCCCCATTCACTTGCCGCAGACTCCTCCGCAACTCTGCACCCTTAGCTCGACGGCTGTTGGCGGGGGATGTAGGTCACGCTCCAAACGGCACAGGATTTCGCCCCTACCGCTTTTCGCCGCCTATCTGCACCAACATTCTAAACTCTGGTCGACTGGGGTTTTCTGCGGGATTGGGCCAAGGATTTTTCTCGTGGAGAAGGTAATCAACTTAATTAGCAAAATATTCACTCATCTCTTATCGCAGTCTGTCCGTCATTGTTAATCAACCGGCGGAAATCGCCGTGGAATCATTTTTGTTCTAGCTGATTCATGGGTGTTCATTCATGTGTCCACAGTGCGAGGACAAATCGGGCAACTGTGTTCATGGCTAGTCAGAAATGAAGTTCTATCTCACCATTCAGGATGACTTCAGGGAGCGCTCGGTATGTTTAATCTCAACCTACCACGGTCGGCATGGCCTAAATTTGTGAACATATACCGTCTGTTGCTACATTATCTATATATTTGTATCAAATCTTTGTTACAATATCTATTTTTAATTCTATATTTTTGTACTTTGCTTTCATCTATATATTGATATGTTTTATCAGTTACTCCCATATTTGCATCTTTCTCTGTTATTTCAATATATCTAATTTACGATCTTAATTTTCATTTCAAGCAGTACATCCCTTGCTTTGCAAGAACAGGAGTAGAAGGAAATCTTGGGCTTTACTTTGCTGATGACTCCCAGGATGTCATATTGACAATGCAACATGGATTTACAATGATGGTTAGTGTAAAACTTGATAAAGATGGTCACTCCTATTTTAATGCGGACCTTTGGAGAAAAATGTCTAAGTGTTATGAACTGAAAGCTGGAAATAAAATTCTAGTGCGTGCACCACAGGTTGGTCTAGTTAACATGCATGTTTACTTCCCCAATGTCATCAGCCGATCAAAGTCTGATCGAGGTTAATGTCCTTTCAACTTTCTCCATGCTGTCATATCACAATTTAAGCAACCAATTGATCACTATTTAAGCAACCAATTGTGATATCATATTCTGACTCTATTCCTAGGCAGTAACAAATTATATTTACCAATTTATGCGCACTATATATTCTTCTGCCATGTTCTGAATAAATAATACGTTTCCACCTTTTAAGAAGGATATGTTGGATGCATAGTGAACGATCTGTATGTTACTAAGCGTAACAAATTCACTGGAAGGACTTGAAGCATGTCATAAACTTTGTTGATAATCTGACAGAGATAGCACAGCGTATGAACGATTGATTTTGGATGGGATTAATTAGACCTATGGTGCACACACTGAACAAGACCAATTATGTGCACAGAACGCTGGTAAAAAGTCTTATTTTAATGTTGATGCTCATAAACTATATATATCTTCAATGATATGTTACACTTGTTTTTTATTCTACATGTCAACAGAAATTGCCCCCTGTAGCAGTTCCTGGATCGATTTCCTGGCGTGGTCGAACTACACTTGTGCCTGCTAATAACGCCAAACAGATTGCTAGGTACTGCATTTCCCACAGAAATGGAACCATTCAAATTAACAAGTTCTCGCTTCTCGTGGCAACGCATCCATATTGGAAAATTGGAGACACTGTTCTACTCTGGCTCTACCAAGGCACAGGAGGGCTCTTCCTTTTCATTGACGAGATGCTGAGTCGCCGTGATCAAGCTGCTTCCAGTGGATAGTTGTGGTTGTTGGCCCTCCACCTCTTAAAATGTGCTAGCTGTTACTTTATATGTAAGTATGTGTAACATCCCAAAATTCTAAATTTTGGAATGTTATATTAAATAAATAGTTTTGGTTGATTGCTTGACTGTGGTGTGGTTGCTTATGTGAAATTGAGTGAAATTTGAAACTTTCTGAAAGTTAAATGAGAGGGAATAAAATGACTTTCCCAAAACTTTCACTTTGCTTTCTGATCTCCGTGAATTCAAATTCATTTCATCATAAAACCCTATAGAGAAGATGACATAACTTCTTCCATTTAAATAAATGTAAAGGGTTTTTGAAAAGATTTGAATTCCATTTGAAAAATATTTTCAATTCAGAAACTTTAAGCAACACAATGATTTTCATGAGAGAAGATAAAATGACTTCTTCAAAACATATGAAATATGAGTTGGAAGTTTAAAAGGATCAAATTTAAAATCCTTTTGAAATTATTTTCAATTCAATTTGGAGTTATTCAAATTATTTTATCCAAAAATAAAATATATGGAAATTAGGGTAAAAGATTCCCTACAATAGAAAATTGGAGAGAAATAAATTTGAATTAATTTTGGTATTTATAAAATTATTTTTATTGGGTTTTATTGTAGCAGCAACACTGTTTGAATTATTTTGAATTTTTGTGGATTTTATTTTACTCTAGAAAAATGTTCACGTTATAGAAAATCTTTTTCTGAAAATTTTGATATATAATATGCCTATATTATATTTTGTTTTATTTATTTATCTCTCTATATTTAAAAAAACTTCTCTGCTGACTAGGCTGCCCACTCCTCCTTGCGGCCTTGAGACCGCCGACCGCCACACAATTTATTGCTTGCCGCCGTGTCCTTCACGGACACCGCGCCCCGCCGCCTCCTCCCTTGGCCCCTCCTCCATGCCTCGCCCCCCTTAAATACCGAGCCCCCTCGAGCCCCGCAACGCCTTGAGCCGCCATCGCCCTCGCATCTGCTGCCCTGCACAGCATTGACTGCGATCCGCCGCATTGCCCGCCGACTACTGCCATTGTCGTGCCGCCTAGCCGCGCCGCTGCCGATCTCGCCTGAGCCGCCCCGCCCCCGACGCCCCGCTCACCGGAGAAACGCCGCCACCGCCGTCAGATTTTTCTTCCTCCGAACCGGTAATAACCGACCCCGGTTCGCCGTTTCTTTGGTTCTCTTCGGTTTTTTGTTTAAGTTCGGTTATTTTATTTTGTTTAGTTTATTTAGTGAACGTTCTTTAGTTAGGATTCGGTAGCGAACGTTTTCGTTCTTTAGCATTCGGTAGCGGGCGTTCGCTCGATAGATTTTTTTCTATTTCTTTTTATTTTTCGGCCAGGGACCCATCCGTGAATATTATATTCATAGATTAGTCCCTGTACTTCAATCAATCGCAACTTTTCGCTCGTTTATCCAAATCCAATGAAACCAACGCCCACTTATTCATTATGATCTCCTCTTTCTAGTAAAACAACTTAAACATATTTTTGAAAGTTTTAAAATTTGAATTCAAACAGATTTGTATTTGAACTTCGTTTGATCGTAACTCGAGTTTTATAACTCCGTTTGAGTTGATTCTTTTTGCAAATTAAAGCTCTTGAATCTAAACTTTCTGATAAGGACAAATACACATAATTTTGGTAATGTTAGAAATTGTTTTATGTTGCAAGGGTTATTTAATTGGTTTTGATGTTTTCCGAATTGTCTTCTTCTTCTTTTTGATCTTTTGAGTGATTGCTTATGTGTGGTTACTATTGCTTGCTTACGACAGATTGACCGGAGTGTGACGAGTAGAGCTATCAGGAGTTATGAGTGTGAATCATCTTCATCAACAGTATGAGGCAAGTTCACACTTTGATCATATCCCTTTCATACCCAGTTTTTATGAATTAGTTTCAACCCTCAAACATTGCATGGTTAGGAATTGATAACATGTGTGTTTGGGGAAGTAGTTGATGAGGTATGAACCTATTGTCCTGCATTCAACCCTTGGGAGTTACTTCTACATTATGCTCATACTGCTCTTCTATGCTCGTAGATGTGGATTGGTTTGAGAGAATTCATGAAAGATGTGAGAGATTATTGTTAACTAAGGTTCAACTTAAGGTGGCTACTGTAATACACATCTGGGTGGATTGGTAGGGGCACCCTGGGGATATACCAGTGGACTTGCCCGGACACCTGGGGTTATACCAGTGTTGTACTAGGAGATCCCGCAGTTATTCCGTGTGATCCTCCTTTGGTCCGCCACCCAACCTCAAAGGGATCATAAGATTATTCATGCTAGAAACTTCCGTGTGCAGCCACAAGCTATTATGGGCTCTAGCATAGTTGAGTATGTTGCATGACCTCTTCCAGTGGTAGGCTAGCAGATGTAGGCGATGTAGGTTGGTACTGTCTACCCGGGGTTAGAGTTAATGCTTCTTGAGGGAGTCCTGGATTAGGGGGTGTCCGGATAGCCGGACTACCATCATCAGCCGAACTATCATTTGCCGGACTATCATCATCGACCGGACTCCAAGACTATGAAGATAGAAGATTGAAGACTTCCCCCCGTGTCCGGATGGGACTTTCCTTGGCGTGGAAGGCAAGCTTGGCGATATGGATATGTAGATCTCCTACCATTGTAACCGACTCTATGTAACCCTAGCCCTCTCCGGTGTCTATATAAACCGGATGGCTTTAGTCCGTAGGACAACAATCACAACAACCCTTACAATCATACCATAGGCTAGCTTCTAGGGTTTAGCCTCCTTGATCTCGTGGTAGATCCACTCTTGTAAACATCCACAATATCAATATCAATCAAGCGGGGCGTGGGTTTTACCTCCATCAAGAGGGCCCGAACTCAGGTAAACATCGTGTCCCTTGTCTCCTGTTACCATCCGCCTAGACGCACAGTTTGGGACCCCCTACCGAGATCCGCGGTTTGACACCGACATTGGTGCTTTCATTGAGAGTTCCTCTGTGTCGTCACCGATAGGCTTGATGGCCTCTTCAATCAACAACGATGCAGTCCTGGGTGAGACCTTTCTCCCCGGACAGATCTTCGTATTCGGCGGCTTCGTACTGCGGGCCAACTCCCTTGGCCATCTGGAGCAGATCGAAAGCTACGCCCCTGGCCGTCAGGTCAGGTTTGGAAGCCTAAACTTCACGGCCGATATCCGCGGGGACTTGATCCTCGATGGATCTGAGCCATAGCCGAGCGCGCCGCGCTGTCACGATGGGCATGACCTAACTCTGCCGCCGGACAGCACCTTGGAGGCCGCACCCGGATCCGCTCCGACTCATAGTCCGGAGCCGATCGCTTGAATCGAGGACGGATGGCTGGACACCGCCTCGGGAGCCGCAATTTCTACGGCGATGGAGCCGAACACTTACCTTGTCCCGCATAAACCCCATGACTCCGAGGTGCCGGACTCCCTGCCGGACTCCGTACCTCCTGCGCCCCTGCCAGTCGAATCCGATTGGGCGCCGATCATGGAATTCACCGCTGCGGACATCTTTCAAAGACTTTCGCGCTTTGGCGATATCATAAATTCATTGAAGCATCTCTCGCTATCCGGAGAGCCTGGCGAACTACGGCCGGGGCGGTTGGGACGCGGATGACGAAGAAATTCAGATCCCACCCACCACCCACTTCGTAGCCACCGTCGGCGATTTAACCGGCGTACTCGACTATCACTCCGAAGACATCGGCGGTATGGGCGGCGATGCGGAGACTACCAGAACCGGTGCCTACGGGACACCGGAAAACCACCTCGTCATCGACATATACATGGTGGGCACCCCAAAAGATGGGGACGGCGAAGAAGCAGCGGAGGCCGATTCCTTAAAGAAACAGCCCAAGCGCCCGGCGTCGTGGCGCCGCTCTAAATCCCGCCACAAAGAGAATGGAGATTCCAGCACGGGAGATAATAACACCCCGAAAGTGCGAAGACAACTCCCTCCAAACAATCCAGCGCGGAGGAGGCGAAGCAAGCCCTTAGGAGAGGCGGCAAGCGAAGAGGTCGGGGATGACAACTACTTACCTCCCTCCGGAGATTTAGGCAAGCCTCGGCGACAGCCAATTTGTCGTGCTGAGGATCCCGTCGAGCAAGAGCGTTTTAGACGCAGGCTAATGGCCACGGCAAACAGCCTAAAGAAAAAGCAACAACAGCTTCAAGCTGATCAAGACCCTCTTGGCCGACGGATGGACCGAGGTCCTCGCGGCGAAAATCTGAACTCGAACGCCCTCAAAGTTACCCAAAGCGCAAGTTGCTCCCCGATTAGAGGAGGCAGCATCACCAGCGCTGTCGGCAGACCGACCACCCGTGGCCGCAATAGAGGCGTGTAAACCCTCCACCAAAACCGTACCCGGCATCGCTCTAAAGCAAGAAGCGGGGAACGCGCCGGACTTGCGAGATATATTGGAGGACAAGGCAAGACAATCCAGATCTATCTATGGATCACGTGGGCGCCCACGACCCACGCACGAATACCGTCGCACGGATACAACTACTCGGCCGGGCGAACACGATGAACAACGCTCTCTCGAGCTACGTCGCGATATTGCTCAATCTGAGGCGCCGCACACCCACTATGCTTCAGCGACGAAGTAATGGATCATCAAATCCTGAAGGGTTCAAACCCGTTAATATCGAATCCTCGATGGCACAACAGACCCGCAGATGCGGATTGAGGATTATCTTCTCCATATACACATGGCCCGCGGCGGCAATCTTCACGCCATCAAATATCTCCTGCTCAAGCTTAAAGGACCAGCTCGGCATTGGCTTAACAGCCTACCCAGAGTCAATTGGATCTTTGGGAAGACACGGAAGCCGCATTCCTCGACAACTTCCAGAGGCGCGTGTATGCGACCACGACGCAGATGACCTAAGCCACATAATCCAGCAGCAGACGAATCGGCCGAGCAATTACGGACACGGTTCCTAACAAAGAAAAATCAAATCGTCGACTGTCCGGATGCAGAGGCACTCGCTGCCTTCAAACATAACATCCGCGACGAGTGGCTGGCCCGGCACCTAGGACAGGAGAAGCTGAAATCTATGGCAGCCCTCACATCCCTCATGACCCGCTTCTGTGCGGGAGAGGATAGCTGGCTCGCTCGCAGTAACAACATCAGCAAAAACGCTGGCAGTCCGGATACTAAGGACCGCAATGGCAGGTTGCGTCGAAACAAAAACAAACGCCGCGTGTAACGCGACAGCAATGAGGATCGGCGATCAACGCCGGATTCCGGGCTCAAACCGGTCAACGGAAGAAGCCATTCAAAAGAACCACTCCGGGCCCGTCCAATTTGGACCGAATACTCGACCGCTCTTGTCAAATACATGGTACCCCCGAAAAGCCAGCTAACCATACCAACAGAGATTGTTGGGTATTCAAGCAGGCAGGCAAATTAATCGCCGAAAACAGTGACAAGGGGCTACACAGCGATGACGAGGAAGAGACCCGGCCGCCAAACAACAGAGGACAAAGGATTCCCCCTCAAGTTCGGATGGTAAACATGATATCACGCAGCGCATATTCCCAAGAGGGAGCGGAGCGTGCACTAAAGGGCGTATCTGCGATGGAGCCATCGCCCCAAAATTCAACCCATGGTCCTCTTGCCCAATCACTTTCGATCGAAGAGACCATCCGACCAGCATCCGCCATGGCGGATTCGCGCGCATTGGTTTTAGACCCAATCGTTGATGGATTTCACCTCACGAGAGTCCTTATGGATGGCGGCAGTGCTGAACCTGCTTTATCGAGGATACGGTCGCAAGATGGGCATAGACCCTTCAAGGATTAAACCTACAACGACGACCTTCAAAGGCGTCATACCAGTGTCGAGGCCAATTGTGCGAGCTCGATTACATGGAAGTGGTCTTGGATCCCGGATAATTTCGAGCGAGGAGTAAATCTTCGACATAGTCCCGTTCCACGGCGGCTATCACGCTCTGCTTTCGGACGAACCGCGTTTGCAAAGTTCAGCGCGTGCCGCATTATGTATACCTTAAGCTCAAGATGCCAGCCCTCGTGGAGTCATCACGGTCAATGGAAACACGGGCGCTCCCTCCGAGCGGAGGAACATACAGCGCTCTCGCGGCGGAAATCTGAGCAGCCTGTTAAGGCAATTCTCGAGTCCAGCCATTAAACGACCGGACACGACCAAACGCGCCCGGAGCAACATCAACCAAGACCACCTGGCACGTTCCATGCACGCGTAGCAATGCGGCCCCAACCCCAGCCCTCGCAAAACTGCAAGACAAACTCTCCGCGTACATAATTACGCCCTGGAGATACCATGGGCATAGGGGGAAGGGCACCACCACAACAGATCCAGAGTGCGGTTCGACCACACCAGGGGCTCCCAAGTGTGTCGCTCTTTTTTGTTTCATTTTTCTCTTTTTTATACAGAACTCAGTCCGGCGGCGAACCGGCCGAACTCACGATGCAACAGCCAGGGAAGGACTAAGGCCGCGATGAACACTCAGGTGGTCTCCATCACGAGCATTAAATTTGTTAAAATACAACATTCCACGGCCTACCCACGAGGAGAGACGCCTTTAATTCGTCAATCCCTTGCTTTCCGCACTATTTGTATCATTCCGCACTGATAGCATATCTTCTCGAATAAAATGCAACACTTTTTGCCTTTAATTGCATTACTTTATATATATATGTTCATTTACGACATGTTGCACCCGTGCATCTTGGTACGGCCATACACACCAGGGGCTTATGTCCTCCGCTTTATGGTGTGATAAAGTCCGCACACTTTCACAAGTGCGGCACCCCGAACTTATAACATTATATGAATCGGCTCGAATCATTTCTTGGGTCAATAGTTGGGTTTGCCCGGCTCCCATGTTTGGCACCTTACGTTCCGTTCTATCGGCTAAGGTAGCCTGGAGAACCACTGCGATTGCGCCCGGTTGAGCAGGGCTAACGCCTCGATGGAAAGCTAAAACTGACCGGCATGATAAGGCGTGAGACTGGTCGCTGTTCGAGAGGTCCTTCGGGTCCTTAAAGACCTCGCCGCTTGAGCGAAGTTCGGATTATGTCCGATGAAGGCGTGGATAGCGCCCCAATTCGGTCTTCGAATACTAGGGGCTTCGAAATTTAAAATTATAGAATTCTATGGCTAAGTGAGAGTGTTCAAGCACTATAAGTCCGGTTGCCTTGTTCGTTGTGTTGGCGCCTCCTAGATGGACCCAAAATGGGAACAAGAGTGCTCAAGTTTATCCCAACACCCCAACACTTTCGTGGCATGGGGGCTGAAGCCGACGACTTGCCATCTCTCAGATTTAATAAGCGGCCGCCTGAAGGTAATATTTTAAATTAAACAAGCGTTGCTTAGCGCATATGAACAAAGTTTTCAGCGCACAGGATAACACATTGCGAATTCACTCAATAATTACATCCACAGGGCACTCATCCGCAATCTTGCGGGCACCCTTCAGACAGCCTTATAGTAAAGTTGGGCGTCGATGCTCCTTGCCCGCTGGTGGCGCGTCGATGATTAGCTTCTCGCATCCAGCTTGCCCCAATGCACCTTTGCGCGGGCAAGGGCGCGACGAGCACCTTCAATACAGGCGGCGCTTGATAACCTCCACCCGAGGGCACGCATCCACCAGCCGTCGCCGAGGCGAAGTAGCTCCAGGCATGGCCTCTCCGGCCACAAACGGACTATGAGCCCTTCATGGCCTGCTCGGCCACCTTGTGAAGCTCGACCAGCTGCTTGACTGGTCGCTAGAAAACACCGGATGGCGGCCTCGACATCTTGAGACCGAAGACCTTCTCCGTTGAGCTCCCTCCTCGGCTCGGTAGAATCGGCGGCATCGAGACACGCTGCGAGGCAGATCTGCAAACGCCTCGAGAGCTCCGAATTCGGGTAAGTATCACGTAATTTACATTCACATGCTTGCTTTGCATGAAAAATGCCTTACCGCCGCTATCTTCTTCATCAACTCAACCTCTGAAGGGCCTTATGGGCCTCGGCCTTGGCGGTTTTGGCACTTTCTAGAGCGAGGCAAGCTCGGACTCTCGAGTCTTTGAGTCACGCTCCAAACTCTCATGCTTTTCCATGAGAGCACAGGCTCTTGCTGAACCACCGCCACCCTCGCCTCTTGCTTTTCTCGCTCTGCCCGTTCCGTGGCGCATTGCGTTCGGCGCGGACACGGCCTCCTTGAGGCCGCCACCTCGTTCGTGGCCCTGCAGTACCATGTTATCCTTGTTATTTTTGTCGCAACCTAAATCCTTTTACATGAGGTACAAATTCAAAGCGGTGTTACTCACCTTCTTTGTCTTGGAGCTGCTTCTTGGCGGCCGAGCTCTTGCCGGACCGCTCGAGCTCCTGCTTCAACGCACCGACCTCCATGATCGGTCTGGCAGAGGTCAGCAGCGCAGCCTGCAACCCATATTGACATAATTTTTAGCAACCCTGCGTATATCTTTTAAGATCCTCATCCGGCTTTTCTTTCCGAACACCGAGCCGAGCATCGAGGGCTACTGTCTATGCGGTATTACTTTGCATATTTTAACTTCTTACCTCAAAGCACGATAGAAGGCTATTGCGAGCTTCAGTCAGCCCGCCTTTGGCGAAGCTGCACCTTTGAATCACCGCACTCATAATAGTGCGGTGTTCTTCCTCGATGGGCGCTCTGCAGCGCCTCAACAAATTGCCGGCGCCTCGGTTGGGCGGAAGCCGCCCGGCGTCACGGTCTTGCCCTTCGATCGAAGGGCGCTGCCGGACTCGGAACCACTGCGGGTTCTGTTGTGGAGTCGGCGCAAAAGTCCGGAGGGCGCCTTGTGGCGCCTCGGGCCTCCCCTGGTGGGTCCCTTCTGGGATCCCACCCGCGTCTTCGGCGTCGCGAGGGTGGGGCGGTCGGGATGGAGTCTACATCCGGCGAAGCCAACGACCCTTCGATGAAGCGGGAGATCATCACTGGCGGACTACGGTAGCATGCGGCGTTAGAATGACACTATGTGGCGAGAAAAAGAAATTATAAATCATTCAGAATCCGGATACTTACGATCTCGCGGAGGCTGGAAGGCCATTCTTCCTCGCCAGCGTTGATGTTGGCGAGCTGTCCGGGAATAGTCCTTCCCTCTTGGACCCTCCGGCCTCCCGGTTGGGGAAGCCTTCCTCTTCCTCTCTCCTCCTCCGGAGAGTCCTCTTCCTCCTCCTCATTTTCGGGGAGGAGTCAGCCCCGAGTCATCGGACACACAAAACGGGCACTCTTTGAGCACCCGTGGCCTCCTTCTTGGCCTTCTTCTCCGGCACCACGTGCGGTGCCGGAACCAGCAGCCTCGCTAGACGAGCGTCTACTGGATTTTCTGGCATAGGAGCCGGACAGGTAATCTGCTCCGCCTTCTTCATCCAGTCCTGTCAAAGGAAAAGGGGGAATTAAAACCCGCATAGAGTCAAACTATGAAAAACAAGTGTCCCGTAAAGGGGTAGAATCACTTACCTCGTCAGCCTGGCGCTGCGAGTGAAATCCGCGATCTTCCGTCGCGGATGCGGGGGCTTCGGCGCCCTTGAACAGCACCTTCCAGGCGCCTTCGTACGTTGTGTCGAAGAGCTTGTTCAGCGCCTGGTGCTGTTCCGGATCGAACTCCCATAGATTGAATGCCGCTCTTGGCATGGGAGAATCCGGCGACGAGCATGACTTGGACCACGTTAACCAGCTGAGCTTCTTCACGGCTTCTTGATACAGTGCAGGTCCGTCGGCTCCTTCAAACTGCCCCACAAGCCCTTCTCTTTCCGGAGGTGAGCTGCGTGGGGATACCAGATCTAAACTTCGGGGCCGCCGCCCATTTAGGGTCGCGGCTCGGTGATGTAGAACCACCCGATTGCCACCCTTGGCGGATTCCACGAAGGCCCCTTCGAACCAAAGGGCGTTGGGCATCTTGCCCAACATGGCGCCTCCGCACTCCGGCTTGAATGCCCTTCACTACCTTGACTTGACATTGAAGGTCTTGAGCCAAGCTGAAGTGGGGCTGGATGCAGAAGGAAGGCCTCGCACCTGACGATAAACGCCGAGATGTTGAGGATGAAGTTGGCCCGGATCATGGAAATCCAGGCCGTAGTAGAACATGAGCCCCGGACAAAGGGGTGAAGTGGAAAGCCCAGTCCAGCGGAGGAAGTGGGAAAGAAAGACAACCCTCTCATGGGGCACAGGGGTGGGGATGAGCTGCCCCTCGTCGGGCAGCCGGTCTTGTGATGTCGCCGGAGAGGTATCCGGCGTCCGCGCAGTTTGGCGATTGCTCCTCCTTAACGGTGGAGGCCAACCATTTACCTCCCGCTCGGACATGGTCGGAGAAGGTTGAGACGAGATCTTGCGAACTTGGTATTGGAGCTCGAGTCTTGTGGAGATGGATAAGCAAAGGAGGAAGAAGGCGTGGGTGAGAAGGTGAATCCTTATCCCTTATATGGGCGGGCGAAATCTCACGCGTCCCCACCGGCCGGTAAAACTCGCTTATCTCCCAAGCGTCACCATCAATGGCGCGTTGGGTTACCCACGCCGTATTGATGAGAATCCCGGATTAAGGGAAACACGATCTCGCTCGACAAGGCGTGCCAAGAAACCGCCGCTAAATCGCCGAGGTGGTAAAGTAAAAAACAATTGAGTAATGGCTTGGTAGTGGTGTGACGTCATGCCACGGAAAACGTCGGCAGATTGAGCTTGTGTATATATTATTATTCTCTTTACGGTGGAATGTGGAATTTATTTTGCGAGCGGACACTATCTGGTGTTCCCGATCTTTTATCATTTGGAGGAGGAACCCGCCTTGCAATGCCAAGCAATATACACGCCGTACTTATCGTCATTGAAGCCTGGTTCGGGCTACTCTTGAGGAGTCCTCGATTAGGGGTGTCCGGATAGCGGACTACCATCATCAGCCGAACTATCATTTGCGGACTATCATCATCGACGGACTCCAAGACTATGAAGATAGAAGATTGAAGACTTCCCCCCGTGTCCGGATGGGACTTTCCTTGGCGTGGAAGGCAAGCTTGGCGATATGGATATGTAGATCTCCTACCATTGTAACCGACTCTATGTAACCCTAGCCCTCTCTGGTGTCTATATAAACCGGATGGCTTTAGTCCGTAGGGCAACAATCACAACAACCCTTACAATCATACCATAGGCTAGCTTCTAGGGTTTAGCCTCCTTGATCTCGTGGTAGATCCACTCTTGTAAACATCCACAATATCAATATCAATCAAGCAGCACGTAGGGTTTTACCTCCATCAAGAGGGCCCGAACCTGGGTAAACATCGTGTCCCTTGTCTCCTGTTACCATCCGCCTAGACGCACAGTTCGGGACCCCCTACCCGAGATCCACCGGTTTTGACACCGACACTTCTGAAAGACTGTGTCTCAGTCATCCGTTTCTCAAACACCGTGAAGTGCGAGAAATCCAGCGGACGGGATCGAGTCTTGTGGGGAAAAGTGCGCAAACCTCTATAGAGTGTACAAACTAATCATGATTAGCCGTATCCCTGATTATGGACATTTTGAGTATCTGGTTCATGGATTATCATGTTGATCTCATCACTTTATATAATTAATTTGTCAGGTTGTTAATTTTTAATTGGGATTGAGAGGGGAATTTACCTTCTCAATGTTTTCAACAAACTTTGTAGTTAAATAAAACATATTCCTTTGCAGTAGGGAAAAATTGGCTTTTCGCAAAAACATTACAACCATAGACCCTCCACCAACCATATATGCATGTAGTGATAGCCATTATTCATCATTTGCTCTATGGTGTGAATTTTCCAGTACATTCAATGTACTGACCCTTTGTGGCTGCAACATCTCATGTTGCAGGAATCTTACGACGAGTAAGTGATACGTTAGGGTTATGATTTCTACACTCAACTTTGCCGTTGGTGTTGATGGGAATCCACAACCTTGTTGTTACTTCCGCTATTTGGATTGAGGTATTAGTATTTACGTTACTTTATATATGTGATTTACCTATGTTATAAATCCTCAAGTACTGTGCGTGTTAGCATACCGATCCAGGGATGACACTTAAGCATAGAGACTTGACCGTCTGAGGTTGGGTCGCTACAAGATGGTATCAGAGCACATGTTGACTGTAGGACGTGACCCCTAGAACCTGGCAAGCCCATAGGAAAGATTTTCTCTACAACTTCATTTTCCAAAAGATCTTTTTCCTCCCTTCTTTTCTGAGCTTTATTAAATTTCCCTTTTAGTTAGACTACACCCCTTTCCCCTCTTGACGACGCGAAAATTCAGCTGATGAGACCACTCCGAGAAGGACAAGATATCGGACAACTAAGACCACTTCGGAATGAAGAGGATTTTATCGTGCATTATAATAATGTACAATGGTTCAAGACTCCGAAGACTAGGAGAATTTGAAGGCTGTGTAGAATTTCCAGATTTGTATGACCTAGGAAGGCTACCCTTATGGAATTTTTCAGACTATGGAAGTTGTCAATACCCGAGATCAAGGTGTATCGGAGAAAGACCGGAACATGGGGCATTAGAACCCAAAGTTTTTGTCAAGAAAACCCTAATGGAGGAGATATCAACTATGGAATGATAGCTCATGGTAATGACAAGAGCAGAAACACGGATATCCATGATGGTATCGCCCGCTTATGCTATTGTCACCGTGCTGAGTTAAGCATGCATTTCCTCAGAAGGATTGGATGACAAGAAGGCTGACGGAGCACCTATCAGCAAAAGATGAAGTTTAACCTTAGCTGGTGTATCACCAGGATCTCTAGAATTACATCAGGAGTTTTAAGATGGACCTGCAGGAAGCCGTATTTTGACAAAGAAGCATTTCGTGAAGAACTCAGGACCCAGAAGCTAAAAGTAGCCTAGCTGGAGGAGCAAAACCTCGAGATACCGGAGATTCGTTAGAAACTGAAGGACAGTAGGACCATGGTTCTTGCCAAGGATGTTGAAACCCAGAAGTTTGGAACGCAACTCCAGAAATATTGAAGGACGCCACGGGAGACTTCGCGTCAATAGAGATGATCTGGCAAAAGAACTTGAGAAAGACAAGCATGATCAGAAGAAGCCATTGGAGGCATGAACAAGACTGGAAGAGTTTGATGACTTTGAAGATTTATTGACCTTTAGAAGACCAAACCCCTTTTATATACTTATGTTAAATGCGACGTTTGTGAGCTGTCATTTGTTTGTTGTTTTTTCGACAGCCACAAAATAAAATCTGTCTTTTCAAAACTAGTGTTTGCATTGTGTGTATCTCTCTCTATCTCTCTTATTCCACCCCAAAACCCATGGAACCAATTGAGGATGAATGGAGATGAAATCATGTTTTCTGGACCGATGACTCAATTGGAGATGGGCCGATGGATTCAGAACATGGAGGATCATGTGAAGAATAACACTATAGCTGGAAAGGATAAGACCCATCATGCTCTTCAGTGCTTTGAAAGAGGTGCTGCTACTTGGTGGAGGATGTACCAAACCATCAATGGATGGCAAGGAGTAACCACTTGGAAAGAATTTAAGTTGACTTTGCTAAAGTCTCGTCTTGTGTCCCATAAAATGAAGCCTTATGGAAAGGATATGAAGAAACCTTGTGCCTGCAAGCTCTGTAGAGAAATAGGACACAACCATAAAGAGCACAAGTGTGAATGCCCTCATTGTGAAGAAAGACACCCAGATGAAGAATGCCCAACTAGGTAGATTACTTGTTTCTTGTGTGAAGGGACTACCCACTACCCTGCTCAGTGTCACATTTACCCCATGGTACAACGAACCATCCAGCAGAAGAAAGAAGTAATGAAAGGAGCCCTCATGGAAATTTTAGAAGAACCTGTGATGAAGTAAGAGGTGGAGGACACACCCAAAGAAGACCCAATTAAACCATGTACTAAGTCATGCTATTCATGTGGAGAAGGACACATCTCCCAAAATTGTCTGAATGGGGATCTAGTAGAATTCCCGACAAAGGAAGTAGAGTATGACCCACAAGAAATAGAAGCCCTGATTGGAACGGAAAAGTCCAGGAAGAGAAGTAGTTTGGATACCAGGAAGGACCTGAGTCATATAACCTGTTTCAGGTGCAAGGGGTCAGGGCACTACTTCAACAGTTTCCCAAAAAGGAAGCCGAGTACCCAAGGAGGCTATGTAGTTATAATGAAACCTCGAGACTTGTCTGAAGTAGTATGTTTCTGTTGTAATGAAGTAGGGCACTTTGCCAGAGATTGTCCCAAGGAGAAGTGGACTTGTGATAATTAGTTGTGTATGTGAGAAGTATAGTAGTAGTAAGAACATTTTCCTTTATATTGAGGCGATGAGTTGAGGCATGTAATGGAAACGCAAGAGATTGTAATCATTGGAGAATCAATAAAGTTAGCATCGCTGGAGCTGATTGGATTTTATGATTTGTTAATCTATGAAGAATTTTTTTGACCATTTTCGAGGACATGAGACATATGGTCTATGGAAGAATTGGAGCATTTTAAGGGTGGTAGTACCCTGTGAGGACACTTGACCCCTGGAAAGGATAATGATACTCCATGGAGTGGACTTCGGACAAAATAAGGAGTTTTTTCTCGATATGTGGGATGCCTAAAGAATATGAAGGGATGAAGTATTATTGGATATAAAGGAGGTAGGATGTTGGTAATATCGAGCAAGTGTAACTCCATGATGAGTCTGAGTAATCACGTCTTAGTTTGGTGCCAATATAAGGAAGAACGAAAGTACAATTGGATGGAATTAAGAATGCTAGGAAGCTGGAAGTTGGAATAACGAGCAGTTGCCCCGATGATTAGTTCAAGGTTTACAAGTGATGAGATGGGCCAAAATCCACAGGCCCAAGGACCTGCCAAGAAGCAAGCACATTCTTGCTGAAGGAAAAACCCTGGAAGAAGTTATGATTTTATCGACAGACGATTTTATAGGAGTAACGCAAAACCTGAGAGTTGTGAAGAAATGATAGATGTTTGTTTGGCTTGCAGAATCAATGGATTTATCCGAACTTGGTTGTCGACAAGAAAAATTCTGCAATGCTTGTGAGGATGACCGAGTGTCAGAATGCGAGACTTGCAAAACCATATACAAGGTAATGATTTTGGTGCGGGATGGATTGATCACCATACCGACTTACTCTTATTATTTGCCTTGCTATATGGGATGGTAAATCTGAGTGACTTACCCATAGTAGAGAGACGACGATCCAAACCTTGTTTAAAACCTTAGAATGATATAGCAATTTTTTCCCTTGTACAAGGCAACTGTTGCCAATCGTAGGACATCCGGTGAGAATGAAACCCAGACCCATTTCCTGCAGGAGAAACCATAAATTGTTGACCTCCATGAGATATGGATAGTTGTTTGGTATTGGCGCCAGACCCGTCAGCTAAGAAGACCCAGTCTCGAAATCACCTTACCAAGATGAAAGGACAGAAGAAATTGAGGAAAAGGTTATGCCACTACCGGAAGAGCTCAGAGAAAGAATTTTCCCGAGGATCTGAGAAGACCGACACTGTCAAGAATAAGGATGGAGTATATGAGTTTTGGTGGAACCGTAACCATGCTTCTAAGAGTGGTAGCACCCCAGACCTTCTGTGATGATCGATGGATTTTGAGAAGACCCCCTGACCTAACCTATTTTCTTTCTAGCCTCTCCGAATCTCGAGGACGAGATTCATTATAAGGGTGGTAGGTTTGTAACATCCCAAAATTCTAAAATTTGGAATGTTATATTAAATAAATAGTTTTAGTTGATTGTTTGACTGTGGTGTGGTTGCTTATGTGAAATTGAGTGAAATTTGAAACTTTTCGAAAGTTAAATCAGAGGGAATAAAATTACTTTCCCAAAACTTTCACTTTGCTTTCCGATCTCCGTGAATTCAAATTAATTTCATCCTAAAACCCTAGAGAGAAGATGACATGACTTCTTCCATTTAAATAAATGAAAAGGGTTTTTAAAAAGATTTAAATTCCGTTTGAAAAATATTTTCAATTCAGAAACAGTGGGAATCATCTTCATCAACAGTACAAGGCAAGTTCATACTTTGATTATATCCCTTTCATACCCAGTTTTTATGCATTAGTTTCAACCCTCAAACATTGCATGGTTAGGAATTGATAACATGTGGGTTTTGGGAAGTAGTTGATGAGGTAGGAACCTATTGTCCTGCATTCAACCCTTGGGAGTTACTTCTACGTTATGCTCATACTGCTCCGCTATGCTTGTAGACGTGGATTGGTTTGGGAGAATTCATGAAAGATGTGAGAGATTATTGTTAACTAAGGTTCAACTTAAGGTGGCTACTTTAATACACATCTGGGTGGATTGGTAGGGGCACCCTAGGGATATGCCAGTGGACTTGCCCGGACACCTGGTGAGGGAGTTCCGGACTAGGGGGTGTCCGGATAGCCGAACTATCATCATCGGCCGGACTCCAAGACTATGAAGATACAAGATTGAAGACTTCGTCAAGTGTTCGGATGGGACTTTCCTTGGCGTGGAAGGCAAGCTTGGCGATACGGATATGTAGATCTCCTACCATTGTAACCGACTCTGTGTAACCCTAGCCCTCTCCGGTGTCTATATAAACCGGATGGCTTTAGTCCATAGGACGAACAACAATCATACCATAGGCTAGCTTCTAGGGTTTAGCCTCTTTGATCTCGTGGTAGATCCACTCTTGTAACACACATCAGCAATATTAATCGAGCAGGACGTAGGGTTTTACCTCCATCAAGAGGGCCCGAACCTGGGTAAAACATCGTGTCCCTTGTCTCCTGTTACCATCCGCCTAGACGCATAGTTCGGGACCCCCTACCCGAGATCTGCCGGTTTTAACACCGACATTGGTGCTTTCATTGAGAGTTCCTCTGTGTCGTCACCGATAGGCTTGATGGCTTCTTCGACCATCATCAACGGTGCAGTCCAGTGTGAGACTTTTCTCCCCGGACAGATCTTCGTATTCGGCGGCTTCGCGATCGCGGGCTGATTAAGCAGCCATCTGGAGCAGATCGAAAGCTACGCCCCTGGCCGTCAGGTCAGATTTGGAAGTTTGAACTTCACGGCTGACATCCGCGGGGACTTGATCCTTGATGGAGTCGAGCCACAGCCGAGCGTGCCGCACTGTCACGGCGAGCATGATTTAGCTCTGCAGCCAGACAAGACCACAGAGGCCGATTCGAACCGCTCCGATCTTCAATTCGGGCCGGCTCTGCAGATCGGGGCGGATGGCTAGACACCGCATCGGGGCTGCAACCTCTGGCGATAGAGCCGAACACCGATCTTGTCCTCATAAAGCTCGCGACTCCGAGGTACCGGACTCCTTGCCGGACTTCGAACCTCCCGCGCCCCCTCCGATCGAATCCGATTGGGCGCCGGTCATGGAGTTCACCACAGCGGACATCTTTCAACTCTCACCTTTCGGCGACATCTTGAGTTCGCTAAAGCACCTCTCGTTATCAGGAGAGCCCTGGCCGGACTGCGGTCAGGACGGTTGGGATGCGGACGATGAAGAAATTCAAAGCCCACCCACCACCCACTTTGTAGCAGTTGTCGACGATCTAACCGACATGCTAGACTACGACTCCGAAGACATCGACGGTATAGACAACGATGCCGGAGACGAACAAGAACCAGCGCCTGCCGGGCACTGGAAAGCCACCTCATCATATGACATATACATGTTGGATATCCCAAAGGATGGGAATGGCGAAGGAACAGAGGAGGATGACCCCTCCAAGAAACAGCCCAAGAGCCGGCGTCAGCGGCGCCACTCTAAATCCCGCCACAGCAAGAATGAAGATTCCGGCACCGGAGATAACAATACACCGGACAAAGGTCAAGATAATCCACTCCAAAAGATCCGGGCAGGGGAGGATGGAGACGCCAGCCCTCACGAGAGCGCGCGAAGAAGAGGTAGAGGATTATATGCCTCCCTCCGGAGACGAAGCAAGCCTCGACGACGATGAATTCGTCGTGCTCGAGGATCCCGTCGAACAAGAGCGTTTTAGACGCAGGCTTATAGCCACAGCGAACAGCCTCAAGAAAAGCAGCAACAGCTTAGAGCTGATCAGATCTGCTAGCCGACGGATGGATCAAGTCCTCGCGTCAAGAGCATAAGCTCGACGCCCTCCAAAGCTACCCTAAACGCAAGCTGCTCCCCGATTATAGGAGGAGGCTTACGAACCCGCATCACCAGGAGACAATACGGCTGACCGACCACCCGTGGTCGCGACAGAGAGGCCTCTAGGCCCTTCACTAGAACCGCACTCGGCATCGCTCAAAAGAACACGGCCATGTGGGAACGCTCCGACCTGCTAGATATATTGGAGGACAAGGCAAGACAATCAAGATTGATCTATGGATCGCGTGGGCGCCCACGGTGCGTGGCGACAACCGTCGCGCGGACACGATAAGTCCGCCGGGCCGAACAAAATGCATAAAGCTCTTTTGAGCTCCGTCGTGATATCGCCTAGTACAGAGGCGCCGCACACTCACTATGCTTCACAGACGAAGTAAAGGATCATCAAATCCCCGAAGGGTTTAAACCCGTCAATATTGAGTCCTATGATGGCACAACAGACCCCGCGGTTTAGATCGAAGACTATCTCCTTCACCTCCACATGGCCCGCGGTGACGATCTTCACGCCATCAAATACCTCCCCCTCAAGCTTAAAGGACCAGCCCGGCATTGGCTCAACAGCTTGCCAGCAGAGTCAATTGGGAGCTGGGAGGACCAGGAAGCCGCATTCCTTGATAACTTCCAGGGCACTTATGTTGTTCTGCCTCATCGCAGACAGTTTGAATGGATTAACCATGTGCCCTGCATCGCACACGCAACTAAATATGAACTATGTTTGATGGCTCCGTCATCGCAAATGTTTTGCACCTTTTTTGATGATTTTTACACCACCGTTTGCTATTATTGCATCACACACAGTTTCGGCAAAGGGTCTCTGATCGTAGTGTCGCGTTAGCAGTATCCTGCAGTAGTGATCGCAGCCCAAACCTTAAGAAAGGACAACTTAGGTTTCTTGCCAAACCACAGTTCATACTGTGTCATCTCCATGGACTTGGATGGTGCCCTATTTAAAGTGATTGTAGTTTTCTCTAATGCATAACCCCAAAACAATAGTGGTAGATCGGCAATTGACATCAGAGAACGCACCATATCCAATAAGGTACGATTACGCTGTTCAGACACACCATTACTGTAACATCCCAAATATTTAAAATTTGGAATGTTAATAGGATCATTCTTTTTCAACATGATTTCTATGCATATTTGAATTTTTTTAATATTCAATTCATTATTGCAACTCAAGGCAATTTATTGGAGTGTAGATAATATGACTTATCCCTATAAATCATATTTGGAAAATGTTAATGATATTATCTGAGTTTACGTAAACTATTTTGGGAATTTTAGAAACTCAAAATTATTTTATAGTTGCTATAATGCCCTTTATATGCTTGGATTGCATAATATTTTTTTCTTCTAAAGTGCATATGTGTTTTAAAAATGTTCATCGTATTCTATATTAGTATTAATATTTTTCTGTGTGTTCTGGCATTTTTAGTTATCTATACATTATTTTAGTCTTAGCCATGATATCTTTTCCTGTAAAGTATATCTTCGTAGATATTACTGTTCATCCGGGCAACCAGCAGCCCAATTGTTGTTTGTCGCCCAGTGCGCTAGAGCAGCAGCAGCACACATTAGCAGGCCGGCCCATTTCTGCCCATCCCGCAGTTTCCCCCTCTATCTTGTTTTTTCCTTTTCCACCTGCTCTCTGCCGCTGACATGGGGTCCCGCGTGCCATCTTTCTCCCTGGTTCGTGTTCATCAGGGACATCTGTAGCTCCCGAACCAAATCATGGTCGGATCGATCGATTCGATAGGTTTGTTGCTCCTCCCGCACGCCCTAATGCTTATATATATTCACCATTTTCCCCTCGCCCGATTTTTGGCAAATTTAAGCTCTCTCGTGCCCCAGAACTCGCCGCTGGATCTCGCCGGAGTTCGCCGCCGTCTGAAGCTTTTCGCCGGTCGTTTCCGTCGTGCTAGTGGGTCCCAAAACCTCCTCTAGCTCCTGTTGAATTCGCCTAGATCTCCTCTATCGCCCTTACCATCTATATCACACAGGGAACCACCCTGCCGAGTGCTTCGACCTTGCCACGACGAACACCGCTGCCGCGACTCCAGCCACCTTCTTCCGTCGTCCCCGCTCGCCACTGACACCGTTCTGGACGTCTTAGAGACCGCCGCGGAGCTACGCGTCTTGTATGCCACCATACGAAGTTCAGAGACCACCGGAGCAGGCGCCACCATCGCCGCCCGAGGCGCTGGCGCCGTCTTCTTCATGTCGCGCAACAATCCCTCCTCTGTTCTCTGGTGAGCAATTCTCAACCGCCCGATCTCTCTCTAACAGTCCAGATTAAATCACGTTCTGTTTTTTTCTCTCGAATAGGTATGCACTGTTTAGTGGTCGTCCGCTGTTTAGCCATCGCAGCGAACACCCTCCAGCCAATCAGCATGCGTCACGTGGCACATCCGCAGCAGACGTGGCAGTTCTTCCCAGAACGCTATTATGGCATAATTTTTCTTTGCAGATTCCATATCATATTTTCGTTTAGGTATATCTTGAGATCCGTAATTCCAAATTCATCGATTCGTTTTACTGAGTTCTCATATTGACCAGGAGCATGTAGTAGAAGCAAAATTTCACACTTTTTCACTGTTTAAATTTGAATTTTCTCAAATTTGAATTCAACCATCCGGAGGCCATATTTTTCAAACCGCTTATCCGATTTAGTTGATTCTTTTTGCATTGTGATCCTACTAGCATGTAGATATTATATAACTACCGATATGTTTTGTTATTTAAGTTTTTGTTTGAATTATTTGTTGCTGGCTTTATTGTGATTGTTATGTGAGTATGGTTTATTTATCGGTGCCTTCGTTAATCGTATAGATTGTCCGGAGTGTGAGGCGGGTCAGAATTGAGCGTTAGAGTACTTCAACAGCGCTCAAGGCAAATTTGCACTTTTGATTACGGCCATCCTATAGTCTGCTATGCATGTGTGGTTTTATGCTATGATATGTGTTTGGCCTGATATGTGTATCCCGTGTTGTCATGTTTTGGTATTGATTGTGTTATGTGATGTTGTGGTCAACTTGCTACGATAGACGTGGGCATGTGTCGAGTGATCCATGAAAGTGGTGAGTATTTATAGCTGTAGGCTCGGGATTATTAACCAGGTGAATGCGTCACTGGCAGAGCGCTCTATTGTCCCTAGAAAATGCGCCATTGAAAGATCACACTTGAGGCGAGGTATAGTTTTCGGAACTTAAATCAGGTGAATGCGTCCTTGGCAGAGCGCTCTATTGTTCCTAGAGAATGTGCCACTGGCAGAGCGCACTTGAGAGATACTTCTGAAGTTCTTGTCATGTTTACTTAGAATCTTTGGGTTATCTTGGGCGATTAAAATTAGAGGCGATTGTACTTCAGTTAGTGGAGGTAGGTGAAGACATTCTTCTCCAAACTAACTTGTGTGTTTTGTTTGTCATACAGTGCTTTGTGGATGTAGGTTTGCTATATTATATTGTGTGATTTGCCAAAACATTAAATGTATTGACCCTTTATGGCTGCAACTTATCATGTTGCAGGATTTTCAGTTGATCAGTGAGATATAGTAGGGTCGCCAGTCTTCACTCAACATGTTCTCCAGTGGGAATTGATGGACTCATCGTTTATTATGCTACCATTCTACTGTTATTATTGAATAAGTTAGCCATGTGCTATTCAGTTATGTAATACTTTATAAATTCTGGGTCATACATTATAGTAAATGATGCACTTGTTATTTGATATTCATATGTACTGTGTGTGCTAGCGAGTCGATCCAGGGACTAGCACAGTGAGCACAGAGACATCGAATCTTATCAGGTTCGGGTCGTTACAATTACGCTGTGGTGTTCTAGGTGGTGTCAACTGTGAAACAATTCCACATTGTCTTAAATGATTGCCAAACTCATAACTCAGATATTCTCCCCCTCGATCGGTAGGAATTTAATCTTCTTGTTATGATCATTCTCAACTTCACTCTGAAATTGCTTGAACTTTTCAAATGTTTCAGACTGATGCATTATTAAGTAAATATACTCAAATCATCGATGAAGGTGAGGAAATAACGATATTCTCCACGAGCGTCAACACTCATCGGACCGCACACATCAGTATGTATGATTTCCAACAAGTCACTTGCCCCTTCCATTGTACCGGAAAACCGGGTTTTAGTTAGCTTGCCCATAAGGCATGGTTCACATGTGTAAAGTGATTCAAAATCAAGTGACTCCAAAAGTCCATCAGCATGGAGTTTCTTCATGCGCTTTACACCAATATGACTTAAGCAGCCGTGCCACAAGTATGTGGTACTGTCATTATTAACTTCACATCTTTTGGCATCAATATTATGAACATGTGTATCACTACGATCGAGATTCAATAAACCATTCACATTAGGTGCATGACCATAGAATGTATTATTCACGTAAACATAATAACCATTATTCTCTGACTTAAATGAATAACCGCATTACAATAAATACGATCTCATCATGTTCATGCTCAACGCAGACACCAAGTAACATTTATCTAGGTTTAACACGAATCCCGAAGGTAGTGTGAGCGTGCGATGGTGATCAAATCAACCTTGGAAACACTTCCAACACACATCGTCACCTCGCCCTTAGCTAGTCTCCATTTATTCCACAACTTTTGTTTCGAGTTACCAAGATTAGCAACTGAACTGGTATCTAATACCCAGGTGCTACTAGGATTAAGGTACACATCAATAACACATATATCAAATATACTTTTGTTGAAGTTGCTAGCCTTCTTATCTATTGGGGTAGTTCCGCTACCAGTGACCATTCCCCTTACAATAGAAGCACTTAGTCTCGGGTTTGTTCACTGGAGAGGCAACTGGCTTGCCACTCGTGAAGTTTCCCTACTTTCCCTTCTTGAAAACAGTGGTATTGTTAACCATCAACACTTGATTCTCCTTCTTGATTTCTACCTTCGCGACCTTAAGCACCGCGAACAGCTCCGGGATAATCTCCATCCCGTGCATGTTATAGTTGATCACTAAGCACTAGTAGCTTGGTGATACTGACTCGAGAACTCTATCAATCACTATATTATCTGGAATATTAACTCCCACTTGATTCAAGCGATTATAGCACCTAGACATTCTGAGCACATGCTCACTTGCTGATCTATTCTCCTCCATCTTGTAGGCAAAGAACTTGTTAGAGGTCTCATACCTCTCAACACGGGCATGAGCCTGAAATACCAATTTCAGCTCTTGGAACATCTCACATGTTCCATGGCATCCGAAATGTCTTTGGATCCCCGATTCTAAGCCGTAAAGCATGGCTCACTAAACTATCAAGTAGTCATCAGAACGTGTCAGCCAGATGTTCACAACATCCATAGACGATGCTAGAGGGGTTGGCACACCGAGCAGTGCATCAAGGACATAAGCCTTCTGTGCAGCAGTGAGGACAATCCTCAGACTACGGACGTAGCCCGCATAATTACTAACAATATCTTTCAACTTAATCTTTCTCTAGGAACATATTAAAACAAGGAGCTACAACGCGAGCTATTGACCTACAACATAATTTGCAAAGACAACTTAGACTATTGTTCATGATAATGAGTTCAATTAATCATATTACCTAAGAACTCCCACTCAAATCAATATCCCTCCGATTGTCCGAGTGTAACATGATCCAAATTCACCAACCCAAGTCCGATCATCACGTGAAATGAGGTGGTTTCAATGGTGAACATCTCCATGTTGATCATATCTACTATATGACTCATGCTTGACCTTTCGGTCTCTTGTGTTCCGAGGCCATTTCTGTACATGATAGGCTTGTCAAGTTTAACCCAAGTGTTACGCATGTGCAAAACTGGCTTGCACCCGTTGTATGTGAACGTAGAGTCTATCACACCAGATCATCACGTGGTGCTTCGAAACGGCAAACTTTCGCAATGGTGCACACTTGTGGAGAACACAATTTTATCTTGAAATTTTAGTGAGGGATCAACTTAAAATGCTACTCTCGTCCTAAGCAAAATAAGAATCATAAAAGGATTAACATCACATGCAAATCATAAGTGACATGATATATATGGCCATCAACTTGTGGTTTCGATCTCCATCTACCATGATCTACATCATTGTGCCGCTATCGGGATTGTCACATCAACCATGCTTCTACTACTATTGCTACCGCTTAGCGATAAAGTAAAGCATTACATAGTGCTTAATGATTGACACGCAGGTCATACAATAATTAAAGACAACCCTATGGCTCCTGCTGGTTGCC
Source organism: Aegilops longissima (assembly GCA_021605205.1). Classification (NCBI taxonomy): domain Eukaryota; kingdom Viridiplantae; phylum Streptophyta; class Magnoliopsida; order Poales; family Poaceae; genus Aegilops; species Aegilops longissima. The sequence continues at coordinate 100,290,369 of CM038679.1, read as the reverse complement.
GTATGCATCGACATGCAATTCGATATAAACCATTACAAACATGGTCATCTCATACATCTAATATATCTCATCATGTATTTGGCCATATCATATCACAACATACCTTGCAAAAACAAGTTAGACGTCCTCTAATTGTTGTTGCATGTTTTACGTGGCTGCTAGGGGAATCTAACAAGAACAATTCTTACCTGCTCAAAGCCACAAAGGTGATATGCAAGTTGCTATTTAAACCTCTACAAGGACCGCCTTTGTCGAATCCGATTCCACTAAGGTAGGAGAGGAAGACACCCGCCAGCCATCTTTATGCAACAAAGTCACATGTCAGTCGATGGAACCGGTCTCATGTAAGTGGACATGTAAAGTTGCTTCAGGACGCTTCGTCTCACAATACTGCCGAATCAAGAAAATACCAAGGAAGAAGCAATCTGAATATCAACGCCTACAAACTCCTTTGTGTTCTACTAATGATGTCATCTACGCATAGTCCTAGCTCCGATACCACTGTTGGGGAACGTTGCTGTTGGGGAACGTAGTAATTTCAAAAAAATTCCTACGCACACGCAAGATCATGGTGATGGCATAGCAACGAGAGGGGAGAGTGTATGTCCACGTACCCTCGTGAGACCGTGGCGGGCGTTATAACAACGCTGTTGATGTAGTCGTACGTCTTCACGATCCGACCGATCCAAGTACCGAACGCACGGCACCTCCGAGTTCAGCACACGTTCAGCTCGATGACGATCCCCGGGCTCCGATCCAGCAAAGCGTCGGGGATGAGTTCCGTCGGCACGACGGCGTGGTGACGATGATGATGCTCCACCGGCGCAGGGCTTCGCCTAAGCTCCGCGACGATATGACCGAAGTGGAATATGGTGGAGGGGGGCACCGCACACGACTAAGGAACGATCCGTAGATCAACTTGTGTCATGGGGTGCCCCCCCTTGTATATAAAGGAGCAAGGGGGGGGGGGGGTGCAGCCGGCCCTAGGAGGAGGCGCGCCGGAGGAGTCCTACTCCCACCGGGAGTAGGACTCCCCCCTTCCTAGTTGGATTAGGACTTGGGGGAAGGGGGAAGAGGAAGAAGGCGCGCCCCCTCTCCTTGTCCTATTCGGACTAGGGGGGGAGGGGGCGCGCGGCCTGCCCTGGCCGGCCCTCCTCTTCTCCCTTATGGCCCACTAAGGCCCATAGACCCCCCGGGAGGGTTTCGGTAACCCCGGTGTTCCGTAAAATCCGATTTCACCCGAACTATTCAAGTCAAACATAGGCTTCCAATATATCAATCTTTATGTCTCGACCATTTGAGACTCCTCGTCATGTCCGTGATCACATCCGGGACTCCGAACAAACTTCGGTACATCAATACTTATAAACTCATAATAAACTGTCATCGTAACGTTAAGCGTGCGGACCCTACGAGTTCGAGAACTATGTAGACATGACCTAGAACTATTCTCGGTCAATAACCAATAGCGGAACCTGGATGTCCATATTGGTTCCTACATATTCTTCGAAGATCTTTATCGGTCAAACCGCATAACGACATATGTTGTTCCCTTTGTCATAGGTATGTTACTTACCCGAGATTCGATCGTCGGTATCCAATACCTAGTTCAATCTCGTTACCGGCAAGTCTCTTTACTCGTTCCATAATACATCGTCTCACAACTAACTTATTAGTTGCAATGCTTGCAAGGCTTATGTGATGTGTGTTACCGAGAAGGCCTAGAGATACCTCTCCGACAATCGGAGTGACAAAACCTAATCTCGAAATACGCCAACCCAACATGTACCCTTGGAGACACCTGTAGTACTCCTTTATAATCACCCAGTTACGTTGTGACGTTTCGTAGCACCCAAAGTGTTCCTCCGGTAAACGGGAGTTGCATAATCTCATAGTTACAGGAACATGTATAGGTCATGAAGAAAGCAATAGCAATATACTAAACGATCAAGTGCTAAGCTAACGGAATGGGTCATGTCAATCACATCATTCTCCTAATGATGTGATCCCATTAATCAAATAACAACACATGTCTATGGTTAGGAAACATAACCATCTTTGATTAATGAGCTAGTCAAGTAGAGGCATACTAGTGACTGTATGTTTGTCTATGTATTCACACATGTATTATGTTTCCGGTTAATACAATTCTAGCATGAATAATAAACATTTATCATGATATGAGGAAATAAATAATAACTTTATTATTGCCTCTAGGGCATATTTCCTTGATCTCCCACTTGCACTAGAGTCAATAATCTAGATTACACAAATGATTCTAACACCCATGGAGTCTTGGTGCTGATCATGTTTTGCTCGTGGAAGAGGCTTAGTCAGCGGGTCTGCAATATTCAGATCCGTATGTATCTTGCAAATCTCTATGTCTCCCACGGACTTGGTCCCGAATGGAATTGAAGCGTCTCTTGATATGCTTGGTCCTCTTGTGAAATCTGGATTCCTTTGCCAAGGCAATTGCACCAATATTGTCACGGAAGATCTTCATTGGTCCCGATGCACTAGGTATGACACCTAGATCGGAAATGAACTCTTTCATCCAGACTCCTTCATTTGCTTCTTCCAAGCAGCTATGTACTCCGCTTCACATGTAGATCCCGCCACGGCGCTTTGTTTAGAACTGCACCAACCGATAGCACCGTTTAATAAAAACACGTATCCGGTTTGCGATTTAGAATCGTCCGGATCGAGTGTCAAAACTTACATCGGCGTAACCATTTACGACTAGCTCTTTGTCACCTCCATATCGAGAAACATATCCTTAGTCCTTTTCGGTATTTCAGGATGTTCTTGACCGCTGTCCGATGATCCACTCTGGATTACTTTGGTACCTTCCTGCCAAGCTTATTGCTAAGGATCGTCAGTCTGGTACACAGCATTGCATACATGATAGAGCCTATGGCTGAAGCATAGGAACATCTTTCATTTTCTCTCTATCTTCTGCTTGGTGGGGGCATTGAGTCGACTCAATTTCACACCTTGTAACACGGCAAAAATCCTTTCTTTGCCTGATCCATTTTGAACTTTTCAAAACTTTGTCAAGGTATGTGCTTTGTGAAAGTCAATTAAGCGTCTTGATCTATCTCTATAGATCTTGATGCCCAATATGTAAGCAGCTTCACCGAGGTCTTTCATTGAAAAACTTCTATTCAAGTATCCTTTTATGCTATCCAGAAATTCTATATCATTTCCAATCAATAATATGTCATCCACATATAATATCGAAAATGCTCTGAGCTCCCACTCACTTTCTTGTAAATACAGGCTTCTCCAAAGTCTCAGATAAAACCATATGCTTTGATCACACTATCAAAGCGTTTATTCCAACTCGAGAGGCTTGCACTGACCATAAATTGATCGCTGGAGCTTGCACACTTTGTTAGCACCTTTTGGATCAACAAAACCTTCTGGTTGCATCATATACAACTCTTCTTCTAGAAATCCATTCAAGAATGCAGTTTTTACATCCATTTGCTAAATTTCATAATCATAAAATGCAGCAATTGCTAACATGATTCGGACAGACTTAAGCATCGCTACGGGTGAGAAAGTCTCATCATAGTCAACCCCTTGAACTTGTTGAAAACCTTTTGCAACAAGTCGAAGCTTTATAGACAGTTACATTACCATCAGCGTCAGTCTTCTTCTTAAAGATCCATTTATTCTCAATGGCTTGCCGATCATCGGGCAAGTCAACCAAAGTCCATACTTTGTTCTCATACATGGATCCCATCTCAGATTTCATGGCTTCCAGCCATTTTGCGGAATCTGGGCTCACCATCGCTTCTTCATAGTTTGTAGGTTCACCATGGTCAAGTAACATGACTTCGAAATAGGATTACCGTACCACTGCAGTGCGGATCTTACTCTAGTTGACCTCGTAGTTTAGTAGAAACTTGATCTGAAGTTTCATGATCATCATCATTAACTTCCTCACTAATTGGTGTAGTTGCCACGGAACTGATTTACGTGATGAACCATTTTCCAATAAGGGAGCTGGTACATTACCTCATCAAGTTCTACTTTTCTCCCACTCACTTCTTTCGAGAGAAACTCCTTCTCTAGAAAGGATCCATTCTTAGCAACGAATGTCTTGCCTTCGGATCTGTGATAGAAGGTGTACCCAACTGTTTCCTTTGGGTATCCTACGAAGACACATTTTTCCGATTTGGGTTCAAGCTTATCAGGTTGAAGTTTTTTCACATAAGCGTCGCAGCCCCAAACTTTCAGAAACGACAACTTTGGTTTCTTGCCAAACCATAGTTCATAAGGAGTTGTCTTAACGGATTTTGATGGTGCCCTATTTAACGTGAATGCGGCCGTCTCTAAAGCATAACCCCAAACGATAGCGGTAAATCGGTAAGAGACATTATAGATCGCAACATATCTAGTAAAGTACGATTACGACGTTCGGACACACCATTACGCTGTGGTGTTCCAGGTGGCGTTAGTTGCGAAACTATTCCGCAATTTTTCAAATGTAGACCAAACTCGTAACTCAAATATTCTCCTCCACGATCAGATCGTAGAAATTTTATTTTCTTGTTACGATGATTTTCAACTTCACTCTGAAATTCTTTGAACTTTTCAAATGTTTCAGATTTATGTTTCATTAAGAAGATATACCCATATCTGCTTAAATCATCTGTGAAGGTGTGAAAATAATGATATCCGCCACGAGCTTCAACATTCATCGCACCACATACATCTGTATGTATGATTTCCAACAAATCTGTTGCTCTCTCCATAGAACCGGAGAACGGTGTTTTAGTCATCTTGCCTATGAGGCACGGTTCGCAAGTACCAAGTGATTCCAAAAGTCCATCAGTATGGAGTTTCTTCATGCGCTTTACACCGATATGACCTAAACGGCAGTGCCACAAATAAGTGAAGGAAATATGCCCTAGAGGCAATAATAATGTTATTATTTATTTCCTTATATCATGATAAATGTTTATTATTCATGCTAGAATTGTATTAACCGGAAACATAATACATGTGTGAATACATAAACCTACAGAGTGTCACTAGTATGCCTCTACTTGACTAGCTCGTTAATCAAAGATGGTTATGTTTCCTAACCATGAACAAGGAGTTGTTATTTGATTAATGGGATCACATCATTGGTTGAATGATCTGATTGACATGACCCATTCCATTAGCATAGCACCTGATCGTATAGTTTGTTGCTAGTGCTTTTCTTCATGACTTATACATGTTCCTATGACTATGAGATTATGCAACTCCCGTTTGCCCGAGGAACACTTTGGGTGCTACCAAACGTCACAACGTAATCGGGTGATTATAAAGGTACATTACAGGTGTCTCCGAAGGTACATGTTGGGTTGGCATATTTCGAGATTAGGATTTGTCACTCCGATTGTCGGAGAGGTATCTCGGGCCCTCTCGGTAATGCACATCACATAAGCCTTGCAAGCATTGCAACTAAAGGTGTTAGTTGTGAGATGATGTATTACGGAACGAGAAAAGAGACTTGCCAAGAACGAGATTGAACTAGGTATTGATACCGACGATCGAATCTCGGGCAAGTAACATACCGATGACAAAGGAACAACGTATGTTGTTATGCGGTCCGACCGATAAAGATCTTCGTAGAATATGTAGGAGCCAATATGGGCATCCAGGTCCCGCTATTGGTTATTGACCGAGAGGTGTCTCGGTCATGTCTACATAGTTCTCGAACCCGTAGGGTCCGCACGCTTAAAGTTTCGATGACGCTTATTATGAGTTTATATGATATTGATGTACCAAGGTTGTTCGAGTCCCGGATGAGATCACGGACATGACGAGGAGTCTCGAAATGGTCGAGACATAAAGATTGATATATTGAAGCCTATATTTGGACTCGGAATCACTCCGGGTGAAATTGGGAATTTTACCGAGTACCGGGGTTACCGGAACCTCCCGGGGAGTCAATGGGCCTTGATGGGCCTTAGTGGGAAAGAGAAAAGGGGCCCTATAGCTGGCGCAGCCTTCCCCCTTCCCTAGTCCTATTAGGATTAGGAGAAGGGTGGCGCCTCTCTCCTCTCCCTTGGTCAAACCCTAGTTGGACTAGGATTTGGGGGAATCCTACTCCTAGTAGGAGTAGGACACCCCTGTGCGCCTCCCTCCTGGCCGGCCAGCCCTCCCTTCCCTCCTTTATATCTGAGGCAGGGGCACCCCATGACACACAAGTTGATCGATTAGATCGTTCCTTAGCCGTGTGCGGTGCCCCCTTCCACCAGATTACACCTCGATCATACCGTAGCGGAGCTTAGGCGAAGCCCTGCGTCGGTGGAACATCATCATCGTCACCACGCCGTCGTGCTGACGGAACTCTCCCTCGACACTCGGCTGGATCGGAGTTCGAGGGACGTCATCGAGCTGAACGTGTGCAGAACTCGGAGGTGCCGTACGTTCGGTGCTTGGATCGGTCGGGTCGTGAAGACGTACGACTACATCAACCGCGTTGTTATAACGCTTCCGCTTTCGGTCTACGAGGGTACGTGGACAGACACTCTTCCCTCTCGTTGCTATGCCATCACCATGGTCTTGCGTGATCGTAGGAAAATTTTTGAAATTACTACGTTCCCCAACAGTGGCATCCGAGCCTGGTTTTATGCGTTGATGTCATATGCACGAGTAGAACACAAGTGAGTTGTGGGCGATACAAGTCATACTACCTACCAGCATGTCATACTTTGGTTCAGCGGTATTGTGAGATGAAGCGGCCCGGACCGACATTACGCGTACGCTTACGCGAGACTGGTTTCACCGCTGTGAGCACTCGTTGCTTAAAGGTGACCGGCGGGTGTCTGTCTCTCTCACTTTAGTTGAACTGAGTGTGGCTCGCCCGGTCCTTGAGAAGGTTAAAACGGAGTCTATTTGACGAAGTATCGTTGTGGTTTTGATGCGTAGGTAAGAACGGTTCTTGCTCAGCCCGTAGCAGCCACGTAAAACTTGCAACAACAAAGTAGAGGACGTCTAACTTGTTTTTGCAGGGCATGTTGTGATGTGATATGGTCAAGACATGATGCTATATTTTATTGTATGAGATGATCATGTTTTGTAACCGAGTTATCGGCAACTGGCAGGAGCCATATGGTTGTCGCTTTATTGTATGAGATGCAAACGCCATGTAATTGCTTTACTTTATCACTAAGGAGTAGCGATAGTCGTAGAAGCAATAGTTGGCGAGACGACAACGATGCTACGATGGAGATCAAGGTGTCGCGCCGGTGACGATGGTGATCATGACGGTGCTTCGGAGATGGAGATCACAAGCACAAAATGATGATGGCCATATCATATCACTTATATTGATTGCATGTGATGTTAATCCTTTATGCATCTTATCTTGCTTTGATTGACGGTAGCATTATAAGATGATCCCTTACTAAATTATCAAGAAGTGTTCTCCCTGAGTATGCACCGTTGCGAAAGTTCTTCGTCTTTGAGACACCACGTGATGATCGGGTGTGATAGGCTCTACGTTCAAATACAACGGGTGCAAAACAGTTGTACACGCGAATACTCAGGTTATACTTGACGAGCTATGCATATAAGATATGACCTCGGAACACGGAGACCGAAGGTCGAGCGTGAATCATATAGTAGATATGATCAACATATTGATGTTCACCATTGAAACTACTCCATCACACGTGATGATCGGTCATGGTGTAGTTGATATGGATCACGCAATCACTTAGAGAATTGAGGATATTTTTCTAAGTGGGAGTTCTTAAGTAATATGATTAATTGAACTTTAATTTATCATGAACTTAGTCCTGGTAGTATTTTGCAAATTATGTTGTAGATCAATAGCTCGCGTTGTTGCTTCCCTATGTTTTTATATGTGTTCCTAGAGAAAATTGTATTGAAAAATGTTAGTAGCAATGATGCGGATTGGATCCGTGATCTGAGGTTTATCCTCATTGCTGCGCAGAAGAATTATGTCCTTAATGCACCGCTAGGTGACAGACCTATTGCAGGAGCAGATGCAGACATTATGAGCGTTTGGCTAGCTCAATATGAGCGATCTGACGCGTTATGAGCGTTTGGCTAGCTCAATATGATGACTACTTGATAGTTTAGTGCACCATGCTTAACGGCTTAGAATCGGGACTTCAAAGGCGTTTTGAACGTCATGGACCATATGAGATGTTCCAGAATTGAAGTTAATATTTCAAGCAAATACCGAGTTGAGAGATATGAAGTCTCCAACAAGTTCTATAGCTAAAAGATGGAGGAGAATCGCTCAACTAGTGAGCATGTGCTCAGATTGTCCGAGTACTTCAATCACTTGAATCAAGTGGGAGTTAATCTTCCGATAAGATAGTGATTGACAGAATTCTCTAGTCACCATCACTAAGTTAGTAGAACTTCGTGATGAACTATAGTATGCAAGGGATGACGAAAAAGATTCTCGAGCTCTTCGCGATGCTAAAATCGGCGAAGGTAGAAATCAAGAAAACATCAAGTGTTGATGGTTGACAAGACCACTAGTCTCAAGGAAAATGGCAAAGGGAAGAAGGGAACTTCAAAAGGAACGGCAAGCAAGTTGCTGCTCGAGTGAAGAAGCCCAAGTCTAGACCTAAGCCCGAGACTGAGTACTTTTGCTGCAATGGAACTGGTCACCGGAAGCGTAACTACCCCTGAATATTTGGTGGATAAGAAGGATGGCAAAGTGAACAAGGTTATATTTGATATACAGGTTATTGATGTGTGCCTTACTAGTGTTTATAGTGGCCCCGAGTATTTGATACTGTTCGGTTGCTAAGATTAGTAACTCAAACAGGAGTTCTGAATAAACAGAGACTAGTTGAAGGGAAGTGACGATGAGTGTTGGAAGTAGTTCCAAGATTGATATGATCATCATCGCACACTCCCTATACTTTCGGGATTAGTGTGGAACCTAAATAAATGTTATTTGGTGTTGAGCATAAATATGATTTGATCATGTTTATTGCAATACGTTATTCATTTAAGTAAGAGAATAAATTGTTGTTCTGTTCACATGAATAAAACCTTATATGGTTACACACCCAATGAAAATGGTTCATTGGATCTCGATCATAGTGATACACATATTCATAACATTGAAACCAAAAGATGCAAAGTTAATAATGATAGTGCAACTTATTTGTGGCACTGCCGTTTAGGTCATATTGGTGTAAAGCGCATGAAGAAGCTCCATGCTGATGGGATTTTGGAATCACTTGATTATGAATCACTTGATGCTTATGAACCATGCCTTATGGGCAAGATGACTAAAGACTCGCTTCTCGGAACAATGGAGCGAGCAAATGACTTATTGGAAATAATACATACCGATGTATGCGGTCCGATGAGTGTTAAAGCTCACGGCAAGTATCGTTATTTTCTGAACTTCACAGATGATTTGAGCAGATATGGGTATATCTACTTGATGAAACACAAGTCTGAAACATTTGAAAAGTTCAAAGAATTTCAGAGTGAAGTGAAGAATCATCGTAACAAGAAAATAAAGTTTCTACGATATGATCGCAGAGGAAAAATATTTGAGTTACGAGTTTGGCCTTCAATTAAAACAATGTGAAATAGTTTCACTACTCACGCCACCGAACACCACAACATAATGGTGTGTCCGAACGTCAGAAACCGCACTTTATTGGATATGGTGCGATCTATGATGTATCTTACCGATTTACCACTATCGCTTTGGGGTTATGCATTAGAGACAGCTGCATTCACGTTTAATAGGGCAACCATCTAAATCCGTTGAGATGACACCGTATGAACTATGGTTTAGCAGTAAACCTAAGCTGTCGTTTCTTAAAGTTTGGAGTTGTGATGCTTATGTGAAAAAGTTTTTAAGCTCGAACCCAAATCGGAGAAATGCGTCTTCATAGAATACCCAAAGGCAACTATTGGGTACACATTCTATCACAGATCCGAAGGCAAGTTTTTCGTTGCTAAGATGGATCCTTTCTAGAGAAGAAGTTTCTCTCGAAAGAAGTGAGTGGGAGGAAAGTAGAACTTGATGAGGTAATTGTACCTTCTCCTTATTGGAAAGTAGTTCATCACAGGAATCAGTTCGATGATTCCTACACCAATTAGTGAGGAAGTTAATGATGATGATCATGAAACTTCAGATCAAGTTGCTACTAAAACCTCGTGGGTCTTCGAGTAAGATCCGCACCAGAGTGGTACGGTTATCTTATTCTAGAAGTCATGTTACTAGACCATGATGAACCTACGAACTATGAGGAAGCGATGATGAGCCCAGATTCCGCGAAATGGTTTGAGACCATGAAATCTGAGATGGGATCCATATATGAGAACAAAGTGTGGACTTTGATGGACTTGCTCCATGATCAGCAAGCCATGTTAAATAAATGGATCTTCAAGAGGAAGACGGACACCGATAGTAGTGTTACTATCTACAAAGCTCGACTTGTCACAAAAGGTTTTCGACAAGTTCAAGGAGTTGACTACAAATGAGATTTTCTCAATCTGTAGCGATGCTTAAGTCTGTCCGAATCATGTTAGCAATTGCCACATTTTATGAAATCTGGCAAATGGATGTCAAAACTACGTTCTTTAATGGATTTATTAAAGAAGAGTTGTATATGATGCAATCGAAAGGTTTTGTCAATCCTAAAGGAGCTAACAAAATGTGCAAGCTCCAATGATCCATCTATGGACTGGTGCAAGCATCTCGGAGTTGGAATAAGCGCTTTGATAGTGTGATCAAAGCATATGGTTTTATACAGACTTTTGGAGAAGCCTGTATTTACAAGAAAGTGAGTGGGAGCACTACAGCATTTCGATAAGTATATGTGAATGACATATTGTTGATCGAAATAATGTAGAATTATTCTCGCAAAGCATAAAGGAGTGTTTGAAAGGAGTTTTTCAAAGAAAGACCTCGGTGAAGCTGCTTACATATTGAGCATCAAGATCTATAGAGATAGATCAAGGCGCTTGATAAGTTTTTCAATGAATACATATCTTGACAAGATTTTGAAGTAGTTCAAAATGGAACAGTCAAAGAAAGAGTTCTTGCCTGTGTTACAAGGTGTGAGATTGAGTAAGACTCAAAACCCGACCACGGCAGAAGATAGAAAGAGAATGAAAGTCATTCCTATGCATCAGCCATAGGTTCTATAAAGTATGTCATGTTGTGTACCAGATCTATTGCATACCCTACCACTATGCTTGGCAAGGAGTGCAATAGTGATCTAGGAGTAGATCAATGGACAGCGGTCAAAATTATCCTTAGTAGAATAAGGATATGTTTCTCGATTATGGAAGTGACAAAGGTTAGTCGTAAAGGGTTACGTCGATGCAAGTTTTGACACCGATCTAGATGACTCTAAGTCACGATCTAGATACATATTGAAAGTGGGAGCAATTAGCTAGAGTAGCTCCGTGCGAGCATTGTAGACATAGAGATTTGCAAAATACTTACGGCTCTGAATGTGATGTAACCCGTTGACTAAAATTATCTCACAAGCAAAACATGATCACACCTTAGTACTCTTTGGGTGTTAATCACATGGCGATGTGAACTAGATTACTGACTCTAGTAAACCCTTTGGGTGTTGGTCACATGTCGATGTGAACTATGGGTGTTAACCACATATAGATGTGAACTATTGATGTTAAATCACATGGCGATGTGAACTAGATTATTGACTCTAGTGCAAGTGGGAGACTGAAGGAAATATGCCCTAGAGGCAATAATAATGTTATTATTTATTTCCTTATATCATGATAAATGTTTATTATTCATGCTAGAATTGTATTAACCGAAACATAATACATGTGTGAATACATAAACCTACAGAGTGTCACTAGTATGCCTCTACTTGACTAGCTCGTTAATCAAAGATGGTTATGTTTCCTAACCATGAACAAGGAGTTGTTATTTGATTAATGGGATCACATCATTGGTTGAATGATCTGATTGACATGACCCATTCCATTAGCATAGCACCTGATCGTATAGTTTGTTGCTAGTGCTTTTCTTCATGACTTATACATGTTCCTATGACTATGAGATTATGCAACTCCCGTTTGCCCGAGGAACACTTTGGGTGCTACCAAACGTCACAACGTAACTGGGTGATTATAAAGGTACATTACAGGTGTCTCCGAAGGTACATGTTGGGTTGGCATATTTCGAGATTAGGATTTGTCACTCCGATTGTCGGAGAGGTATCTCGGGGCCCTCTCGGTAATGCACATCACATAAGCCTTGCAAGCATTGCAACTAAAGGTGTTAGTTGTGAGATGATGTATTACGGAACGAGAAAAGAGACTTGCCAGTAACGAGATTGAACTAGGTATTGGATACCGACGATCGAATCTCGGGCAAGTAACATACCGATGACAAAGGGAACAACGTATGTTGTTATGCGGATCGACCGATAAAGATCTTCGTAGAATATGTAGGAGCCAATATGGGCATCCAGGTCCCGCTATTGGTTATTGACCGAGAGGTGTCTCGGTCATGTCTACATAGTTCTCGAACCCGTAGGGTCCGCACGCTTAAAGTTTCGATGATGCTTATTATGAGTTTATATGATATTGATGTACCGAAGGTTGTTCGGAGTCCCGGATGAGATCACGGACATGACGAGGAGTCTCGAAATGGTCGAGACATAAAGATTGATATATTGGAAGCCTATATTTGGACTCCGGAATCACTCCGGGTGAAATTGGGAATTTTATGAGTAGGGGGTTACCGGAACCTCCCGGGGAGTCAATGGGCCTTGATGGGCCTTAGTGGGAAAGAGAAAAGGGGGCCCTATAGCTGGCCGCAGCCTTCCCCCCTTCCCTAGTCCTATTAGGATTAGGAGAAGGGGGTGGCGCCCCCTCTCTCCCTCTCCCCTTGGTCAAACCCTAGTTGGACTAGGATTTGGGGGGGGAATCCTACTCCTAGTAGGAGTAGGACACCCCTGCGCCTCCCTCCTAGGCCGGCCAGCCCCTCCCCTTCCCTCCTTTATATCAGGGCAGGGGCACCCCATGACACACAAGTTGATCGATTAGATCGTTCCTTAGCCGTGTGCGGTGCCCCCTTCCACCAGATTACACCTCGATCATACCGTAGCGGAGCTTAGGCGAAGCCCTGCGTCGGTGGAACATCATCATCGTCACCACGCCGTCGTGCTGACGGAACTCTCCCTCGACACTCGGCTGGATCGGAGTTCGAGGGACGTCATCGAGCTGAACGTGTGCAGAACTCGGAGGTGCCGTCGTTCGGTGCTTGGATCGGTCGGATCGTGAAGACGTCGACTACATCAACAGCGTTGTTATAACGCTTCGCTTTCGGTCTCACGAGGGCGTGTGACGACACTCTTCCCTCTCGTTGCTATGCCATCACCATGGTCTTGCGTGATCGTAGGAAAATTTTTGAAATTACTACGTTCCCCAACAATAAGTTGCACTATCATTATTAACTTTGCATCTTTTGGCTTCGACATTATGAATATGTGTATTACTACTATCGAGATTTAATAAAAATAGACCACTCTTCAAGGGTGCATGACCATAAAAGATATTACTCATATAAATAGAACAAGCATTATTCTCTGATTTAAATGAATAAACGTCTCGCATCAAACAAGATCCAGATATAATGTTCATGCTCAACGATGGCACCAAATAACAATTATTAAGGTCTAAAACTAATCCCGAAGGTAGATGTAGAGGTAGCGTGCCGACCGCGATCACATCGACTTTGGAACCGTTCCCACGCGCATCGTCACCTCGTCCTTTGCCGTTGCTCGCTTATTCCGTAGTCCACATTCGAGTTGCAAATATTAGCAATGAACTAGTATCAAATACCGGTGCTACTACGAGCTCTAGTAAGGTACACATCAATAACATGTATATCACATATACCTTTGTTCACCTTGCCATCCTTCTTATCCGCCAAATACTTGGGGCAGTTCCGCTTCAAAGACCAGTTTGCTTGCGGTAGAAACACTCGGTTTCAGGCTTAGGTCAGACTTGGGTTTCTTCTCTTGAGCAGCAACTTTCTTGCTGTTCTTTTGAAGTTCCCTTCTTCTTCCCTTTGCCCTTTTCTTGAAACTAGTGGTCTTGTTGACCATCAACACTTGATGCTCTTTCTTGATTTCTACCTCCGCAGCTTTTAGCATTGCGAAGAGCTCGGGGAATTGTCTTGGTCATCCCTTGCATATTGTAGTTCATCACGAAGCTCTTGTAGCTTGGTGGCAGTGATTGGAGAATTCTGTCAATGACACTATCATCCGGAAGATTAACTCCTAGTTGAATCAAGTGATTATTATACCCAGACATTTTGAGTATATGTTCACTGACAGAACTATTCTCCTCCATCTTGCAGCTATATGTCAGGACCCCGATTCCAAGTCACATCGACCTAGCCGGTAACACCTCATATCACTTTGCGGCCTCACGCACGGTATTCCCACGGGTGTCGCCTTACCATGGCCCGGGACCGTTTGCGTCTTTTGGCTCACGTATATGATAGTGTCGCTAGCATCCACATGACAGAGAACCCGGGCCGACATGGCTAGTCGTGAACCCAAAGCGGCGCTAACCTATGAGGACAGGCATACATGAATCATATCGAGCATGTCGGTCATCAACGTATGTATTCAGGCTGTAGCACTGGGCTAACAGGACTCCGGTATCCCGAGCTGTAGCAGGCTAGGCAGGACTCCGAATACCACCGCGTGACATTTCCCCGAAGGACAGACATAGGAACGGCGTGAAACACATGCCGCCAGTCAAGTGTCCAAGCGGTAGTCTTTGGGCTAGCGAGGACTCGGTGAACCGGGCTGTAGCGGACTACTATCGCTCAGAAGCACGAGAATACATTTCCCCATATGAGAGGCTACCAAGGATAAACAACTAGTTTGTCGGATCCCACTCATACCAAGCATTTCAATCATACACGCAATATGCCCGATATGAGTAAATACAACAAGGCATCACAACAAAACTCTACATCTCAAAGTACTTTATTTAAGAGGCTCCGAGGAGCCATACATAACATATTCATACGGTAGGGTCACATGACCCAACACTCAAGTCATACAAGCATACAAGCACATGCGGAAGCAAACTAGTCTCGAGTACGCACTCTAGAAAGAAAGAAAGCTTGTTGGAGCCTTTCTATCTACAATGGCCCTTCACAAGTCTTAGATCGCCACCGGTGGCTAGTTCACTCGTCAAGTCGATATCTACATAGAATCCATCGGAGGGGTAGTGTTGTCCTCTGAAAAACATTAATTAAGCAAACATGAGTGCGGAGGTACTCAAGAAGTCTTACCACGTAATCCTATCATACATGCACATTCTCAAGAAGGTGGTGGAGTTATTTGCAGCAAGCCAGCTTTGACTCTTGGCTAAGCTATCCTACGTGACACCATTTGTAAAGCATTTGTCGCACACGAGTCCACTAATCACCATCACAATACTCCACCGTGAATCCTCTCCCGTCATCCCACGAGAGGGCCATCCGGGGTACTCACACTTATCTTGAGGCTTTTAGTAGTATCCATTTACTTGTCTATGAACTGATATAGGTAACCCAGAAGTCCTTCTCCGTGGACACGGCTATTCGAATAGATCATATTAAACCCTGCAGGGGTGTACTTCTTCACACACGCTCACCACTTACCGCCGTTTACGACATGTACTCGGCAACCTTCAAGCGGAAGCCCAACGTGGGTGTCGGCCACAGCCTACCTAAACACTCAAGTCCCGAGTCCAGGTTTATCGCCTATTCGGGTTCCATCCGCAGGGAGTCCGGCCGAGGTTTCCCATACAGCCCCGAACGATGTGTGCAGGTTCCCGAGATACCAAACGGGCACTTTCGGTACACGGCCACGTGCTGCCGCAACACAACCCACCCCTAAGGTCAGCGTTATGCGTCGGCCCCAAAGATGCTACAAACACCGAAACTACTTGCAACTCCGGACTAAGAACAAGGGTGGTTAAGAAGCCGAGAGGGTCAATTAAGGATCCCAATGCGTGGTAGTAACTGTTTCATGGATCACAAACACAGATCTCAGTTCTTAGGATCGGCTTCAATGAAACAACCCACCATGTACTCCTACATGGCCTCTCATCGATACCTTTACCAAAACGTGTTCAACACTTTCACTCTCGAACCAACACAACCTTTCACTCCAGTTCATCATCCCGATGAGCCGACTGACGCAACTCTAAGCATAGCAAGCATAGCATGGTAGGAATCACAAACATGGCTCAATCAACTCCTACACATACTAGTGGGTTTCATCTAATTCTTGTGGCAATGACAGTCATGCAAAGGAAGTGGGTTCAACTACCGCAGCACACAACAGTTTGAATCGCGTTGTCTTAATGCAGTAAACGAGAGCAGAAGCTAGAACATGGGTTTGTATCGGAATGATCAATGAGTTGCTTGCCTGATGGAACGGGGGTAAAGTACTGCCCTTCGGATGGATAGTCGAGGTTATCCTCGGGTGCAGAACCTATCACGAAAAGCATACCGAAAGTAAACACACATGACAATATGCAACAATATGATGCATGCTATGACATTGCAATATGGATGTGTGTTGGCCTAATGCAAGCTGAAATAATAGGGGATGAACTCATTTGAATCAAAGATTCAAATGATAGCTCATTTAAAATAACCCTAAAGGTGCATTATCTTATTCTGGTTAAACAGCAAGGTTAACTTGATTTAACATGCATGAAACCTGTACCAATAGATAGAATGGATTTTTCTGATCATTTTTCATATATAAATCTTTGCATTTGGAGTTACAGATAAAAAGTTATAAGCATTTGAAATTTGAATTATATTCTGAATTTATCAGTATTAGAATAAATCCAGAAATTAGATTAATGCGTCAGCCATGCGTCGACATGACGTCGAAGTCAACAGAGACGTCCAGGTCAAACCTGACAGTGGGTCCCGCGTGTCAGGGTAATTAACTTAACTAATGTTTAATTAAAACTAACCTATTTAGTTAGCAGGGCTGGGCCCCATCTGTCTGTGACTTGTCGGGGTCAACGAGGGCCCACGTGGTCAAGGTCCACGTCGGCTACACCGGCGACTAGCCGCCGGCGAGCCCGACGCCAGGAGGAGAGTGCTTTTAGCGATTCCGCGACCAAATGAGTCGCGGAAGGTGGCTACGGGTAGCTGGGTGCAAGCCACGGCTATTGGTGGAGCCGGTTGGGGTCGGGGTGGCCGGAGTTGGCGCCGACGACGAGCTAGGCGGCCGCCGGGGTTCGGCCAACGATGAGCTTGGGGTTAGAGGGGTCGGTGAGGTGCGGGGAGTGCATGGGTAGACCCCATGGGGTGCGGTGAGTGTGATGGACACCATGGGGTGGCCGGAGGGTGACCGGGAGCACGTCGGCTGGTGCGGGTGAGCGTGGTTCGGTTGCTACGCTGCTCGAGGGCGCGAGAGAGAGGGAAGGGAGTTAGATGGGCTCACAGGCGACGCCAGAGAAGCTCTCGTCGAGGTCGGGACGAACCAGAGCGACGGCGGGCGAAGGGATCTCCGGCGACAGCGAGCTCGGTCGAGGTCGGTGGGATGGACTCGGGGCACTAGAGCGAGCGGGCTTGGCTGGTTAGGGGTAGTGGAGTCGGCGGAGCTCCCGGACATGGTGAGGAGGAGCACGGACGGCGGGGAGCACGGTTCTGACGACGATGGTCTTGGCGGGCGGCGTCGGCCAAATCGGGGAGCTCGAGGAGAGGAACCGGGCGGAGAGGAGGTGTCCAGGGGTTCGGGAGAGAGAGGAGGCGATCCTCGGCGGCTGGGCGAGAGGAGCGGCGAGCGGCGACCAGTGCGTGGCACCCATGGGTGCTGCCGCCGAAAGCACTGGCTGCTCTGGCCGAGCCAAGCAGCTTCATTGGCCTGCTGCTGGCCTGGGCAGCAGTGGGCCAGTTGGGAGGCGCCAGTAGTCTTTCTGTTTTTATCTTTTCTAATTTCCTGCAGCTTTGTGGGGTTTTCTAAAATACCAAAACAGTTTTAAAAATCACCAAAATGCTCCTGGTCCCTTGTTGGAATATTTCCAACATGAAACATTTAGTTTGGCAATTTTGGACATTTAAAATATTTTATATAATTTGAAATGCTCAAGTTCAAAAACTTATGGATTAATCCAAGGACCTTTGGATGACCTAGAAAATGATGCACCACTTTTGACATAGGCTCAACCAAAGCAAAGATGATGAGCATTTTGAAGGGCATTTCAGGTTCATTGAAATAATTTTTAGTAAACCCTAGTTGAATTAAGGGGGTGTTCGGGGTTTCTGCCTTCCCATTTCAAATTCAAATGAAATTTAAACATGATGCACACCCTAATGCATGGTCTAACTGGGATGTGACAACTCACCCCACTCAAAAGAATCTCGTCCCGAGATTTAGGATCTGCTCTTGAAAAAGGTGGGATACTCAAGTCGAAGACGATCCTCCCTTTCCCAAGTTGCTTCTTGCTCGGAATTGTTTGACCATTGAACCTTTAGAAACTTGATATTCTGACGTCGAGTGGTACGCTCGGCTTGATCGAGAATACGAATGGGATATTCTCGATAAGTGAGGTTATCTTGGAGATCAAGCGTTTCGTGGTCCACTCCACGGATAGGATCCGAGAAGCAACGCCTGAGTTGGGAAACGTGGAAGACATCATGGACTCTGGAAAGATGCGGAGGTAGTTCCAATTGGTAGGCAACTTCTCCTCATTTGGCAAGAATGCGAAAAGGTCCAATGTAACGAGGAGCCAACTTGCCTTTGATACCGAATCGATGGGTTCCCTTCAAAGGGGTAACCCGGAGGTAAGCCTTCTCGCCAATTTCATAAGCCATAGGCTTATGCTTGCGGTCATATTGGCTCTTTTGACGAGATTGGGCTGTTTTCAATTTCTCACGAATAACGCGAACCTGCTCTTCTGCTTCCTGAATCATATCCGGGCCAAAGAGTTGTCTCTCCCCGGTTTCTGACCAGTTAAGAGGCGTTCGACATTTCCGTCCATAAAGAACTTCGAAAGGAGCTTTGCCCAAGCTGGCTTGATAACTATTGTTATAAGCGAACTCGGCGAATGGAAGGCATTTCTCCCAATTCATGCCAAAGAGATGATAGAAGCTCGAAGCATATCCTCTAGGATTTGATTGACTCGTTCTACTTGACCACTTGATTGAGGATGGAAGGCGGTGCTAAAGGAGAGACGAGTTCCCATAGCGTTTTGGAAACTTTCCCAAAATCGAGAGGTGAAGAGACTTCCACGGTCTGAGTTAATCTCCAATGGAACACCATGAAGAGACACTATTCGAGAAATGTACAAATCAGCTAGCTGGCTAGCGGTTATACTCTCACGAACGGGTAGGAAGTGGGCTACTTTGGAAAGACGATCAACGACAACGAAGATAGCGTTATTCCCTCTCTTGGTCCTGGGAAACCCGGTAATGAAATCCATACCGATTTTATCCCATTTCCATTCAGGAATTTCCAAAGGTTGAAGGGTACCAGCAGGCCGTTGATGCTCTGCTTTAACTCGACGACAGACGTCGCAATTAGCAATGTATTGAGCGATTTCTCTCTTCATCCTAGTCCACCAAAACCTCTGGCGTAGGTCTTGATACATTTTAGTACTACCGGGATGAATGGTGAGAGGAGAGTCATGAGCTTCCTTAAGGATCAATTGCCGTAGCTGTTGTTTCTTGGGAACCACCAAGCGATTCTCAAAGAAGACAACACCTCGTTCATCTATGGAGAAACACTTAGCAGCTCCGCTAGCAATGTTCTCCTTGATCCGAGATATCCCTCTATCATACTGCTGAGCAGCTATGATTCGATCCATAAGGTCAGGTTTCGCCACCAGGGTGGAAAGGAATCCTCGAGGAACAATATGGAGATTAAGTTTACGAAATTCCTCGTGGAGAAATGGTTGATTTTGTTGTAACATCAGGTTGTTACAATAAGATTTTCGACTTAATGCGTCGGCCATGACATTGGCTTTGCCTGGGGTGTAAGATATTCCTAAGATGTAATCTGTAATCAACTCGACCCAACGTCTTTGCCTGAGATTCAAATCCGGTTGGGTGAAGATATATTTCAGACTTTGGTGATCAGTGTAGATTTCGCAACGATTACCAAGAAGGTAATGTCGCCAGGTTTTGAGTGCATGAACCACTGCTGCAAGCTCTAGATCGTGTGTGGGATAGTTATCCTCATGTGGACGAATCGTCGAGAAGCGTGGCAATCACATGACGATCTTGCATGAGTATGCAACCTAGTCCTTGTCGCGAGGCGTCGCAATAGATAACAAAGTCCTTAGAGAAATCTGGTGGAACAAGTGCGGAGCAGACGTCAGAGTCTTTTCGTTCCTCTGAAAGCTGAACTCGACTTTGGGCGTCCATTCAACTTTTATCTTTCTTGAGGAGTTCGGTTAGAGGTTTAGCAACTTTAGAAAATTCTCGGCGGCGGCGGCAATAGCTCGCTAAACCGAGGAAACTCCGAACTTGCTTGACCGATTCGGTGGAGTCCAATCAGGACGGCTTGAACTCGCTTCGGGATTGACAGCAATGCCCTTACCAGAGATTACATGGCCTAGATAGGTCACTTCGGTAACCGAATTCACACTTGGAGAATTTGGCATAAAGGCGGTGCTCTCAAGTTTCATCAATACTAGCCGTAGATGTTCGGCATGCTCTTCCTCATTCTTGGAGTAGATGAGTATATCATCGAGGTATACCACGACGAATTTATCCAAATACTCCATGAAGATTGAGTTCATTAACCGAGAGAAGGTGGCTGGAGCATTGGTTAAACCGAAGGACATGACGGTGTACTCGTATTGGCCATAACGAGTAACAAAGGCCGTTTTGGGAATGTCCCCGTTCTTAATTTTGATTTGATGGTAGCCCAACCTCAAATCCATCTTGGAAAAGACTAAGGATCCAGCGAGCTGATCATACAGATCGTTGATCCTGGGGAGCGGATAGTTGTTCTTGATGGTGACCAAATTGACAGGTCGGTAATCTACAACCATCCGATCCGTACCATCCTTCTTCTTGACGAAAAGGACGGGGCAAGCCCATGGAGATGAACTAGGACGGATGAAACCTTTTTGCAAGGACTCATCGAGTTGTTCCTTAAGCTCAGCTAGTTCTAGGGGTGCCATCTTATAAGGTCTTCTAGAGATTGGGACGGTTCCGGGAACAAGATCTATCACGAACTCGACATCCCTGTCAGGTGGAACACCTGGCAGTTCCTCTGGAAAGACATCCGGGAAATCACGGACTACCGGAATATCTTCGAGGTCTGGAAGGGGGTTGGCATTTAAGGAGTAAAGCTGGCGCTTAGACACTTGGGTTAAAACATTCACTGTCTTACCCGAAGGATGGGTGAGTTGAACAGTTCTAGTAGAGCAATCAATCTTAGCATAATGGGCTGACATCCAGTCCATACCTAAGATGATGTTTATGTCCGAGGACTTGAGGGCTATTAGAGATGCAAGAAAGACTAATCTGTCGACAAGAATTTCATTCCCATGACTTATTCTAGAGGTTTGCCATCTAGAACCAGGAGTTTGAATTTCCATGGAGGTATGCATGTCACAGAATGTGGTGTTGTGCAGTCGAGCATAGCTCTCAGAAATAAATGAATGAGATGCTCCAGTATCAAAAAGAACAGTTGCCGGATGGCAATTAACAAGGAGCGCATCGAGGACGGCGTTAGATCCTCATAAGTTTCTTCAACGAAACATAGTTGACATGGCCACGGCGGTGGCAACTAGTTTAGCATAGGGCACCTTTCCTGCTGGCTTGCCACGGCCAATGACTTTCCAACTTGATCGGGGTTGTTTTGGGGACACTCACGGATGTAGTGGCCTGCCTCTCCACACTTGAAGCAAGTTATCACATTTGGGCGTGGAGCAGCATTAGCGATGGGGCCTCCATAGGTCTTAGGCGGGACATATGCTGGTTGGGGCGAGGCGCCTCAAAGGATGGCCTCGGGTGAACTGGGTGGTAGAGCAAGATTTGGAACCCAAACCCGCGCTTCGGATCCAGAGCGGATGAAGATCCAGAGTCACGGACGTGCTTGCGTGAAGCTTCAAAGTCGATCTGCCTGGGCCAAGGCCGATAGCCTTATTGACTAGCTTCGAAAAGAGGTGCACTCATGCAGACGAAGGTCTCGGCGTAGCTCGTGGCTAAGTCCTTGCGGAACCTTGCCCGCTTCTTGGCATCGGTAGAAACTTGTTCGGGAGCATAACGTGCTAACCTCCCAAATTCACGGTGTAGGCATCCACCGTCACCTACCTTGGGTGAAACTGCAGAATTCCTCCCTTTGCGATCCATAAGACCTTCGGGATATGATGCTCACTAAGGCGGCACTGAATTCAGCCCAAGTTGTAACTTGTCCAACCGGACGATAGCCTCATAATTTTCCCACCGAGACTAGCAGGGCCTTCAAGATGATAAGCGGCAAAGGTAACCTTGTCGCCTCAGCCACGTTGGCGTAACGCAGCTTGTGGTAGATGCTGCGGCCAATCATCCGCGTCGAGAGGCTCGACGGAATATTTGAACTTTGGGGGATACAACTTGACGAAGTCATTGAGTGAAACCACATCATTTCTTGGCTGGCGTGCGGTGTTTTGTTCAATCCGCTCCAGTAAGCGATTGGTTTCACGCTTATTGCGTTCTGCTTCCAGCATAACCTCGGCCAAAGATGGCGGTTGCGGCAGATTCACATTTCTGGCTGCACTAGCTTCTCCTTGCTCCGGAGCAGCAGGAGTGTTGCGGGTGTTGACCATCCTAGGAAACAAAGCAAAGGTTTAACCAGGATGGCAGAATTTAACAAGGAAGTGCGGAAGGTAATGGATAGCATGGAATGCAAAGATGTTCATCCGTATGACATGGTAATATAAAACTGCCATATATATATATATATATATATATATATATATATATATATATATATATATATATATATATATACCAACGGTCATACACACCAGTCATAGTTTAGTACAAGCCTGACGGAGTACAACTATAAGGAAAGGCGTTACATCTCATCGGAAGCATTCCAACTCCTATACATTATTTTTCTACACTTCTGGAACGATACACACTAAGTTATATTCCATAAGTCACGCAGGACGGTGGAAATACAACTATTACCATACTAGGAATACTACTACTAACTTAGGCAGCTCCATAGTAGTCCTCATAGAAGTCACCACCCAAGCCTGGAAGTGGAACATGATCATCCGGAAATAGATAATCCTGTGGGGCCTGTGGACCATAAGGACTCGGATGTGGCCGTGGTCCAACAAACGGTGGCAGACGAGGCCCACGAGGAGGAGTGATGCCTCCAACCTCACGCCACTCCATAAAGTCTGGCAGACCAGCCCGCACAGGGTACAAGTCCCTCATGTACATATATCCGGCTTGCACGGCAGGTGCAAACCGAGTCAGGGTAGCCCAGTGATCAGAACGGGCATTAAAAAGCTCCATACGCAAGGCCCGGTTCTCACGGTCCTTGTCCTCCAGCATCTCAGTAGTAGTGCGAAGGAGTGAGTCCTCATGGGATGCATCGCTGTACAAACCCTGAAGGTAGCCATGCGCCCCAGGCAGTTCTGGCTCGAATAATAGTCATCATAGAATAGGCTGCATCTTGCACGGACATTCCAATAGTGATCCCGAGACCATAAGAGCAGTGAAGTGGTTCGGTAGCTCCGGGATAGGATGGATAAATCCGGACCGTGCATAGATATTGGCTTTGGTTGAAATCCCTAAACTGCTCCTCGGCGGTATACTCAGGATACCATCGATAACCAGACTCAATCGTCACCCGAACCAGCATTGCCGTGTGACCACACACACCAATGCAACGGGTCAGGCGAACCACTTGGTTCTAGGGACGGGTGGCCATCTGAAAGCACAGCCACAATGCAAAGACATTAGAATTTCTAGGGAAAATCGGGCAGCATAACATCTGTAAATGCTCAAAATCAGATTTGAGACATTCAAGAACAGATTGCAAAACCACTCAACAACATCATATCAAGGTTCTGGTTCAACTGATAGCATACAAAAAATTTGGTAGCACTGAACTGAGGATGTAACCAACAATCCTATAAGTTACTACGGATTAGTAACACGTGAACCTAATAGAGAGAAGAGAGCCTAGTCCTATACCCACGTAGAATGAGAAGAGGATGACTCAGATCAGAGGGCATAAGGTAAAGGAGTAAAAAGAGCCTTACGTTCCCTCCCACAATCAATTCCCCTACTTATAACTAAAGCATTTCTAGACTCAACTTCGACCAGTTTGGCTTAGCGAACCTACAGGCAGCCCTGCTCTGATGCCAACGCTGTCAGGACCCCGATTCCAAGTCACATCGACCTAGCCGGTAACACCTCATATCACTTTGCGGCCTCACGCACGGTATTCCCACGGGTGTCGCCTTACCATGGCCCGGGACCATTTGCGTCTTTTGGCTCACGTATATGATAGTGTCGCTAGCATCCAAATGACAGAGAACCCGGGCCGACATGGCTAGTGGTGAACCCAAAGCGGCGCTAACCTATGAGGACAGGCATACATGAATCATATCGAGCATGTCGGTCATCAACGTATGTATTCGGGCTGTAGCACTGGGCTAACAGGACTCCGGTATCCCGGGCTGTAGCAGGCTAGGCAGGACTCCGAATACCACCGCGTGACATTTCCCCAAAGGGACGTATATAGGAACGCAAGTGAAACACATGCCGCCAGTCAAGTGTCCAAGCAGTAGTCTTTGGGCTAGCAGGACTCCGTGAACCGGGCAGTAGCGGACTACTATCGCCGTAAAGCACGAGACTACATTTCCCCATATGAGAGGCTGCCAAGGATAAACAACTAGTTTGTCAGATCCCACTCATACCAAGCATTTCAATCATACAAGCAATATGCCCGATATGAGTAAATACAACAAGGCATCACAACAAAACTCTACATCTCAAAGTACTTTATTTAAGAGGCTCCGAGGAGCCATACATAACATATTCATACAGGTAGGGGTCACATGACCCAACATTCAAGTCATACAAGCATACAAGCACATGCGGAAGCAAACTAGTATGAGTACAGACTCTAGAAAGAAAGAAAGCTTGTTGGAGCCTTTCTATCTACAATGGCCCTTCACAAGTCTTAGATCGCCACATGGGTGGCTAGTTCACTCGTCGAAGTCGATATCTACATAGAATCCATCGGAGGGGGTAGTGTTTTCCTCTGAAAAACATTAATTAAGCAAACATGAGTACGGAGGTACTCAGCAAGTCTTACCACAGAATCCTATCATACACGCACATTCTCAAGAAGGTGGTGGAGTTATTTGCAGCAAGCCAGCTTTGACTCTTGGCTAAGCTGTCCTACGTGACACCATTTGTAAAGCATTTGTCGCACACGAGTCCACTAATCACCATCACAATACTCCACCGTGAATCCTCTCCCGTCATCCCACGAGAGGGCCATCCGCGGTACTCACACTTATCTTGAGGCTTTTAGTAGTATCCATTTACTTGTCTATGAACTGATATAGGTAACCCAGAAGTCCTTCTCCGTGGACACGGCTATTCGAATAGATCATATTAAACCCTGCAGGGTGTACTTCTTCACACGCGCTCACCACTTACCGCCGTTTACGACATGTACTCGGCAACCTTCAAGCGGAAGCCCAACGTGGGTGTCGGCCACAGCCTACCTAAACACTCAAGTCCCTAGTCCAGGTTTATCGCCTATTCGGGTTCCATCCGCAGGGAGTCCGGCCGAGGTTTCCCATACAGCCCCGAACGATGTGTGCAGGGTTCCCGAGATACCAAACGGGCACTTTCGGTACAGGCCACGTGCTCTGCCGCAACACAACCCACCCCTAAGGTCATCGTTGCGTGCGGCCCCCAGCATGCTACAAACACCAGAAACTACTTGCAACTCCCGGACTAAGAACAAGGGTGGTTAAGAAGCCGAGAGGGTCAATTAAGGATCCCAATGCGTGGTAGTAACTGTTTCATGGATCACAAACACAGATCTCAGTTCTTAGGATCGGCTTCAATGAAACAACCCACCATGTACTCCTACATGGCCTCTCATCGATACCTTTACCAAAACGTGTTCAACACTTTCACTCTCGAACCAACACAACCTTTCACTCCAGTTCATCATCCCGATGAGCCAGACCTGACACAACTCTAAGCATAGCAAGCATAGCATGGTAGGAATCACAAACATGGCTCAATCAACTCCTACACATACTAGTGGGTTTCATCTAGTTCTTGTGGCAATGACAGTCATGCAAAGGAAGTGGGTTCAACTACCGCAGCACACAACAGTTTGAATCGCGTTGTCTTAATGCAGAAACGAGAGCGAAGCTAGAACATGGGTTTGTATCGGAATGATCAATGAGTTGCTTGCACGATGGAGCGGGGTAGAGTAACCCTTCGGATGGATAGTCGAGGTTATCCTCGGGGGCAGAACCTATCACGAAAAGCATATCGAAAGTAAACACACATGACAATATGCAACAATATGATGCATGATATGACATGGCAATATGGATGTGTGTTGGCCTAATGCAAGCTGAAATAATAGGGGATGAACTCATTTGAATCAAAGATTCAAATGATAGCTCATTTAAAATAACCCTAAAGGTGCATTATCTTATTCTGGTTAAACAGCAAGGTTAACTTGATTTAACATGCATGAAACCTGTACCAATGGATAGAATGGATTTTTCTGATCATTTTCATATATAAATCTTTGCATTTGGAGTTCTGAGATAAAAAGTTATAAGCATTTGAAATTTGAATTATATTCTGAATTTACTGTATTAGAATAAATCCAGAAATTAGATTAATGCATCGCCATGCGTCGACATGACGTCGTGGTCAACAGAGACGTCCAGGTCAAACCCGACAGTGGGTCCCGCGTGTCGTGGTAATTAACTTAACTAATGTTTAATTAAAACTAACCTATTTAGTTAGCGTGGCTGGGCCCCATCATGTCGTGACTTGTCGGGTCAACGAGGGCCCACGTGGTCACGGTCCACGTCGGCTACACGGCGACTAGTCGCCAGCGAGCCCGACACGGCGGAGGAGTGCTTTTGGCGATTCCGCGACCAAATGAGTCGCGAAGGTGGCTACGGTAGGCTGGGTGCAAGCCGCGGCTATTGGTGGAGCCGGTTGGGGTCGGGTGGCGGAGTTGGCGCCGGCGACGAGCTAGGCGGCCGCGGGTTCGACCAACGATGAGCTTGGGGTTAGAGGGCCGGGAGGTGCGGGAGTGCATGGGTAGACCCCATGGGGTGCGGTGAGTGTGATGGACACCATGGGGTGGCGGAGGTGACCGGGAGCACGTCGGCGACGAGCTCCACGGCGGCGGGTGCGGTGGCGTGGTTGGTTGCTACGCTGCTTTCGGGCGCGAGAGAGGAAGGGAGTTAGATGGGCTCACGGGCGACGCGTAGAAGCTCTCGTCGAGGTCGGGGACGAACCGGAGCGACGGCAGCGGCGAAAGGGATCTCCGGCGACGGCGAGCTCGGTCGAGGTCGGTGGGATGGACTCGGGGCACTAGAGCGAGCGGGGCTCGGCTGGTTAGGGGTAGTGGAGTGCGGCGGAGCTCCTGGACATGGTGAGGAGGAGCACGGACGACGGGGAGCACGGTTGCGACGATGGTGCGGCGGCGGCGGCGTCGGCCAAGGCGGGGGAGCTCGAGGGAGAGGAACCGGGGCGGAGAGGAGGTGTCCAGGAGTTCGGGGAGAGAGAGAGGCGATCCTCGGCAATGGCGAGAGGAGCGGCGAGGCGGCGACCAGTGCGTGGCACCCATGCGGTGCCCGCCGCCGAGCACTGGCTGCTGCTGGCCGAGCCAAGCAGCTGTTGGCCATGCTGTCTTGGGCTCTGCGGCAGTGGGCCGGTAGGGAGGCGCCAGTAGTCTTTCTGGTTTTTATCTTTTCTAATTTCCTGCAGCTTTGTGGGGTTTTCTAAAATACCAAAACAGTTTTAAAATCACCAAAATGCTCCTGGTCCCTTGTTGGAATATTTCCAACATGAAACATTTTGGTTTGGCAATTTTGGACATTTAAAATATTTTATATAATTTGAAATGCTCAAGTTCAAAAACTTATGAATTAATCCAAGGACCTTTGGATGACCTAGAAAATGATGCACCACTTTTGACATAGGCTCTGAACCAAAGCAAAGATGATGAGCATTTTGAAGGGCATTTCAGGTTCATTGAAATAATTTTTAGTAAACCCTAGTTGAATTAAGGGGGGGGGGGTGTTCTGGGGGTTTCCTACCTTCCCCATTTCAAATTCAAATGAAATTTAAACATGATGCACACCCTAATGCATGGTCTAACTGGGATGTGACACTATAGAACTTATTGGAGACTTCATATCTCTCAATCCGGGCATTTGCCTGAAATATTAACTTCAACTCTTGGAACATCTCATATGCTCCATGACGTTCAAAACGTCGTTGAAGACCCGGTTCTAAGCCGTAAAGCATGGCACACTGAACTATAGAGTAGTCATCAGCTTTGCTCGCAGACGCTCACAACTTCGGCGTTGCTCTGCAGCAAGCACGGCACCCAATGGTGCTTCCAGGACGTAATTCTTCCGTGCAGCAAT
The DNA here is from genome assembly GCA_021605205.1 of Aegilops longissima. Classification (NCBI taxonomy): domain Eukaryota; kingdom Viridiplantae; phylum Streptophyta; class Magnoliopsida; order Poales; family Poaceae; genus Aegilops; species Aegilops longissima. Next base: position 100,261,716 of record CM038679.1, on the reverse strand, counting down.
GAGGATAATCCACAAGTTACGGATCTAGTCCGTAATTGCTACCATCATCTTTCAACTTTGCTTTCTCAAGGTGCGCATTAAAATTCAACGGAACAACAAAGACGAGCCATCTATCTACAAATAAACATAGACAAGCAAAAATACTATCGGTACTAAGTTCATGATAAATTTAAGTTCAATTAATCATATTAAAAACTCCCACTTAGATGACATCTCTCTAGTTATCCAAGTGATTACGTGATCCAAATCAACTAAACCATAACCGATCATCACGTGAGATGGAGTAGTTTTCAATGGTGAACATCACTATGTTGATCATATCTACTATATGATTCACGCCGACCTTCGGTCTCCGTGTTCCGAGGCCATATCTGCATATGCTAGGCTCGTCAATTTTAACTCGAGTATTCTCGTGTGCAAAACTGGCTTGCACCCGTTGTAGATGGACGAGAGCTTATCACACCCGATCATCACGTGGTGTCCGGACACGACGAACTTTGGCAACGGTGCATACTCAGGAGAACACGCCTTGATAATTTTAGTGAGAGATCATCTTAAAATGCTACCGTCAATCAAAGCAAGATAAGATGCATAAAGGATAAACATCACATGCAATCAATATAAGTGATATGATATGGCCATCATCATCTTGTGCTTGTGATCTCCATCTCCGGCACCGTCATGATCACCATCGCCACCGGCGTGACATCTTGATCTCCATCGTAGTATCGTTGTCGCCTCGCCAACTATTGCTTCTCGACTATCGCTATCGCTTAGTGATAAAGTAAAGCAATTACATGGCGCTTGCATTTCATACAATAAAGCGACAACCATATGGCTCCTGCCAATTGCGATAACTCGGTTACAAAACATGATCATCTCATACAATAAAATATAGCATCACGCCTTGACCATATCACATCACAACATGCCCCTGCAAAACAAGTTAGACGCCCTCTACTTTGTTGTTGCAAGTTTTACGGATCGCTACGGGCTGAGCAAGAACCGTTCTTACCTCGCATCAAAACCACAACGATAGTTTGTCAAGTTGGTGCTGTTTTAACCTTCGCAAGGACCGGCGTAGCCACACTCGGTTCAACTAAAGTGAGAGAAACAGACACCCGCCGGTCACCTTTAAGCAACGAGTGCTCAAGCGGTGAAACCAGTCTCGCGAAGCGTCTGGCGTAATGTCGATCCGGCCGCTTCATCTCACAATACCGCCAACCAAAGTATGACATGCTGGTAAGCAGATGACTTATATCGCCCACAACTCACTTGTGTTCTACTCGTGCATATGACATCAACGCATAAAACCTGGCTCGGATGCCATGTTGGGGAACGTAGTAATTTCAAAAATTTCCTACGCACACGCAAGATCATGGTGATGGCATAGCAACGAGAGGGGCGAGTGTATGTCCACGCACTGTGAGACCGTGGCGGAAGCGTTATAACAACGCTGTTGATGTAGTCGTGCGCCTTCATGATCCGACCGATCCAAGTACCGAACGCACGGCACCTCCGAGTTCAGCACACGCTCAGCTCGATGACGATCCCGGGCTCCGATCTAGCAAAGCGTCGGGATGAGTTCCGTTAGCACGACGGCGTGGTGGCGATGATGATGCTCCACCGGCGCAGGGCTTCGCCTTAGCTCATGACGATATGACCGGGTGGAATATGGTGGAGGGGGCACCGCACACGGCTAAGGAACGATCCGTAGATCAACTTGTGTCATGGGGTGCCCCCCTGCCCCCGTATATAAAGGAGCAAGGGGGTGCGGCCGGCCCTAGGAGGAGGCGCGCCGGAGGAGTCCTACTCCCACCGGGAGTAGGACTCCCCCCCTTTCCTAGTTGGATTAGGACTTGGGGGGAGGGGGAAGAGGAAGGGGGGCGCCGCCCCCCCTCTCCTTGTCCTATTCGGACTAGGGGGGGAGGGGGCGCGCGGCCTGCCCTGGCCGGCCCTCCTCTTCTCCCTTATGGCCCACTAAGGCCCATAGACCCCCCGGGAGGGTTCCGGTAACCCCCCGGTGTTCCGGTAAAATCCCGATTTCACCCGGAACTATTCCGAAGTCCAAACATAGGCTTCCAATATATCAATCTTTATGTCTCGACCATTTCGAGACTCCTCGTCATGTCCGTGATCACATCCGGGACTCCGAACAAACTTCGGTACATCAATACTTATAAACTCATAATAAACTGTCATCGTAACGTTAAGCGTGCGGACCCTACGGGTTCGAGAACTATGTAGACATGACCTAGAACTATTCTCGGTCAATAACCAATTGCGGAACCTGGATGCCCATATTGGTTCCTACATATTCTTCGAAGATCTTTATCGGTCAAACCGCATAACGACATACCCGAGATTCGATATGTTACTTACCCGAGATTCGATCGTCGGTATCCAATACCTAGTTCAATCTCGTTACCGGCAAGTCTCTTTACTCGTTCCGTAATACATCATCTCACAACTAACTTATTAGTTGCAATGCTTGCAAGGCTTATGTGATGTGTATTACCGAGAAGGCCTAGAGATACCTCTCCGACAATCGGAGTGACAAAACCTAATCTCGAAATACGCCAACCCAACATGTACCTTTGGAGACACCAGTAGTACTCCTTTATAATCACCCGATTCGTTGTGACGTTTGGTAGCACCAAAGTGTTCCTCCGTAAACGGAGTTGCATAATCTCATAGTTACGTGAACATGTATAGGTCATGAAGAAAGCAATAGCAATATACTAAATGATCAAGTGCTAAGCTAACGGAATGGGTCATGTCAATCACATCATTCTCCTAATGATGTGATCCCATTAATCAAATAACAACACATGTCTATGGTTAGGAAACATAACCATCTTTGATTAATGAGCTAGTCAAGTAGAGGCATACTAGTGACTGTATGTTTGTCTATGTATTCACACATGTATTATGTTTCCGGTTAATACAATTCTAGCATGAATAATAAACATTTATCATGATATGAGGAAATAAATAATAACTTTATTATTGCCTCTAGGGCATATTTCCTTCAGTTGCATGGGAAACAAAAATTTCCTATGCTCACCAATATCTAATCTAGGAGAAGACCATCTACGAGAGGAGAGGTTGGACCTACATACTCTTGTAGATAGCTACGAGGAAGCATTAAGAAACGTGGTTGATGTAGTCGAACCATTCGCGATCCAATCACGATCCGTCCCACAAACTCCCGATCTAGTGCCGAACGGATGGCACCTCCGCGTTCAACACACGTACGGCTTGATGACGCCTTCACCTCCTCGATCCAGCGAGTGATGGTGAAGTAGTAGCTCGAGTCCTCCGGCAGCACAATGGCGTGATGATAGTGGCAGTGGAGAAATCTCAACAGACCTTCGCTAAGAACTGCGGAGAAGAAGATGGACTATGAGGGAGAGGAAAGGCAGCACCGTGGCGTGGAGATGCACTTAAGGGTGCAGCTACCCTCTAGCTCTACCTCTCTCTATATATAGGGGGAAGGGAGGAGGAGGGGGCGCCCTAGATCCCATCTAGGGGGGCAGCGGCCACAAGGGATGGGAAACCCTAGATGGGTTTTGGCCCTCCCCTTAGGAGACTTGGCCCCAAGCCAGGTGGAGGCAAAAGCCTAGGGAGGCGTCCCCACCTCTTCTCGCAACATGGGATGGGGCGAGGGGGGCGTACATCCCCTTAGTGGGCTGGTGTGCCCCCTTCTCTTGGCCCATGAGCCCCCTCAACACTTGTTGGGGCCCCCCCGAAACCCCCTTTAGTCATGCTGGTCATCACCCGGTACCTCCGGAACAATTGTGGACTCCAATACCCTTCGTCCAATGTATCAATCTTCACCTTCGGACTATTCTATTGTTCCTCGTCATGTCCGAGATCTCATCCGGGACTCTGAACAACCTTTGGTAACCACCGTAATGATTCAACTATACTTATATCGTCACCAAACGTTAACTGTGTAGAGCCTGCGGGTTCGAGAACTATGCATACATGACCGGGACACCTAGATGTCCACATTGGTTCCCATGTATTCTACGAAGATCTTATCGGTTGAACCTCCATGCGGCAAGGATTCAACTAATCCCATATGTTGTTCCCTTTGTCTATCGGTAGTTACTTTCCCAAGATTTGATCGTCGGTATCTCCATACCTAGTTCAATCTCGTTACCGGCAAGTCTATTTACTCATTCCGTAATACAAGATCCCATGACTAACTCCTTAGTCACATTGCTTGCAAGCATCTTGTGATGTTGTATTTCTGAGGGGGCCCAGAGATACCTCTCCGTCATACGAAGTGACAAATCACAATCTTGATCCATGCCAACTCAACAGACACCCTCGGAGATACCTGTCGAGCACGTTTATAGTCACCCAATTACGTTGTGACGTTTGGTACACACAAGGTACTCCTCCAGTGTTAGTGAGTTGCATGATCTCATGGTCATAGGAACATATACTTGACATGCCGAAAACGATAGCAATAAACTTGACACGATCACATGCTTCGTTCATAGTTTGGGTCTTGTCCATCACATCATTCTCCTAATGATGTGATCCCGTTATCAAATGACAACTCATGTATATCGCTAGGAAACCATGGCCATCTTTGGTCAATGAGCTAGTCAAGGAGAGGCTCGCTAGGGACACATTCTTCTCTATGTATCCACACATGTATCTGAGTTTCTGATCAATACATATCTAGCATGGATAATCACTACAAAAAGATACACTTCCGTGATGATACGTGTTTGACAAAGTACGTCTCGTTTTCTGTCATGCATGTACATCCATGACGATTTTATGACAGAATCAAGATAATCATACCTGTGCTGTCGTAGAAGTGTTCCATGACATTACCAAAATTATCATCACAGAAGTGTCCACTTCCATGATGATAAATCGTGCGTCATAGAAGTGCTTTTGTCAAGGGTGACTGACATGTGGCATCCACCGTAATGGCTCGCCGTTAAGCTATCAGGTCCGGTTTTGGATCCGATAAAGCGTTAACAGCCCGGACCAATGGTGATTTTCCATGTGTAAAATTCTCATTGGCCGGAGAAAACACATGTCTGCTCCTCGGTGGGCCAATGTCGCCCGTCCATTGGAGGAGACATGCCTATGATACATCGACACATGGCAGGGCCCAACAGAGGCCCATATAGGTTAAATGGGCCAGCCCAACTAAACGCCCATGAGATTTTGCGGACCATAATGGGCCGGCCCAACTAAAGGCCCACAAGATTTTGCGGACCACAATGGGTCGGCCCAGCTAAAGGCCCACAAGATTTTGCGGACCATAATGGGCCGGCCCAGCTAAAGGCTCATAATATTTTGCCGAACATAAGGGCCGGCCCAGCTAAAGGCCCATAAGATTTTGAGGACACTAGTGGGCCGGCCCATTCACAGGCTTCCATGTTTTGAGCCAAACGCCGGCCCATATTTGATCCGACCTGTTAAAATCCTACCACGTTCTGGGCCAAATTACGTCCAGATAAGATCCGGCCCTTTAAGAGGCTTTGGGCCAAATTATGGCCCATATCAGATTCGGCCCGTCAACTGGGCGCTATACTTTTAGGCCCACTTGCTAAAGGCACATCTAGTAATTCGGCCTGATATTAGTTTCGGCCTGTTAAAGGCCCGTTTAAAATTTCGGCCCTATATTTATTTCGGCCTGTTAAAAGCCCGTCATGTAGTTGGGCCTAACTACGGCCTGGTTTGCATCCGACGTGCACACAGCCGATAATCTGATTGGGCCAAACAAAGACCGAGAAAATTTTGGCCTGTTAACGGCCCGTGATGTGATTGGCACAATCATGGGCCGGGGTCTATTTCGGCCTGGTGCCGGCCCGTGAGCTGTTCGGCACGTTTCAGGCCCAACCTACTTTTCAGCCTCCTAAAATCCCATTGAGTTTTCATGCAAAAATAGGGCCGACGGTTTACTCATCCTATTAAAGGCAAGAATCTACTTGTGGGACAGTTTACATTTAGGCCTATTAACGGACCAAGATGACTGGTCCCATGATGCGGATCATACATAGTGATTTGCATGACGGCCTGATTATGTACCGTAATTTTACGGTTTGCCGGTTCTTCAGGAAGACAATATATATATATATATATATATATATATATATATATATATATATATATATATATATATATATATATACAGTAAAATAACTGCAGCATCGTGAATAAGAAAAACCTAGACTATACAATAAAGAAATTATGGCATATTACATCCATTGGGCATCATAGTTCGCCACTATGATAATAAAGCACAAGCAGACAACATATTACATACACTGGGCATCAAAGATCGCCACTAGTGCAAATAAACACGTCGACAAAATAATATACAAAACCATCAAGACTTCAATAGAGTTCAAGAAAGGTTAGCCCTGCTTCGGCAATTGCAAATAAGAAGCAAATGAGCAAGTCGATGAGATCGCGCTTGTTTGACATTTATATCCTCCTCACTATGAAAGATAAACAAGAAGACATATGACAGGTTTTGCACATATAAGTATGAGTGCTGACAATTCATCACATTTCTCACTGACGAATAAAGTGACACAGTATAAAATAGCATTAACACAATATGGTATTGTTCTGGTCAAGACATGGCAGGAAATGACATTGTAAAGGAGTTGGCAGCTTCATGACACCACTGGATTACAGATCAAGAACTCATAAGTATCAATGGTTAGTGTGCTGTCAATTTATCCCATTTTAGATTGGTAAATAAAGAGACGGTTTAAATAATAGTAGAATTATATGACATTGTTCATAGTTAAGACATTGCAGAATATGACATTGTGCTGTAGTGGGTAAGTTCACGACACCACTGCATTACAGATCAAGAACAGAAGCATACATGCAGTGCAATAGAAGATCACTTGCTATATATAGTTTAATTTACATGGTATGAAGAAGGAATTTGGTTGTACAACTGAAAACTTTAATTGAGAAGGACAAACTTTTGTTTATGAACTACATAATAAAATTTAAACATGCAATTTGATGCAAACACCAAAAACAAACAGTTGTTGCAGTCATGCATAACCAAATATACACAACAAAGTTTGAAGGCTTGATAAGGACAAACTTACATTATTGGTGAAGACAGGCTCTATAAAGCCCTTGTCCATGCTGATGGGGGGGGGGGGGGAGCAATTCAAGAAGTTTACCACAGAATCTTCTTCATAAGCATTGCCTTTATTCCACATTTTGTTAAGAGTAAATATAGATGTGATAATATAAGAAAAAATGGAGAATATTTAAGATAAGATGAAGAGTGATGCTACATAACCAAGTAGCTATAAATGTAAGTACAGCTATACAGGCAAAAGGTTCAGCCAAGAGCAATGCAGAGCTAAACTTCTTCAGTACCATCGGTGTTATCCAACCTTATGGTTAGAGTAAATATTGATCTGGTGTGTAGAAAATGGAGGGCAAAGGAAAATAGGCTGCACAGTGATGGTACATGTACAACTAGCTATCAATATAAGTACACTGATAAAGGACAGTAGGTACTTACAAGAACAATGAAGAGCTAAAAAAATTCATTGGCATTGGATATATTCTACACTAATGTAACCATTCATATAGATCAGATAATTAGGGCGAACAATTGATAAGCAAGTTGTCACAGAATGAACCAGGTATGTATGCAAGTACAGTGATACATGACAACAGGTACTAACAAGAGCAAAGCAGCGGGCAGCATATTTGCGATATCCTGACATCCTTTTCAAACCGGAATTCTTCTTCGAGTAGATTTCCTACAAAAAAGATCTATAAGGCACATGCGGAAAAGTAGAAGTTCAAATTGTCTGTGATATAGACAGTACCTCATCCTGGGAACAGGACCAGTGCATAACAAGGTTTTTCCATTCAATGTCTCCTAAATTTAGCACATGAGACTTCACCGGAAATTCGTTTATAGACTTGCCATCAAAGTGTGATTTCCTCAGGTAACATAGATACTGCTGCAATGCTTCCTTGAAAAGCGCAAGCAAGCTTTGCTCGTCATGACTATCCAGATGGATCCTCACCTACTTACAACAATGTAATGTAAATCATTGATGTGTTCAATCAGCAGAAAACAGGAAAATAATCACCATGAATAATAGCACTTACATGTAAGTGGGACAGGAAGATGTGAAAATGGTGTTTGTCTTCACTATAATCTTCCCATGATGGGAATATATGCACGTAGTCCCTAACAACATTGAAAGCATTGTCTTTTAAACTGGGAATAACTGGAATGGGGTTCCAATCTGCTGGAATTGGCCGTCTCTGCAGTTGGGATAGGTCTTCGGCCGATGGACTTGCTGTACTTTTTGCTGGAGTGGGATTTTTCTGTGCTACGGCTGGTGATATGGCAACTGAAATCGGCATACCTTTTGCTGGAGTGCAGGTCCTGTGTGGTGGGGCTAGTGGTGTGGCCAGTGAAGTATGGGTACAGTCTCCTGGAGTCGGTCCTAAGTTTTGTGTCCCTGGTTGTAGAGCCAATATAAGTGGGGTGTTGTCTGATTTCTCTGGCACCACCACGTTTTTCAAGGACTTTGTTGGTGCTCCTTCAGGTTCTGCAATCACCCTCTTCCTTTTTGATGTCTGATGCACAAGAACAGCATTTGAGTGGAAAAACATGGTATGATGACAGATGGAATATGTATTGATAATGGATGGGCATGGCATCTCGACATATATGATGAGTAAATTAAGAAAATGGCGGTGCTACAAAGTAGAAGAAATGCAAGAAAACTTATGCAAGATACGCGCAATAAATAAAACCTTGCCAAAGAACAGGCACCTTGATGGGTGAACAGGACAGGCCATCTTGCCTTTGACCTCTCGAGGTCAGAATAGTTATTAGGATCATATTCTGAACAAGAATCTATAGGTGGGGAGCGCATGAGTTTCATTGCATCCAGAATGGCACTCAATGCCTTGGTGCCAATTTTGTAAGTTGTTGCAGTGTTCCACAATATTCTTCTGATGCGTGGATTCTCATATTAACTGTGATTACGTATAATATCTGAGAAGCATGAAAACATAAATAGTAGTGAGATTATCTTTGTAATGCAGAGGATATTCTAATATAGGGGTGTCGGTGCGAGGACGACACCTATGGGATCACAAGAATCCCTACTACAGTTGCGGGGCGCGGGGTCGTGAGAAGAGCGGATCAAACAGATAGCACACGGTTTCTTTATCCAGGTTTGGGCCGCGAGGATGCGTAAAACCCTACTCCTGCTTTGGTGGTTTGTTTATCTATGTTCTTGAACTAGCTATGGGGCGTGAGGAGCTCCAAAAAGCCGAATCCTCCTCCTGGTTGCCTTGGGCCTCCTTTTATAGGGAAAGGGGTTGCCACAGTGGCACACAGGAGGTGGATAGGGTACAGTGATGCGAGTCTATCCCTCGCATTACATGACAAGGCGCCTTAAATGCTTCTTGCTTAGGTGTCCTTGCTTTATCGGGGACGGGGGAGAGCCCTGTCTCGTTCGTCGCCGCTCCCTCTCGTGTTGACATGCGCCCGGGCCAGCGGTGCCCGTGGTGCCATGTAGGCAAGCAGGCAGCTGAGGTGGCGCAGCGGTGGGTCTTCACGAAGATCTGCTTGCCGCCACGCAGGTGCCTGCCCAACTGGTTGGGTCGGCAGCTGCATGCGAACGGCAGTGAAAGTTTGATTGGCGTGGGCCTGATGGTGGCCCTACGGGTGTCCTTGGCAAGGGCCTCGCCGTAGCCCCGGCAAGGGTCTTACCGGGGCCCCGGCAAGAGTCTTCCGTGGCGCCTGCTGTCATCCCCGGCAAGGCTCTTGCCGGGGGCCTTGTGGTCCTCCTTGGCTGGGATCCCGCCAAGGGTCGTCATCTTCTATAGTGTGTATCTGATCTTGAATGTCTTCACAAAGATCTGCATGCCACCATGGGGATGTCTCCCGAATCCTTGCCCTGGGGACAAGTGGACTCAAGGGTGACTCGCCTCCGTAGGTGTGGGACGAGCTGCCCGGCAAGGGTCTTGCCGGTTTGTTAAAACCGCCATGGCAAGGATCTTGCCGGGGAGTCCGCTTCGCCCCTTTGCTCTTTGTGGTCTTGGTCTTGGCGCCGTTTCTACTCTTTTCGAAGCTTGCCTTACCTTGGCTCACCTCCCTTGCCTTGCTCAAGGCGGTGGTGCCATGCGGCTCGCATCTGCGTGCACATTTATAGGGGTACAAAAGCGCACCTCTTTTGTACACCGACAGAGGCCCCGGGCCAGGGCCACACGTAAGCGCAATCGCGTCATTGGGCTAGGCCCAAAAACGGTGCGCGGGCAGGCGGGGTGGTTTTTACCGTGGTAAGTTTCTTCGCGCGCTGCGCTTACCATGCCTCCCGCGCGTGGCTAGGCGCGGGGAGGCGTGCGTGACGTGGGCGGCATGCGTGGGGCTGAGCTCAGCGCGCATGCGTCACATCATAGTAAAGGGGGCGGTTCGCGCCTTCCCCATAAACGGAGGGAGGCGTAGAGGCGCGGCCCATTTACTGAATGGGGCCGAGGCGCGGTCTTCAAGGCGTCCACTCCTCATGATCACGGGGTGGGGAGAGGTCGCCTCACCCGTCGCCTTGGTCCCGCATGCCTGCCATGTGGTTCTCATGTGCTTGGGGTGGCGAATGGCGGAGTCGGGAAACCGGGCCGTCGCGAGCTGGGGCAGCGGGTTGGTCCCAGTTCCCTGCGCCTTCCGCGTCTTGATTGGCTGAGCGGGGCGGCCGAGCCCCCACCCCGTTCCTTTATAAAGAGCAGGGGGGGGGCAGATATGGTGTCCCGCATTCTTCCATCTTCTTCTTCCTTCAGCTTCTGCTCCCCCCTCCATTCGCCATGGAGAGAGGGAATTCTGGCCCTTCAACGGTGGCGGCGAGGGTCGCCGCTCGACAACACGTCCTTCCTTCTCCTGCACCTGCGGTGGCAGAGCCAGCCGTGAGGGGAAGGGGGAGGGGGGCGAGGCCGTGGGCGAGGCCGAGGCGCTCGGGGAATAGGAGGTCGGGGCGGCGCGCCGGTCTCGCCTCCGCCCATAGTTCCTCCCCCCATGGAGGGCCATGTTGGGGATGATCCTTGCGAGTTCTTCGTCAGGCTGAGCTGGCCGCCTCGCCGTCGCCTTCGTCTCCCGACTCCATTCGCGAGCGAGATGGAGCTAGATCCACCGGAGTCATTGTGGCTGCACATGAGGGGCTGTTGGATCAGCGGTACGCGAGTTCGCGTCGACTTCCCAGCCCCTCACGTGATGTATCTTTGTCGAGGATGGAAGATGTTCGCTCATATCCACCGCTTGACAGCGGGGCTCACTCTCCATTTCAAGCTGATGGAGGGCGGCCTCCTCTCCGCTAAGGTCTTCGTGCTTCGGGACTCGGCAAGGTGCTGCGTGGAGAGCTCTTCTCGATATGTAAGACTCCTCCTCGAGCGGGAGTGGCGAGGAGGACAGCGGCAGCGACGACGAGGGTAGCAGCGGCAGGATGACGGGTCCGACTAGGTGTCGGGCGCCGCCCGCGGCGGCACCGGCGATCCCATCATCCGTGTCGCCGCTTCCTGAACTTCTCGGGTCGTCTCCTTGGGCGGCCGGCGTTGGGAGGCTGCGAAGAGGAAGAGGGCGGCGGCAAGGCCGCCAAATCAGAGGACGCGGCACCGACGCCTTCGCGCGTCGACGCCCTGCCGCCTCATCTTCGAGCTCGCTTCCAAATACCGCCATCACCATCCAGCCTTCGGACGGCCACCGAGATGTTCTCTTGGTGCCTCCTGCCACCCATAGCTTTCCTAGGCAACCCTTTTGCCCTTTTCGCCTCCTTAACCTGCCTCCTGAGTGGAATGTTTTTAATGAAAAAGGGATGCTTGCCGGGTCATTTGTTTGCGGGTAGAACCCACGACAAGGAGTAAATCCTTGATATCCTTAAGATAAACATTTCCTTGCCCGCAACAGCCCCCGCCGCCTTCCCACTTCGCCGACCTTTCTCACGCTTTTGGCGGAGGCAGGATGAGATGGTTCAGCCCCTCGTTTCATCCTTTTGCTGCCGCGACCACGACCAAACCTGGCCCCGTGAACGAGCCCTAGGGCCTAGAGTTTTTAGGGGAGCACGGTAGCTTTGGGAAAAACGAGGTTTCACATACCTCACCAATAAGAGAATGCATGATAAGGGATGAAGAACTTATCTGAAGTTGTAGCCCCGCAACTCGGGTTTGCCGTGGGTGAATCTTTAGACTTGCAGGCCCCGCAATACTTGGCTTGCCGGGTCTAGATGCCGGTCTGTCCTCTTTTCTTTTTTCGTCCTCAAGTGATCCGCAAGGATATCTCGTGAGTCTTGCGTAACCAAAGAAGAAAAATAATGGCAAAGAGACGCACACTGACCTCTAAGCTAGGGGTTAGTCGCTGCTAAGCACTATCAACCCTAACCAAGGACGAGACTCGACCTAGCATGCATGCTATAACTTAGGGTGCCGCTTCATTTATTTATGCTCGTGGTCTCATACCGGCTTTGTACAAAGGGTTACATGCATCATCGGCAATGCTTGTACAAACAGTGGCTTTCCGGGCCCCGGCAAGCCGCGCCACGGTAAAACTTGCAAAGATGCTCAATGTTCCAGAGTTACTCACCGAACGGCATCTTGGTCTCCAGCGGATGCGCCAGCCTGGTGACTCAGATACCCGATAAGGGCCTTCCCACTTCAAGGCCAACTTGTTGGAATTCTTGGCCGATTGAACGACCGAAGGACAAGGTCGCCTTCCTCAAGGCTTCGGGCACGAACCTTGCGGCTATGGTAGCGGCGCAAGGCTTGCTGGTAGCGTGCCGCTCTCACAGCTGCCCGAAGACGATCTTCCTCAAGGAGCATTGCGTCATCTTGCCGCAGTTGATCTTGCTCAAGCTCATTATAAGCGAGCACTCGAGGTGACCCGTATATGAGTTCAGTGGGGAGAACTGCTTCTGCCCCGTATACCATGGCAAAAGGTGTCTGGCCGGTGGCTCGATTTGGCGTCGTCCTGATCGACCAAAGAACCGCCGGCAACTCATCAATCCAGTGCCTTCCACTCTTGTGCAGCCTGTGAAAGGTCTTGGTCCTTAATCCTTGCAAGATTTCAGATTTGCCCTCTCAGCTTGACCATTGCTTCGCTGGTGAGCAACGGAAGCGAAATGACTCGCTGTCGAGGTCTTGGGTATGTTGCATGAAGGTGCGGCTTGTGAACTGTGTGCCGTTGTCGGTGATAACCCTGTTTGGTACGCCAAAACGGCACACTAGTCCCTCGAAGAACTTGACGGTTGACTGAGCTGTGACCTTCCTCACTGCCTCCACCTCCGGCCACTTTGTGAACTTGTCGATTGCAACGCATAAGTACTCAAAGCCCCGACGGCGCTGGGGAAAGGGCCCAAGATGTCGAGCCCCTGTGCTGAGAAGGGCCAGAGAGAGGAATGGTTTGAAGGGCTTGAGCTGGCTGATGAAGCTTTTTGAATGGAACCGACACGCTTCACACCGGTGACTAGTGTCGCCGATCTCGGAGGGCGGTGGGCCGTAAGAAGCCTTGCCGGAATGCCTTGCGGCAAGGGCCCTTGACCCAATGTGGGATCCACATATGCCTCTCGTATCTCTCGCCAACAGCTCTAGTCCTTCCTCTCGAGGGATACACTTCAATTTCACACCGCTCGCCTCTTTCTCAGTCAGGACATCATCGATTTAACTGGTACATGGTAGAGCGACGGGCTACTTTTTCCGCTTCTTCCTGCTCCTCAGGAAGTTCCCCTGTTTTGAGGAATCAGACTGTATGATGTGCCCACGCTGGAGCCTGGGGCTCGACGGCGAGGACTAAAGGAATCTCCTCCGCTATAGGAGTGGCTGCCTAGGAAGAATTCTCCTTACTGGTAGACAACTACTTGATACAGAAGTCCAGTAGCATTAAATATATTACAGGGTTGAGCTGAGGTTGCTCAACAATTTATTACAAACACGCCAATATTGTACATAAGGGCGGCTATGACACAGGGGTGTGGTGGCATACTACTGACTCGAGAAATAGTGGTGGTGGATATATCACAGTGGAGTGGTTGACATGACTCCTAATCTGGCAGCTCATCGAGCGTCGAGGTGAGGCTTGATGCATTTATTCGGTAGCGAAGCGGATATAATACAAGTGACCAAATCCAGGATCGCACGGGATCGACTGGACTCCTCTAGGCGCCGACTCTCTATCGAACTCTTCATCCATGAGATCGCCTTCACAACATCTGGCCAAATCAACAAGCCAGGTGAGTACTTTGATAGTACTCGCAAGACAGTTCGGACATAAGATATAACAAATGCAAGCATGAATGCGCCATGAGCAAATAATAATGCACACTCAAATAATAAACTTTTGCACGACATGATAAGTAAAATGGAAGTCGGGCGGTAGTCCTCCCGAAATCCCAACAAAGTAACTAAAAACCGATCGGGTGTCTAGAGCGACGCCTCGAAGGGTAAACAAATAAATTATCATGCCGCAGTCGGGCGTCTAAGCGACACCACATAAAGGGCTTATATTGAAAAGTAAATAACAAGAGTGTTACGATCGGACGCCCGAGCGACATCACATAAAGGGCTTATATTGAAAGTAAATAACATGCGTGCCACAGTCGGACGTCTGAGCGACATCGCAGAAAGGGCTTATAGTGAAAGTAAATAACAAGCGTGCCACAGTCGGACGTCTGAGTGACATCGCAGAAAGGGCTTATATTGAAAGTAAATAACAAGCGTGCCACAGTCGGACGTCTGAGCGACATTGTAGAAAGGGCTTATATTTCATTATTCATATCTGATAAATTCACGAAGGTATAACACTCACAGGAAATATTCAACACATAATAATAAACGGGTTAGTCCATCCACATGAATAATCATTTAGCCGGACTTAACACTCATGTAGTTCACCGGAATTTTGTCACTGAGACTGACACTGACAAGATAATTTGAACACAGTATTCGGACATGGATAAGATCATTCGAAGGATTTTGACTCTGCAGAGTTTGTACTAATTATCCACAGCTAACGGATTTCCGTAGTCACGAAGGACTAGTTCCGTTTACGGTATTTCGGTAGAAACACATCTAACCAGTACACACCCATCCCACCTCACGATGCCAGGAATCACCCTAGACAACGTTCAAGAAAAACTTTGATACGGGGAGATCACAACCTCGAATAGCATGGGATCAAATTTATATACGCGCGCTCTAAGGTGTGCCCCCCTCTCGGTCCCAACCGGAAACACCCATGCCCCATGACCGGATGACTGGCTTTAATCCAGGGCCATGGAACCCTCATCACGACCTCTCTATTTGGTGTGTACCAGGAAAGAGGTTTGCAACTTACTAAGCCATATCCCTTGCGGAAAACATATGGTAGTACAGGAAAGGAAACGGATGGTAACGTGACTTAATACACGTTGACACTGGAGTTAAATGGTTTGGCATAAGACTGGCATGCTCCAACACTGCCCTCTTATCACCTCTCATGTCATCACATGATCATGTAAACTCACATCAATTAACATACGGAGTTCTGGAGCTCACTTGTCTCAACTTTGCATGTAATATAACACATCGAAATGCTCATAGACATGCCATGAAACTACTCAATGCAAACATGCAAAAACACTCATCATATCAAAAGTTCAAACATGCTTGCCTGGTTCGGAG
The DNA here is from genome assembly GCA_021605205.1 of Aegilops longissima. Lineage (NCBI taxonomy): Eukaryota > Viridiplantae > Streptophyta > Magnoliopsida > Poales > Poaceae > Aegilops > Aegilops longissima. The sequence goes on along the minus strand of CM038679.1, from coordinate 100,246,029 downwards.
TAGTCGGAGTCTAGCTTGGTGAAGTTCGCGGTTCCGTCACCTCCTACGGTATCTACGGTATAAGAAAATACGTACTAACGTAAATACCGTGATTGCACAAAAAAGTGTTCCAAATTTTTTCAAATAAATATGATAAAAAACTAGACATAAAAATAAAGAGGACAGAAAAAGAATCAATCAAAAATCGTTTTCTGTTTAAAAGTTATTGAAGATTTAGCCCAGGGACTTCTCTGTAATGAAACAGAAAGTTTCCAGGGGCCAGCTTATAAAAACAGGAAACGCTTCGGCTAAAAACCCGTCAACTGCAAAGGAAGACGTATTCTGCCGGAAGGCGTTTTCAGAAAACGGTTCGAAAAAAAAGAAAAGATCGACGAGGGTCCCACCCACAGTTTAAATTTTCAAACGGGGGGGGGGGAAGGAAAGAGAGGCGTCGGCGCCGAGAGCTCTGGTGGTCGCCGGTGATCCACGGTGAGTTAGAAGGAGTGGGTGGTACCTATGTGATCAGTGTGCCCTTCCGCGTCTGTGGGTGGTGGAGGTGGTCGTCGGCGAGCACCACGTCGACGGCGGCTCTTACTCCGGCGGACGGCGGCTCGGGTGATGTTGGACCTCGCTGGGGAGGGCTGCGGAGATTAAATTGGAGCTCGGGTTAGAGTACTGGGTGTATGATAAGGCTACTGACGTGGTTTGGGAGGCGGGGATGGCCTCACCTGAGTGGATCGAGCTGGTGGACGAGGCGGATCGGGGCGGCCGGAGTCGGGGGAGGAGACCTCCTCGAGGTCCTCCTGGTGGCTTGGCGGGGCTCTGGTGAGGTGGAGTGGTGGTGCGGGCTCGAGAACGAGCTCGGGACCTTCTTTTATTGGTGATCCGAGGTGGTGGCCGCGAACGGGAAATCTCCGGCGATGGTTACGGCGGCGCAGTGGTTGGTCGGGTAGTTTAGGGGGTTGGGCATCAACGTGGAGGTCCACTGGTTCCATTTAGATGCTAACCTGGGTTGGATTAGGCGCGCTTGGGTGGTTTCGACAGAACAGAGCTGCGCGGGCCCGTCGGCGGCAGAGGGCGCGCCCTGTGCTTGCCGGGCCACGGCGACGGTGCTGCAGCGTGCGCTGGCACGCAGAAGGCCACACAGAGGCCTCAGGTGCGTTGGGCGGCACCGGACGGCGCAGAAAGCTGGCGCTAGCTCCCATTGGCCGCCACGGGTGGCTCTGCCACCGCAGAAGCTGCCGACGTCGGCGAGGCTCGCTGCCACCGACACCTGCGCCCGTCCAAGAGAGCGTGCGATGCTCCGGATAAGGAGGAGAGGCCATGCGCAACGCGCCAGGGTGTGCACTGGTGATCGATGACAAGACTCTGACGAAAATGACACTGACTGTCGACTGAAACCCTGAATTTTCTGAATATGCACAGAAACAGTGCCGGCCAATTGTTTGATGAAATGATTTAGGCATGAGAAGAATTTATCTGGGGCTGATCTTTGGTGTGGTGGCCTCTCAAAGCACCTGGGGGCTGCTTGATTTTTGATGGAATTTTTGGAGAAAAGAAAATATGAATTTCACCAAAAATGATGAATCTGGTCCAAACTTGCAGTGGTTGAAACTTGAAATTTTGAATTGTGGAAGAGTGGATCTTGATGGATCTAGGTTGGGGGTGCTAGGGACTATCCAGAGGAGTTGGTTTGAGATCAAAACTTAAAGGAAATCAGGTACTTCCTTTGTAAATCATCTAGGCTTAAAAAAAAAGACAGAATTGTTTTTGGGGATAAAATAAATGAAATAAAATTCAAAAATGGGTTGAGCTTGTTGGAATAGAAAGTTTGGGCTGCCCCAAAGTGGAGGGAGGGGTTTTGGAATAATTTACCACATGAGGCATGGTAAAACAATGGTTGGTCTCAAAACAAAAGAGTAGCCCCAAAACCCATAGGGTTTCTTTTTAATAGAAAATAAATTCCAAAAAACTTATTTGAGATGGGTAAAAATCAGAAGAAAGGTTTTTAATAACCAAACACCAAGGTTGAGGAAGATACAAAATAAAATCCTTGCCATGGGGGAAAATTTTGAGAAGGAGGGGTTTTTGGAAAGATTTTAAATGGCCTCCTTCAAAACAAACAAAGTTTTTTTGGAAAACCAAATTAAAATTTTTGGAGTCTCACAACACCTACCCCCTTAGGAAAAATCTCGTCCCCGAGATTTCAGCTGATCCTCAAATAGGTGTGGGTGCTCTGTCCGAAAAAAATCCTCTCTTTCCCAAGTTGCTTCATTCTTGGTGTCATTGCTCCACTGTACTCTGAAAAACTTGATTGTTTTCTGACGGGTCCTCCTTTCAGAGGTCTGGTTGCACGTCAATGTCTTCATGGGATACTTGCTTCTCTGGGTTGCTCACACACTTCCTCAACTGCGAGACGTGGAACACGTCGTGGACATCGGATAATTCTTCGGGTAAGTCTAGCTGGTAGGCTACCGAGCCTCTTCGTGCCACTATACAGAAGGGTCCGATGAATCTTGGTGCTAGCTTTCCCTTAACCTTGAACCGTTGCAGGCCCCTCATAGGAGATACTCGTAGGTACACATACTCACCGGGTTCAAAACTGACTCCCCGATGCATTTGATCGTAATAACTCTTCATCGACTTTGAGCTGTCTTGAGTCGATCCTAATTATCTTAACTTTCTCCTCACCTCCTTGAGCATGTCTGGGCGAAGATACGGCTGTCTCGGTTTCGACCAATTTAGCGGGTACGACATCTTCACCCGTCTGAGCTTCAAATGGTGCCATTTGCAGCTGGCTTGGTAACTGTTGTTGTATGCGAACTCCGCATATGGCAAGCTTTCTTCCCAACTGGTTCCATAGGTGAGGACACATGCTCTCAACATGTCTTCTAGAATTTGGTTTACGGATTCAGTTTGTCCATCAGTCTAGGGGTGGTATGCGGTACTAAACGCCAGTTGAGTTCCCAGGGCTTGTTGTAATTGATCCCAAAATCGGGAGACGAATTGAGTGCCTCTGTCTGATATTATAGTCTTTGGAACTCCATGCAAGCAGATGATACGGGAAAGATAAAGCCTGGCAAGCTTCTGAGTGGTGTGGGTTGTCTTCACGGGGATGAAGTGTGCCACCTTAGTCAGCCTATCTGTGATGACCCATATGGCGTCATTCCCGTGTCATGACCGAGGTAGTCCAACAATAAAATCCATTCCAATTTCGTCCCATTTCCACTAGGGTATCTTATATGGTTGTAATAGTCCGGCCAGTTTCTGGTGCTCGGCCTTGATGCGTTGACATGAGTCACAACATGCAATGAACGTGGCTATGTCCCTTTTTATACCGTGCCACCAAAATTTTTCCTGAAGGTCCTTGTACATTTTTGTTCCTCCAGGATGGATTGAATACGGAGCGGTGTGGCCTTCAGCTAGAATTTGCTGTTTAAGGTCCTCGATATTTGGTACGCAAAGCCTATCGCCGTACCACAATATTCCCTGCTCGTCGATGACGAATTCTGAGGCCTTGCCTAAACTCACTTTCCTTTTTATGCCTTCAATGCTGGGGTGCCCATGCTGAGCCTCCTTAATCTTTTCTATCAGCGTAGGCTGTATTTCTAAATTCGACACACTGCCTTCGGTGACTGTCGGTGTCAAAACCGGCGGATCTCGGGTAGGGGGTCCCGAACTGTGCGTCTAGGCGGATGGTAACAGGAGACAAGGGACATGATGTTTTACCCAGGTTCGGGCCCTCTTGATGGAGGTAAAACCCTACGTCCTGCTTGATTAATATTGATGATGTGTATTACAAGAGTGGATCTACCACGAGATCAAAGAGGCTAAACCCTAGAAGCTAGCCTATGGTATGATTGTTGTATATATGAGATTTTCTATCGACTAGCCTGGCCTCGGTTTATATAATGCACCAGAGGCCTAGGATAACAAGAGTCCTAGCCGAATACGCCGGTGGGGAGGAGTCCTTGTCTTGATCGCCAAGTCTTGTGGAATCTTCCTTGATGCGCAACTGTCCGGACTGGCCCATGAGTATACGGCCATGGGGATCCTCGCCCAATCCAACTGATCGGGAGACGACGTGGTGAGTACCCCTAGTCCAGACACCGTCGAGCCCCTGAACCGGTCTTCGTTGGGGACGCCTCGATTCTTCCGAACTGTTCTTCATCTTGATCGTCGGTCTTGAAAACTGGTTCAACAAATCTTCTCATCTTCGATCTTGAGGATCGCCAAATGCATTCGACGAGTTTACACGCGGGTATCCGAGGAGCCCCCTTTAAGTTTACGGCCTTTATCAATGCCTTGTTATTTTTATGCCACGCCTCGGGTTTGAAGTTATTCCCGGGAGGCAGTGTCCTCTTGCGTCCGAGCTCTAACGCCGGACTGCATTCGAGGGTTTTTTTGCAGCCGAGCACCAACGCCGGACTGCTTCCCAGCTCTATCGCCGGACTATGTATCCGACCTCCAACGCCGGACGGTATCCGAGCTCCAACGCCGGACTATGTATCCGAGCTCCAACGCCGGACTGTATCCGAGGTGTCGTAAATCACCTTGGTTCAAATAAGTTTGAAGGAGTTTAGCCGAGCTTAATGCCGGAAATGCCCTCTATGGAGCCAGCCACTAGCGTCCGAGCTTTATGCCGGACTGCTTCCGAGGTGGTGCACCACCCCGAATGTGGGCCAATTTTTGTCAATATTTTTGATTGGTGCAATTTATTCTCTGCCGAGATACATAGCCAGTAGCCCTCAAGGTGGGTATCGTTCTAAAACATGAGATGCCCATAAAGGATGACATAAGACCGCTGATCCCCGTAGCTGCTGAGACTCAGGTTGATTTGCAAAATCGGTCTGAGGATCAAGTCCTAGCTCGGCAGAATACTTCCGGACACAAAAAGCGGCGTGCTCAGTCCTCAAGACTCAGGTTGGGTGCGGCCGACCAACCCGAGGATCAAAATCTCCTCGGAGACTGTATTACACTTAAAATTTTCTGCATTGGACAGCAATGCAAGAGCCCCGAGACACCGGTCGGTGGCAATACCAGATCGGGATCGATGTGCCCTTTAATATTTGTAAATAATAAGCCCAAATCCCAAGAGCCCCCGAGCCTTAATGCGGGCACGGGAGGCCGAATTAAGGATCGATATCCATAGTAAAATCACAAATTATGTGTAATGACTCTATGTATCCAAGTACTTTACGTCATTAATGCTCGAATCCGTATTGTACAAAACTTTGTTGACCGACCATCAGCTTCCACCTCCTCGGCCAATAGCCGAGGAGTGTTTGTCCTACTTTATAAAGACTTTATGAGGGCAAAGATTTACAACAAACAAGGCTATCTGGCCATACGGTTTTATAAACAAAGGTACACGGAGAGACATGTTATATTACTGTTTAATAGAAGAAATGTCTTCCAAACAAAATAGTCCCGCTATCGGTTCCTTTCATTGGTTGTCATGCTAAGCATGATCATGAAACCTCAGCTCCAATGTAAGAGCAAAATATCGAGGATTTAGTTTGGGAGGCCAGTTAATAGCCCCCTGTAGTGTTCGGCGACAGTCGAGGTCAAGCCGGAAACACTTCGGCCAATTTTATGAATGGCCCGTCATTTAATATAGTCATCGGATCGCTGACCAGTGTACACCTATGGTGACAGTCAGTTTTCGGCTTTCTCCACTGAGGTGCTTGACCATGCGAGCTGGAAGCACAATCGCAGTGGTTCTCCCTTTGCACACCTAGCCGAACAAAGCGGAACGTAGGAGGCAAGAGCGGGAGCCGGGCAACCCAACTATTGACCGAAGACACAATTCGAAATTGATGCATATATAGCAATATCCGAGAATGTTTTTGCCGAACCTCTAAAGGTGTCCGGCGTTGCACTGCGAGACTTGTGCTGAAAACACACAAATAGTTAAAAGTGCCAAAAGCTTGGAAAACCAAAAAACGCCAGCAAAAACACGACGTCCGAACAAGATCAAGTGTTCGGTGCCAATCCGAAAATTGGACTTTTAGAAAAAAAAATGCTTCTGCCGTGCTTTAACTTTGCAACGACTAAGAAGAAGAACACTTAGTATGAAACGGCTCAAATAAACATAAGAGCCCCCAAGTGACTTGGGTAAAAGTTGACTATAAAATGTAAGGTGACATGTAGAATGCCTTCTAGCCGGATTGTAGATCGTTTGTCGTAGCAGACCTTTTCGCTTCAACCTCTGGACCCAATAGTCCGGAGTGTGTCCGAATACCCTCGTAGTTATAAAAACCAGGGCATGCATGGAGACCAGGCGTAGGGGTCATTAGTGCTTTATCGGACAAGTGCCCAACTAGTTATGTTATATTACATGGTTAGTAAGAAACATCTTCCAGGGAGAATAGTTCCGTTAGGGGTTCCTTTCCCTGGGAGGCATGCCCTAAAGTGCATGTCTGGACTGCAAAAAGAGAAGAAAAACATCTGGGGGCAGGTAAATGAATAGGTAAGAAATCATCCTTTAGTTCACCGACCGAGTATTCCCTTAAGAACGCTAGCTTTCGGCTTCACCCAGTCTGAGGTACACATCCGCCTGACCCGGCTGTAACAATCGCAGAGGTGCTCCCTTTACCACCTAGCCGAACAATCGGGAACGTAGGGGTAAGCACAGGAGCCAGGCAACCCAGCTTGGCCAAAACTTAAGTCATATCGATGCATATAATGGTGAATAAAAGGTACATGCGGAAGTGTGACACATGTGTTGGGCATAAAGCCCGAATTAATAAGCTTCTGTTAAAGAAGCCCCCAGGTATAATGAGCACGGGTAGCGCGTCAAGTGTGTGCGAACAAAGTTTCGACAAGGAAAATTTTGACAAGCAACTTTTTTCCAAAAAAGTATAATGCTTGGTCGAACCGAACACAAGTTAAAAATTTAAAACTTTGAGCATGAAGGCAACTTAGCTGGTTAATGTGTTCGGTATTGACGACGCGGTCCGAGCTTGATGCGGGACAAGGTTCCATCCCCCAAGCCGATCCCGAGGTGGCGGAGCAAAAGAGCTCAGCACTCCGAAGTGGTGACATAGCACGGTCAATGCAGGACGGCAGAGTGATGCCGGAGTCCCCTGCATGGGGTAATGAAGTATTGACGAAGCCCCCCATCCAGCCGAGGTGACGCCAAAGGATATAGTCCGGCTGGATCATTTTCCTGTGCACAAAAAATAGTGCAAACCGGAGATAATTGTAATAATAATAAAAAAAGTGTTGCATAATATATAATTTATGCAAAGTGAGTAATAAAAGAAATATGGCCTGGCGCCGAAGTCAATGTCGATGCAGGTCGTCGGCGTAATGCAATAAAGGCGTGGCAAAGCCTGGATTCACAGTCGGTCCGAGTTCGGATGCGGCGTCACGGACTATGTACGAAACCGACCGAACCATCATGCGACCGTCGATAATGCGCCACCATTTGATAGACCTGTGTACATATGATGGACAAACCAGAGTAATAATTCCTTAGGAAAAATTAACCCAAACAAGCAAAAAGAAATACTAGGATTAATAGCACCTGGTTTATTTGTTGTAGCAATCCGAAGGAAGGTGATTCCCAAAATTGGGACTCGATCCGCGCACCCATTGCCTGGTCGGCTAGTGACGCCGAAGTGTCCGGAGTAGGTTGATGAAGAGATGGCGAAGCCCTCGGTCCAGCCAAGATGTCGAAGTAGGTCGGCATGATGGACACCAGCTTGAAGAAGCAATAGTGCGGCCCTGCCGATGCAGGTCGCGACGTGGTCGATGCCGGCTTGATGAAGCGACCGTGCGGCGATGCCCGTATGCCCGCTCCGTGTAGTCCGTGGGGTGGAGATGTTAGTGATGATTTATCCTTCGTGATGCCGGACTCTTGTTCAGCTTGCCGAGATGATGATCCGAAGAAGTTGAGCTCGGCTCAACAAAGTGACGACGTGTCTAGCGCAGGTCGGCAGCCGTGGAGCAATATTGCCGGACTGGTTTGACACCAGCATGATACTGAAGATCATGTTCAAAAGATCTTAAAGTTAGTGGGATGTGTTCGGAAAAAAAACACAATACCCCATACAAAACTTCCTTCAAAAGGATGTCCAAATCCCGTTCATAAAAAAGACGAACTGGGTCGGATTCGTTTTCGCAGAAAACAGATCCAAGAGTGATGCACTAATCGGAAGGTTCCGGAGTTTGGGCGGTCGGATCGAGCTGAAATTTTGAGGGGTGGTAGATATAGGAATTCCGCAGCCGATCAACGATTGGATCTTCCAAAGGAAGTCCGAGCTAGAAGCTGGACACCACGCCCTAAACTCGTCCGGATTCTCGTCCAGATTCAATGCGGCTCCGGTATATCGGAGATTCCTCCATCGGAACTCGACGAAATTTTCCAGGGTTGTTGTAGACTCAGTTCCGCACAATTCCACCAAAGAAATCGTTAAAACGACGCTTGAGGAGGCAGTGGCGGCGGACACAAGTCCGCTGTCTAGAAAAACAGTACGGTCGCCCGAGGGCAATGTTGACGTTGCGCCCCCGGGCTCCCTGGATGATTCCTCCATGATCTTGATAGAGATCGGAGTTGATGTTGATGAAGACCCTCATCCGAACATGACGATCGGAGGTAAGGCGCAGTCCTTGGTCGAACAAAGGTGACCAGTCGAGCTGGTGACGAAGATGCCGAAGTCGCAATTGATCTGCAGGCGAGCCATCGACCTTTTGCCGAACACACAGCGGAACTCTCAATGAAAGAACCAATGTCGGTGTCAAAACCGGCGGATCTCGCGTAGGGGGTCCCGAATTGTGCGTCTAGGCGGATGGTAACAGGAGACAAGGGACACGATGTTTTACCCAGGTCCGGGCCCTCTTGATGGAGGTAAAACCCTACGTCCTGCTTGATTAATATTGATGATGTGTATTACAAGAGTGGATCTACCACGAGATCAAAGAGGCTAAACCCTAGAAGCTAGCCTATGGTATGATTGTTGTGTATATGAGATTTTCTATCGACTAGCCTGGCCTCGGTTTATATAATGCACTAGAGGCCGGTGGGGGAGGAGTCCTTGTCTTGATCGCCAAGTCTTGTGGAATCTTCCTTGTATGCGGCAACTGTCCGGACTGGCCCATGAGTATACGACCATGGGGATCCTCGGCCCAATCCAACTGATCGGGAGACGACGTGGTGAGTACCCCCTAGTCCAGGACACCGTCAGTGACCATCATCAAGTTGAGTTTAGCAAACTTCTGCCGAAATTCAGGTCTCGGGTTTGGTAGGTTGTCGTTGTCCGAGCTAGGGTTCCGACTAAGAGCATCTGCCGCTACATTTGCTTTTCCTGGATGGTAGTGGATACCAACATCATAATCCTTCACTAATTCCAACCAGCGTCGTTGCCGTAAATTGAGTTCCAGTTGTGTGAAAATTTACTTGAGGCTCTTATGGTCCGTGTATATTTCACAACGATTTCCAAGTAGAAAGTGTCTCCACTCTTTGAGTGCATGGATGACTGCTGCCAACTCCAAGTCATGAGTAGGATAATTTTCTTCATGCTTGCGAAGTTGCCTGGAAACATACGCGACTACCTTGTCTTCTTGCATTAATACGCATCCGAGGCCCTTCCGGGATGCGTCACAATACACCTCAAAATTCTTGTGTATGTCTGGCACAATTAATACTGGTGCTGTCATTAATTTCCTTTTTAGTTCTTGGAAACTTTTCTCGCAAGCTTCAGTCCATTCAAACTTCTTGTCCTTCTTGAGTAACTGCGTCATTGGCTTTGCTATGGTGGAGAATCCTTCAATAAATCTTCGGTAGTATCCTGCCATTCCCAAGAAACTTCAGACGTCTGTTCTGGCTGGCTGGTGGTTTCCAGCCAAATCGGCCTTGACCTTTTCCGGGTCTACGGCAATACCTTCTTGGGTCAGTACGTGGACCAGAAAACCCACCTGTCTTAGCCAAAATTCACATTTGCTGAACTTTTCGAGTAGATGATTTTTCATATAAAAAACTTTTTCATCCGAGTTAGTATGCAAAAGTTATGCCCATTTTTACAAATTCTCGAGAGATTTTGCAAATAAAGTCGAAATTCATATTTGCAAATTTTCCCAACAACTAGACCACATATCACATGGGAAACTTATTTTCTTTTATTTTTTGACATTTTCATCATTTTCTTTTATTTTTTTTAAACTGAAAAGGCGATTCACGGGGGTAGAGTTTGAAAATGGGATCTTTAGTAGTAGCGTGGTTTTTTACCCCCTCGCTACTACTATGGCACCACTTAGTAGTAGCGAGGGCTAAAAACCAACGCTACTGCTATCAAACTTAGTAGTAGCGAGGTTTTGAAAACCCGCGCTACTACTATGGCATGTCCCGGGGGGCACGGTAGAGACCGCTTAGTAGTAGCGAGAGTTAAAAACCCGCGCTACTGCTATCAACTTAGTAGTAGCGTGGTTTAAAAACCTGCGGTACTGGTAAGTAGCAGTAGCGAGGGTTTTTAACCCTCGCTACTAGTAACTTTCTGTGTATAGGCTTTTCTCTAGTAGTACAAGGCTGTAGGACCTTGAGAAGAGGTGTCTAGAGGGGGGTGATTAGGCACTAAGTACCAAAGTTGCAGTTTTTAAGTTTCTTTAAAGTTTGAGTGGAGTTTAGGCACAAGTTTAACATTCACAACATATAGCAAGCAAGTATGCAAAGTGTATATGAGCAGCGGAAAATAAAGCATGCAACTTGCAAGAATGTAAAGGGAAGGGATTGGAGGATTCAAACGCAATTGGAGACACGGATGTTTTTGGCGTGGTTCCGATAGGTGGTGCTATCGTACATCCACGTTGATGGAGACTTCAACCCACGAAGGGTAACGGTTGCGCGAGTCCACTGAGGGCTCCACCCACGAAGGGTCCACGAAGAAGCAATCTTGTCTATCCCACCATGGCCGTCGCCCACGAAGGACTTGCCTCACTAGCGGTAGATCTTCACGAAGTAGGCGATCTCCTTGCCCTTACAAACTCCTTGGTTCAACTCCACAATCTTGTCGGAGGCTCCGAAGTGACACCTAGCCAATCTAGGAGACACCACTCTCCAAGAAGTAACAAATGGTGTGTTGATGATGAACTCCTTGCTCTTGTGCTTCAAATGATAGTCTCCCCAACACTCAACTCTCTCTCATAGGATTTGGATCTGGTGGAAAGAGGGTTTGAGTGGGAAGCAACTTGGGGAAGGCTATAAATCAAGATTCATATGGTAGGAATGGAATATCTTGGCCTCAACACATGAGTAGGTAGTTCTCTCTCAGAAATAGGATGCTGGAAGTGTAGATTCAGTTTGATGGCTCGAGGTGGAGGGGTATATATAGCCTCCACACAAAATCTAACCGTTACACACAATCTACCAAACTCGGTGGGACTGAATCGTTAAACTCGGTCAGACCGATTTAGCAAATAATGTGACCGTTAGGGTTTTCGGTGGGACCGAAATGCAACTCGGTGGGACCGATTCGGTTAGGGTTAGGGCATAACGTAATCTCGGTAAGACCGATTACACAAACTCGGTAGGACCGATTTTGGTAATAAGCCTTCCAGAGAGTTGGTCAGGCAAACTCGGTGGGACCGATTATCAAACTCGGTGGGACCGATTTTGATAATCAGTTAACCAGAAAGTTTGCATTGTAATCTCGGTAGTACCGATTGCTCAAACTCGGTGAGACCGATATTGATAATGGACATACACAGAGAGATTACAATCCCATCTCGGTGAGACCGAGATCCCTATCGGTGAGAACGATTTGCCTAGGGTTTGTGGCAGTGGCTAAGCCATCCAAACTCGGTGGCGCCGGATAGAAAGAATCAGTGGGGCCGAGTTTGACTTTAGGTTTAGGACATATGTGTGGAAATGGGAAAGTAGTTGAGGGTATTTGGAGCATATCACTAAGCACTTTGAAGCAAGAGGCTCATTAAGCAACACCTCATCCCTCCTTGATAGTATTGGCTTTTCCTATATACTCAATGTGATCTCGGATCACTAAAATGTAAAATGAAGAGTCTTGAGCTTGAAGCTTGAGCCAATCCTTTGTAATTAGCATCTTGAAGGAGTTCCCACATCCTTTAGTCCATGCCACTCCATTGTTGAACTTATCTGAAACATACTAGATAAAAGTGTTAGTCCAACAAGAGATATGTTGTCATTAATTACCAAAACCACCTAGGGAGCACTTGTGCTTTCAATCTCCCCCTTTTAGGTAATTGATGGCAACATACATCAAAGCTTTAGATAAAGATGTAAAGAATAGCAAGTAAAGCTTTGGAAAGACATGTAACAAGCATAGGCTCCCCCTACATGTATGCAATCATGTGAATATGAAATATAGAAGCATGTGATAGCATAACCATGATAGAGCAGGCAATGAGTTACATGTATCTTGGCTATATGCATCAGAGCAAAAAGTATTAAAGAGAATACCTTCATGCCCATGAGTCCTTCTTGCAAACAGTATGTACATCAGCAAGAATTCCTCATACACATGATTGTGATGCATATACTTACCTTGTAGTCTTGAGTTGGCTTAGGATGGAATGAACCTGCGTAAACAAGGTTAGATAACCCAGATACATTTACTAGCCAGAGCAAACAAAAGAAACCACAAGAATACCAAGACTGGGATGACATGTAGAGAGTGAGTACTAAGTACCACATTGGATTAGACATGTCCCCAAGAGTAAAGATATGCAATGAATTTAAATGATCTCTTTCCCTTATATGTCTTGCTCCCCCTGAATCTAACATGGGATACTGGGAGAAGATAGGGAACGGAAAATCAGAGCTGAAGGAAAACAGAGCTGAAATATATGAATGATGATCAGAGCTAAAGTTCAGAGCTAATGTGCAAAATTTAGCACAACAGATCATATGAACATGTCTCTCCCCTCAAGAAGACATGTGGACATCTCTCCTCTTGAACACCAAACATCTGGGATCCTTGAGAAATACTTTCTACTAGTATTGTCTCCCCCTGGAGATCTCTCTCTTCCGCTAAAGGATCTCTCTCTCTCTCTAAATTATAAGCTTTGATGTGATCTCTCTCTCCAAATGATAAGCATTGATGTGATCTCTCTCTCCCCCTTTGACATCAATTTCCAAGAAGGGCTTGATAAAGATGTAATCTCTCTTTCCCCCTCTGGAATTTGTCGAAAATGGGTTTGGTCCTTGAGTCACAACATAAAGCAATGATAAAAATGTGATGCTTGTAGAGGACAAGATTCATTGAGTGGAGCTGGTACAGACGAAACACATAATATGTGGCAAAGAGTTTTTCCTGTTATGAAGTCGGTGGCACCGTGTTGTAGGATTCAGTTGCACCGAAAGGATTCGGTTGGACCGAAAACAACAAATCGGTTGAACCGAGTTCATCGCAGAGAAAACACTTGTCACCTCAGCTCACTAGACTAGTAAAATCTCACAAAGATTTGCAAGGAATTAACTGAAAGATATGCAAGGAATTAGATGCAGAAAATGCAGAGAAAACAGAAAAAAATCTAGATGAAGTTTTTTTTGATTGAAAGGGGAAACACAAGTGCATGAGACAAATGCAAAAACTCAGAAAAGAACGCAGGAGAACTTCATCTAGAGATGGTCGGCGACAAAGTCACCTATGTTAGAGTATATTGACTTAGGAGTCAAGTGAGATCACTTGATCATAGGCCATACTCATCGTTTAAGCTCAAAATGGGGTTTCCATTTTTCGTTTAAGCATCTTGATGTATTCACATCTTGTCGAGTTGCTTTAACTCATGACTCGGAGTAAAGCTTCTCTAAGATGGAATAACATACCTTGGTTGGTGGTGTTGTCCATGTAGTTGAACTTGCGTGGGTTGCTCAAGGTTGATGTAGCTCATCAAGAATTTGGAGCACCACTTGGAATTTGAGTCCGTCTACCTACATGGGTTAGTTCTTGCAAGGAAGAGCACTTGTATATCCAAAAGTGACAATCATGAAACTCAACATAGAATTTGTCAAAGGATATGTTTGAATGGTTTCGTGCTTCCTTGTCTTCAACCACCTTGTGTAGAGACTTGATGATGTAGAGATTGCTCAAGATATGAGTAGATTTCATCCTCATGGAATTTGATTCAACCAAGTACCTACATGGGTTAGATAACATGCAAGATACAAATATATCCAAGACATAAGTTTTTCATCATAAGAGAAATATCAAGGATTAGTCATAAGCTCATGTCTTGCATGTATCCAATGGAGTTTCTACTCCAAGTTTGAAGCATCAATGATGTTCAATTCTCCTCTTAACCTGCAAAACACTTTCTCATCAAGAGGTTTAGTGAATATATCCGCTAATTGCTTTTCGGTGTGAACATGCTTAAGATCAATGTCACCCTTAGCAACATGATCTCGAATGAAATGATGACGAACTTCAATATGCTTAGTTCGAGAATGTTGCACAGGATTATGACCAATTTTGATAGCACTTTCATTATCACAAAGAAATGGAACATGTTTCACATATATCCCATAATCTTTAAGAGTTTGGGTCATCCAAAGTAATTGAGAACAACATGAACCAGCGGCAATATATTCAGCTTCGGCGGTGGATAAGGATACCGAGTTTTGTTTCTTGGAGGACCAAGACACAAGGGATCTACCAAGAAATTGACAAGTACCCGAAGTGGACTTTCTATCAACCTTGTCACCAACATAGTCCGAGTCGGAGTAGCCAACAAGATCGAAAGAGGCCCTCTTAGGATACCAAATGCCAAAATTTGGTGTATGGATTAAGTATCTCACTATCCTTTTCACGGCCTTAAGATGGCATTCCTTAGGGGCAGCTTGATATCGTGCACACATGCACACACTTAGCATAATATCGGGACGTGAAGCACATATATATACAATGAACCAATCATAGAGCGATAAACCTTTTGATCAACCGATTCACCATCTTTGGTTAAGTCAAGATGTCCACTAGTAGGCATGGGTGTAGTCATACCTTTGCATTCTTGCATATTGAACTTCTTGAATAAGTCCTTGGTGTACTTTGTTTCCGAGAAAAAAGTACCTTCCTTAGATTGCTTGATTTGCAAACCAAGAAAGAATTTGAGTTCACTCATCATAGACATCTCAAACTTCTCCGACATTAGCTTCCCAAACTTTTCACTAAAATGAGGGTTAGTTGAACCAAATATAATATCATCAACATAAATTTGGCACAAAAAGAGTTCACCATTAACCCTTTTAGTAAAAAGAGTAGAATCAATTTTCCCAATTTCAAAGCCTTTTTCAATAAGGAACTTGGTCAAGCATTTATACCATGCTCTAGGAGCTTGCTTAAGTCCATAAAGAGCTTTGTGAAGTTTATAAACATGATTGGGTTTCTTGGGATTGACAAAGCCGGGAGGTTGTTTAACATAAACTTCCTCCTCTATTTAACCATTGAGAAAAGCACTTTTAATGTCCATTTGGTACAAGGTGATATCATGGTGATTAGCATAGGCAAGTAAGATGCGAATGGACTCAAGTCTAGCAACGGGGGCGTAAGTCTCACCATAGTCCATACCTTCGACTTGTGTGTAGCCTTGGGAGACGAGACGTGCTTTGTTGCGAACTACTTGTCCATCTTCATCTTGCTTGTTGTGAAACACCCATTTGGTACCGATGATGTTGTGGTTGTTGTCGGGATTCTCAACCAATGTCCAAACTTGGTTCCTCTCAAAGTTGTGTAGCTCTTCATGCATAGCATTTATCCAATCCGGATCTTTCAATGCTTCTTCGACCTTCATAGGTTCAATGCTAGAGATGAAATAATAGTTTTCACAAAAGTTAGCTAAACGAGTTTTAAGCGAGTGATTCTCCCGGTTTGAATATCATTGTAGATTTGCTCGACGGGATGGTCTTTAGCAATTCTTGCTCGAACTCGTGAAAGCTTTTGCTTGGGTCTTCATTGAACATCTTCTTCATCTTGTTCCTCTTCTTGGCCTTCTTCATTGTTGGCGTTGTCGTTCTCTTGTCGTGGTGGAGAAGGAGGTTGTTGACGTTCATCTTGATGCACTTCCTCGTTTTCTTCATCTTGGTGTGTCCCACTTGTGGATGCTTCCGTATCAACTCTTGGTTCACCTTGTCGTGAAGTAGAAGCTTCCACTTGGACGGACGAGGTACTCTCCTTCACCTCCGTTGGACGGACCTTGCCAATAGACAAGTCTTGGATTGCTTCTGAAGGATCTTTGTCTCCTACATCAATTGGCAATTGCTCTACTTGCGAGCCGTTAGATTCATCAAACTTCACATCTACCGTCTCTTCAACCTTTCGGGTGAAATTGTTGTAGACACGGTAAGTGTGAGAGTTTGAGCCATAACCTAGTAGGAAACCTTAATGAGACTTAGGAGCAAATTTAGAACGACGATGCTTATCAAGAATGTAGCACTTTGAGCCGAATACTCGAAAGTATCCAACTTGGGGTTTGTTACCGGTGAGTAGCTCGTATGCCGTCTTGCCGAGTAGCTTGTGAAGATACAAGCGATTTGTTGCATGACAAGCTATCTCAACCGCTTCTGCCCAAAAGTGCTTCCGCGTCTTGTACTCATCAAGCATCGTTCTCACCATTTCGATGAGCGTCCGGTTCTTCCTCTCAACAACTCCATTTTGTTGAGGTGTGTACGTAGCCGAGAACTCGTGTGAAATCCCTTCTTCATCAAGAAAGGTGTCCACATTTGCGTTCTTGAACTCCGCTCCGTTGTCGCTGCGAACCTTCTTGATCTTCACTTCAAATTGGTTTTGGGCCTTCCTAGCGAAGTTTTTGAAGATCTTTTGGACCTGCGATTTATCATAGAGAAAGAACACCCCACGTAAATCTGGAAAAATCATCAACTATAACTAGACCAAAAGAATTTCCACCGAGACTCTTGTAAGAGTTGGGACCAAAGAGATCCATGTGAAGTAGCTCGAGTGGCCTCTTCGTGGTCATGATGTTCTTCACGGGATGCCTTCCTCCAACCTGTTTACCTGCTTGACAAGCACTACAAAGTCTATCCTTATCAAATATGACATCATTAACTCCAAGGATATGATTCCCCTTAATAAGCTTGTCAAGGTTTCGCATACCAACATGACCTAATCGTCTATGCCATAACCAGCCTTTTGAGGATTTAGCAATGAAGCAAGTTTTAGGTTGAGCCTTTTTAGTGAAATCAACAATGTATAGATCACCTCTACGCACACCAGTAAAGACCATTTTATGATTATCTCGACGAAACACTTGGCAATCCACTTCAATAAATAGAACATTGAAACCGAAATCAGCAAGTCTAGATACTGAAAGGAAGTTGTAACCAAGAGATTCAACGAGCATAACATTTTGTATGGAGCTATCATGTGAGATGGCCACCTTACCGAGGCCAACCACCTTACCCTTTGAGTTGTCACCGAAAGTGACAAACTTTCGAGGACCATCATTTTCAGCAAGCTCATGAAACATGTCTTTATCTCCGGTCATGTGATCGGTACATCCACTATCAAGAACCCATTCCTTTCCTCCTGATATATATCCCCGAAGATTTGCCATAAGACCAAAATGTCTCATTGCATCATCAAGATCGAAGTCACTATCATCATCCTCATCATAGTATCCATGTTCAACATCGTCATGTGGTGGATCAAATCCTAGAGAGGGTGATTCATTAGAATGAGTTTGACAATGATCTTGTCTATGAATTCTTATAGCTTCGAAAATAATGTCACTAATAATACCAACATTTCCTTTGGCACGCATAAGGTTTATAAGCTCAAATAGACGATCACCAAACGTAGGATCACTAGTATTCATCTTACTCAAGGCAATAGACTTATAGAGAATCTCTTCTAGATTTTTCAAGGAATAATCTGGAAATCGTTCCTCGAGAAATTTCCATATAGTGTAGGCACACTCAAAAGTAGGCAAGATTCTAATCAAGTTTCTAGGCAAGCCTCTAGTGATAAGATTAACAGTTCTAAGATTTCTAGTCATGTCAATAGCTTCATCAAGGGTAGGATGCATAGGATCAACATGAGGTGCACAAGGGCTAGCAATGTACTTGTTAAACTGATATTGATTGAAAATAACAAGCATCTCATTTTTCCACTCACGAAAATACTCTCCATCAAGAATAGGCACTCTATGTCTAAGACTCCCCAAAGTAGACTCATCCATCTTCCTCCAATGGTGATTAAACCAAGGCAATGGAGACCAATGCTCGATACCACTTGTAGGACCTTGAGAAGAGGTTTCTAGAGGGGGTGATTAGACACTAAGTACCAAAGTTGCAGTTTTAAGTTTCTTTAAAGTTTGAGTGGAGTTTAGGCACAAGTTTAACATTCACAACATATAGCAAGCAAGTATGCAAAGAGTATATGAGCAGCGGAAAATAAAGCATGCAACTTGCAAGAATGTAAAGGGAAGGGATTGGAGGATTCAAACGCAATTGGAACACGGATGTTTTTGGCGTGGTTCCGATAGGTGGTGCTATCGTACATCCACGTTGATGGAGACTTCAACCCACGAAGGGTAGCAGTTCTGCTGAGTCCACGGAGGCTCCACCCACGAAGGGTCCACGAAGAAGCAACCTTGTCTATCCCACCATGGCCGTCGCCCACGAAGGACTTGCCTCACTAGCGGTAGATCTTCACGAAGTAGGCGATCTCCTTGCCCTTACAAACTCCTTGGTTCAACTCCACAATCTTGTCGGAGGCTCCAAGTGACACCTAGCCAATCTAGGAGACACCACTCTCCAAGAAGTAACAAATGGTGTGTTGATGATGAACTCCTTGCTCTTGTGCTTCAAATGATAGTCTCCCCAACACTCAACTCTCTCTCATAGGATTTGGATCTGGTGGAAAGAGAGTTTGAGTGGAAAGCAACAGGGAAGGCTAGAGATCAAGATTCATATGGTAGGAATGGAATATCTTGGCCTCAACACATGAGTAGGTAGTTCTCTCTCGAAATAGGATCTTTGGAAGTGTAGGTTCAGTCTGATGGCTCTCTCCACGAATGAAGAGGAGGTGGAGGGGTATATATAGCCTCCACACAAAATCTAACCGTTACACACAGTCTACCAAACTCGGTGGGACCGAATCGTTAAACTCGGTCAGACCGATTTAGCAAATATTGTGACTGTTAGGGTTTTCGGTGGGACCGAAATGCAACTCGGTGGGACCGATTCGGTAAGGGTTAGGGCATAACGTAATCTCGGTAAGACCGATTACACAAACTCGGTAGGACCGATTTTGGTAATAAGCTTTCCAGAGAGTTGGTCAGGCAAACTCGGTGGGACCGATTATCAAACTCGGTGGGACCGATCTTGATAATCAGTTAACCAGAAAGTTTGCATTGTAATCTCGGTAGTACCGATTGCTCAAACTCGGTGAGACCGATTTTGATAATGGACATACATAGAGAGATTACAATCCCATCTCGGTGAGACCGAGATCCCTATCGATGAGACCGATTTGCCTAGGGTTTGTGGCAGTGGCTAAGACATCCAAACTCGGTGGCGCCGGATAGAAAGAATCAGTGGGGCCGAGTTTGACTTTAGGTTTAGGACATATGTGTGGAAATGGGAAAGTAGTTGAGGGTATTTGGAGCATATCACTTAGCACTTTGAAGCAAGAGGCTCATTAAGAAACACCTCATCCCTCCTTGATAGTATTGGCTTTTCCTATAGACTCAATGTGATCTTGGATCACTAAAATGTAAAATGAAGAGTCTTGAGCTTGAAGCTTGAGCCAATCCTTTGTCCTTAGCATCTTGAAGGAGTTCCCACATCCTTTAGTCCATGCCACTCCATTGTTGAACTTATATGAAACATACTAGATAAAAGTGCTAGTCCAACAAGAGATATGTTGTCATTAATTACCAAAACCACCTAGGGAGCACTTGTGCTTTCAAAGGCGCCTTAAATGTGTCTTGCTTAGGTGTCCTTGCTTTATCGGGGACAGGGGAGAGCCCTGTCTTGTCCGTCGCCGCTCCCTCTCGTGTTGACACGCGCCCTGGCCAGCGGTGCCTGTGGTGCCATGTATGCAGGCAGGCAGCTGAGGTGGCGCAACGGTGGGTCTCCACGAAGATCCGCTTGCCGCCACGCAGGTGCCTGCCCAACTGGTTGGGTCAGCATCTGCATGCGAACGACGGTGAAAGTTTGATTGGCGTGGGCCTGATGGTGGCCCTACGGGTGTCCTTGGCAAGGGCCTCGCCGTAGCCCCGGCAAGGGTCTTGTCGTGGCGCCTGCTGTCATCCCCGGCAAGGGTCATCCCCGGCAAGGATCTTGCCGGGGGCCTTGTGGTCCTCCTTGGCTGGGATCCCGCCAAGGGTCGTCATCTTCTATAGTGTGTATCTGATCTTGAATGTCTTCACAAAGATCTGCATGCCACCATGGGATGACTCCCGAATCCTTGTCCCGTGGGGACAGTGGACTCAAGGGTGACTCGCTCCGTATGTGTGGGACGAGCTGCCCCGGCAAGGGTCTTGCCGGGTTTGCTAAAACCGCCCCCCGGCAAGGATCTTGCCGGGGGAGTCCGCTTCGTCCCCTTTGCTCTTTGTAGTCTTGGTCTTGGCGTCGTTTTACTCTTTTCGAGCTTCGGCCTTACCTTGGCTCACCTCCCTTGCCTTGCTCAGTGCGGTGGTGCCCGCAGCTCAGACTGCCCTGCACAGTTATAGGGGTACAAAAAGCGCACCCCTCTTTTTGTACACCGACAAGGGGCGCCCCTGTAAACCCTTGTGTGCTATCACTGGATTCTGATGAGAGAGCCCATGTGTGCTGTAATATGGTGTGTGCATTAATATAATGTAGCACAAGTACACACAAAAATAGGCTCCAGAAGTAAGGATAGTTGGCAGATGATAGGTTAATAATATATTGTATACAAAGTTTATTGCCAAACCATGATAACAAGAGCACAAAACAACTAGGCAGATCGTAGTTTACATAAAAGGGGTACACCATAACCAGGATATATAAATCAAGAAAGTGGAACTGGCTGGAAATTACGGTGTTGTATTGCCGCAAATAATTGAAAGCCTATCGATGACGTACAGGCCAGCTCTATTAGCTGTTGACTGCAGATGTCCCTGCTCCCCTTCCTAACAAGGAACATACTGTACATACTAAATACAGAATAACAAAACAGTAACATGTTAAAGAACAGAAGAGGAAGCATATTCTTGAGGTTCCGCTTCATTGCATACAGTGTTGGTTGCCCACTCATGATGAATCACAGCGCCGAAAGAAATGCAATTCCATGCTGTCTCTCTATATGTGGCCACATGCATTTGGAAAATGAAGTGGGAGCATTACCTGACCAATTAAATGTGTGTTTGTTAACTAATATCAGTATCATATCACAATTCGTATTTGAAGAAGTAAGCTTTGGACTTATGATTGGTGTGTTGTTTAGCTTCAAGTGTGGACTGCTGCTAGTGCGACACAAAGCAGCTACGCAGATCATAGTGTAGATAGAACGGGAAAACCATAAGCATCACAAGTAAAATCAGCAAAGTGGAACTTGCTGGAATATATGTGCTAGTATTGCCGGTACGGCTAGAAAGGCTTCGGATACTAGCTCTCTTCAACTGAAGGTGTGGTACTGTTAATATCCGTGTAACTCTCAAAGGCGACACAACTCCCCGTATTTCCTTGCAAATCTTATAGGATTCAAGTGGGCAGGCCACTACAATTGCTATTCCTATGTTTACAATATCCTACGAATCAAAGAGGCCCGAAGAGTTCAAAGTGTCCATCACAACCGACCATGTAGACCTCTACACTGCAAATGTCCCTGCTCATCTTCACTACAAGGAACATGTTGTACTACTATCATACTCCCTCCGTTCCAAAATATAAGTCTTCGTAGAGATTTCCACTATTGATCACACACTACTGCAGGATGCTGCTAACGCCACACTATGATCAGAGACCCTCGACGAAACTATGTACGATGAAGTAATGACAAACAGTGGTGTAAAAAATCATCAAAAAAGGCGCAAAATGTTTGCGATGGCGGATGCATCAAACACGGT
Source organism: Aegilops longissima (assembly GCA_021605205.1). Classification (NCBI taxonomy): domain Eukaryota; kingdom Viridiplantae; phylum Streptophyta; class Magnoliopsida; order Poales; family Poaceae; genus Aegilops; species Aegilops longissima. Next base: position 100,224,027 of record CM038679.1, on the reverse strand, counting down.
TCAGATTTTAGTTGCTTCTGCGATTCAGGGCATACAGTTCAGTTCAATTAACCATTTTCGATGAGTAGGAACAAAAGAAACGGGCAACCAGATGAAGGTTTGTGCGATGTACATCATACGGTTCACTCAGATGAACTGTTTGTGATTAGGCAACACAAAAGAAACGGTCAGCCAGATCAAGGTGTGTGCGATGTACAACATACAGTTCACTCGGATGAACTGTTTGTGATTAGGCAACACAAAAGAAACGGTCGGCCAGATCAAGGTGTGTGCGATGTACGACATGCGGTTCACCTGGATGAACTGTTTGCGTTGAGACAAGAGAACATAAACAGTTCAATATAAAAAATACCATAAATATTGCAAGGTTCAAATTCAAAGATTACAACGCCCAAATTCAAACATCGCAAGCTGTGTCATTTCTGAAAAGGGATCAGCCGCTGAAAAGTCATGTATGGGTTTGACACAATGATTTCCAATTGCTTTGCCATATGTTCTTCCCATATGAACTTTGGCATTTTTGGAGGCACTTCCATTCAACAGTACCAGCCGGCTCTGCTCATCATACCATTGATCTTTCCTAATTAAATGTGTGTTCAACCTTTATACACTCAGCACCTTTGCTCTGGCAAGAAAGAACATGGCGAGTGTAATCTCCGGTGGGGTCCCTCGGTAGGCGTTCAAAGTAATATTTGAGAGATGCAGATCCAGGCATTCGATGTGATTGTCGTTATAAACATCATCCACCAGGCCTAATATGCACTGTAAAAGAAGAGAACGTGCTAGTGCCTACATGCAGTTTTGAACACTACTACACGCCCATTTGGTTTGCAGGATTGGTAAACTGCACCAACGTGCCATCTTCGATCTGGCATGATTAACATGGGATTTGATTACAATCTAGAAACATGTAGCCTTCTTATGGACGATTGTAACCATATGAATGAAGCAACCAATATGGGGTGGGGGTGTATGTCCTAAAATCCTCCAAAATTCCTTCAGAAATAGTAGTACATTGTCATTGTGAACTTGGGAAAAGGTGCAAAAAATTGAACTCCCTTATGGTCAACATTTAACAAGAAAGGAACATCACCTCGATATACAACTTCTTCAGGCACGGAAAGCATCTCAGGCAACTGAAAACTTGGTCCAGGTTGGGGACGACAGATTCTAGTGCCAAGACCTTCACTGTGCCCAGAGTCTGGGTGAAGCTTCGCTAGATGAAAGACGATCATACATCTTCAAAACTAGTTATAACGTTGATATCAAGAAGGAGAGGTATATAAGGCGACTGTTGTACCTGAAAGTTGTAGTATTTGAAAGACAAGTAGCCCACCACTTTCAAATCTTGGCACAAAAATGACATTGATTCTTGTTGGACCTTGTTGATCAACTACAAGTAATCTCTCAAGTGAAGGTGTGTCATGGATGACCATATTGTGGTCCACCTTTTGTGATCTCTCGTTGCAGCACCAGCAACACAAATAAATAGTACGGAGAGTCTTGGAGGTGATGTGCAAGGTACTCGACCAATGCATCGCCTGAAGACGAAGGAACTCGAGTGCAGTACAGCTGCAGAGCAGGCACTCCATGTCATCCTTTGGGATGCGGACGGCGATGAGCTCGAGGTGCTTCAGTCGTGGTAGAAAAAGAGCTGGCGCGTCATTAAGGGGGATGGCAGTTCATGAACTTGGCGAGGCGCAGCGTGGGCGCGAAGCGGAGCGTGGACGTTTGCAGCAAGCACATATGCCCATCATTATAACTTAGCTTCTCGAGCTGACATATGGCGCGGGATCGGAACCACCCGTCAAGCTTGCCTCGCTCCCTGCCATTGGAACGGAACTTGCCCGCGATAAGGCCTTTGATTGGGCCATGGTGACTGCCGAGGATCTGGGAGAACGCATCCAAGCTTTAGCGATAGCCATGGCAGATCTTGTGGGCGTGGAGGACGTCGACAGGGGTGCAGAGCCATAGGGTGCACCACCGCCGGGAAACGGCGGCTGTCCTCGCCCGATTTCTGATTGGGAGGAGGTATATGATGACTATCAACATATCATCGAGGAGTTTGTTGATGAACTCTAGGCCTGCTAGAGTCGCTTGCGGTTCTTTCTCGATGCGCCTCCGCTTGTTGGCAGCCTCGTTCTCCACCTCGTCGGCGGGGACAAGAACCTCTGTCTCCATATTCACGCTGTGCTCTGGTGCTTTAGCAGCCCCGGCGTCGCCACTCCCTCCGATGGGGTGCTTCGGCGGCATCCTCGTACACTGACGGCTTTGAGGACTCAGAGCGGCATCGAGGATGCGGGCGGAGAGAGAGGAATTGTGTGTGTGGCGAGGATGGGGGTGCGGCCGCTCGGCGGCGCCATTAATATAGACCAGTGGGAGCGAGGCGGGCGGCGGTCCAAGGATGTCTCTCTTCCCGGTGAGAACGACTGCTTAATCTCTAGTATGAATGAAAAATATGCTTAATTACTGAATTTTAGTTGCAAAAAATAGATGGTGATATTGATTTTTAGCTGCATATTTTGACAAATCGCAGTGTCACTTGGCTTAGCGCCGAAGTCTGGCTTTAATTTGCATACCGTAATCTGAACCGTTTGCGTTGAAGAGATGCACAGATCCTGCGTTGAACAGCATGGACGCTTCCCCGTGAGCCTGCGCACCGAACTGCGGTCGCACGCCTCCTGTTCAGTTAAGAAGCTGTCCACACGGCACCTCCTATAGCCATTAAAACCAAGACACGTGGCGTCACATGAATGGTTAATCGAACGCACACGGTATGAATTATACAAACATTTGAGATATTAAAGTGGCAGCTATTTTTTTCAAAATGCCTTTGTTGGCTGTCATTATTCGAGTGCGCCTTCTCTCAAAATGGACACGAAAAATACCACAACTTGTCGGGTGCCCTTCCATAATAGCATGCCGAGTTTCATGAATTTCAGACGTGTTTTGGATTGTAGCGATCCGACCTCAAACGGTCAAATCTCTGTGCATAAGTGTCATCCCTGGATCGGTAATGCTGACACACATAGTACTTGAAGGATTTATAACAGAGTGCAATCACACACTTATTACATCGAATGTCTCAGAAGAGAGCTTATTACAATAATATGGCTTAAGGCCATCTAAATAAGATAACTGCGGAAGCATCGAAGGTAAAGGAGTCCATCAACTCCAACGGCATAGCTGAGTGCACGACAACGACCTAGTGCACCTTACTCTTCGTCTGTAAAGTCTGCAACATAATACGTTGCAGCACGAAATGGGTCAGCACATGGAACATGCTGGAAAAATAACATTGTAGAGCAATGAACAGATAATGGCTATAACTATATGCATATACGGCTGGTGGAGGCTCTACGGTTATCATGTTTTTGTAAAAAGCCAATTTTTCCCTACAACAAAGAATATATTTTATTTAACTATCATGGTGGTTGATAAACATTAAGAAGGTTCCTCCAACTCAATCCCAATTAAACAGTATTAAGAACCCAACAAATTAATTTAGAGTGATGAGATCAAATCAATAATTCAAGAACCAGATACTCAAGATGTCCATAACCGGGGACACGGCTAACCATGATTAGTTTGTACACTCTGCAGAGGTTTGCACACTTTTCCCCACAAGACTCAATCTCCTCCGTTGGATTTCTCGCACTACATGGTGTTTGAGTAACGAATGACCAAGACACTGTCTTTTAGAAGCAATAACTCTTTACTCTGGGTAGACAGTACCACCTACATACCCTACATATGCTAGCCTACCACTGAAAGAGGTCACGCAACATACTCAACTATGCCAGAGCCCATAATGGCTTGTGGCTGCACACGGAAGTTTCTAGCATGAATAATCTTATGATCCCTTTGAGCCTGGGTGGCGAATCGTAGGATGATCACACGGGTACTCCGGGATATCCTAGGACAACACTGGATTCTCCAGGTGCCCGCAACCAATCCACCCAGATGTGTATTAAAGTAGCCACCTTAAGTTAACCATTAATTAACAACTCTCACATCTGTCATGAATACACTCAACCAATCCACGTCTACGGGCATAGCATAGCAGTGTAAGCATAACGTAGAAGTAACTCCCATGGTTTGATATAAAGGACAATAGGTTCTACCTCATCATCTACTTCCCAAACCCACATGTTATCAATCCTACTCATGCAATGTTTGAGGGTTGAGACTAATGCATAAAAACTAGGTGATAAAGGGGTATGATCAAAGTGTTACTCGCCTTGCTGACGATTTGAAAACCCTAGTGACTCCTAGTAGCACGCTTCGCACTCAAGAAATTCTATCGCAAACAAACAATAGCATATATAAGCAATCAAGCTGAGATTCAAGGGTAAAACTCATATAAAAAGATCCAAACTAAAAGTTCAACTGAAGTTTTTCGATTTGCAAAAAGAATCAATCAAATCGGAGCTACGAAATTCAAACTACGATCAAAAGAAATTAGAATTCAAATCTTCTTGCAACCAAGTTTTAATTTGTCAAAACCATGTTCAAGTTGATAGCTGGAAACAGGGGTTCGAGACGAAGATTTTGGCGTTGGTTTCACTGGATTTGGACGAACGGTTGAAAAGTTGCAAGGTTTTGAAGATCAGGGGCTAATCTGTGATAAAAATAATAGCGGATAGGTCTCAGGCAAAAAAACAGAAAAAGAAAAATCTATCAGACGAACATCCGCTAATAGAGACAATCGAACGAATTCGTTCTTTATAAGGACTAAACCAACAAACGTTCGTAGAATAGATCTAAACCGAAGAAAAACCGATCTATATAAAAAACTAGTTAGATCTAGGGTTCACCAAAATAAACCGAAAAAACCGGACAAAAACCGGTCGGCGGTGGCGGATCTGAACGGTGACGGGGTGGCGAGATCCAGCGCAGGCGGCGCCGTTAGTGCAGGGTGGCGGCTCCGGCACAGGCGGCAGCGACGGACGCGACGCGGTTGTCGTCGTTCTAGGAACGGGGGTCCCTAGACATGCCTGCCTGCGGCCTGCGGCGTGGCTCAAAGGAGGCCCAAGACGGCCCATCTTCATCAACACAAGCTCAAGACCCTCGCGAGGGGCCAAGCCTCGCGGGGCGGACAACCAAGAGCTTCCTCAGGCGCGGCCTCGTCAGGCTGGCTCATGAGGAGGCGGAGAACTCAAGGCGGGGTACCTCGCGAGGTGCCCGTGACGTAAGCCATGACGACCAAGGGCGCCAGTCGGGCGCCAGCCCGCGCAGCGTCCTCCTTTCCTCTTTGGTGCAAAGGGGGCAAGCGCAGGCAAGGGCATCAAGCAAAGGCATCCGTTTCGGTGCAACAAGACCAAGACCAGCCCCAACGGCTGGAATGCAGTCATCGTGGAGCCCAAGCAGGCGTCATCACCAGAGCCTTTGGCAGGCGAGGACCAACTTTAGTCAGGATAAGTGTACCCACTGTTCCCCTTCAAAATGGCCAATTGTTGGCGCCCTTCCCGCTCAATATTTGGGAAGAGGCCCAGGGCCTTCGCCTATAAATAGGGGTAGCCACACTCAGGGACGGGGGACGATCGGATCGAGCATTCGGAATCCAGAGAGAGAGAGAAACCCGTTCCTCGAGCTAGAGCGACCGGGCACCACTTAGCAGTTCATCACACCCACCAAGAACAGACACTCACGAGGCTGTTCTTCCCTGTACTGTTCTTCGTCAGCCACAGAGGCAATCCACACACCACAAACTAGAGTAGGGTATTACACCACAACGGTGGCCCGAACTAGTATAAATCTTGCGTCTCTTATGTTGTTCTTGTTAGTAGTTTAGGTCCCTGCGATTCGGCGAGGAACGAGACGGTGGAGGGTTGGATCTCCGTGCGCACCCCAGAGTTCGAACCTTAAGGGTCTGCCGGAACCCGTGATCCGACATTTGGCGCGCCAGGTAGGGGTGCGCCGGAATCTGCCTTTCGCCGCCTCGTTCTTCCCGGTCACCGCAACCATCTCCGACGCTCGTCGGGCCCGCACCGAGCGCCGAGCCGCCCTCACCTCCCACGTCGCCCGGGCCGCTCCGTCGTGGCGCCCTCGTCGTTCCCCGTCACCCGCCGCCAACACAGCCATCGGCCCGGCGGGGGACGGGCAGCAAGCGCCGCCCCTGCGCTCCCCGGCGACCTCATGGGGGAGGCCGCGCGGCTCCCTGGTCGCCCGCCCCCTCGCGCCGGCCTCTCCACTCGTCGTGGCCCTCCTCGGTGGCTTGCAGGCGCCGCCCTCCAGCCGCCATGTCAAGACATTCGTCCGCCGGGTCGGCGCCGCCTCCACGCGGCAGGGGGCTCCCTCGGGCCGGACGGGGTCGTCGGCCGGGCTGACCTTCTACTCTCAAGACCACCCCGCCAACTCGGCCGGCTCGGGCGCGCTCCCGCTGCTCTGCACACCTACCATCGGCCAGGTAGCCGTCACCAGGACCCTCATCGACGGCGGCGCCGGCCTCAACGTACTCTCGGTCGAGGCCTTCAACCTCCTCTGCATACCTAGGGAGCGGCAGCTGCCGGCCGCCTTTTTCAGCGTGGGAGGAGGTCATCCAGCTCCTTGGGGCAAATCCGGCTTCCGGTGACCTTCGGCACCTACGACAACTTCCGCACGGAATTGTTCGACTTTGACATCGCCCCCATCGGCCTCCCCTACAACGCCATCCTCGGCTATCCGGCGTTGGCCAAATTCATGGCCGCAACCCACCCAGGGTACAACCTCATGAAGATGCCAGGGAGCAGTGGCGTCCTCACCGTGCCCGGGGAGACCGAAGGTGCACTGCGGGCGCTCAAGCTCACCCTCAGGACGGCGGCGCCTTGACAGCCGCCAAGGGAAGCCCCAAGCCCAAGGGGGATGCGCCGACCAAGAAGAAGCAGTTGTTCACCCAAGACAAGGCGGAGACCAAGCAGATACCCGTCAATGAGGACGGGTCCACAAATGCCACCTTCATCATAGGCGCCAACCTCGAGCCCGAGCAGGAGGAAGCCCTTGTCAAGTTCCTGCGCGCGAACAAGAAGGTGTTCGCCTGGGAGCCCGATCAGCTGGCTAGGATTCCACGGGGCGTGATCGAGCACCACCTCAATGTGTGCCCCAACGTGCGTCCAGTGAAGCAGAAAGCGAGGAGGCAGTCCACCGAAAAGCAGGCCTTCATTGTCCAAGAGACCCGCAAGCTAGAGGCCGCGGGGGTTATCCGCGAGGTCCGGTACCCAGATTGGTTGGCCAACCCCGTGGTGGTGCCGAAGAAGGGAGGAAAGGAGCGCATGTGTGTCGACTTCACCAACCTCAACAAAGCATGCCCACAGGATCCATTTCCACTCCCTCGCATCGACCAGATCGTTGATTCCACCGCCGAGTGTGACCTGTTGTGCTTCTTGGACGCCTTTTCGGGGTATCAACAAATCAAGATGGCGGTGGAAGACGTGGAGAAGACGGCCTTCCTGACCCCGTGTGGAGTATAATGCTATACCTGCATGCCATTCGGGTTGCGCAACGCAGGGGCAACCTTCCAGCGGCTCACGCACATCACCTTGGGCCCGCAGCTCGGGAAGAATGTGGAGGCATACGTCGACGACATCGTGGTGAAGTCTCGTGAGGCCAAGACCTTGATACAAGACCTAGAAGAAACCTTCGCGAGCCTCAACGTTGTGAGCCTGCGACTCAACCTAGAGAAGTGTGTGTTTGTAGTTCCCTCAGGCAAGCTCCTTGGTTTTCTCGTGTCCCACCGAGGCATCGAGGCTAACCCAGAAAAGGTCAAGGCAGTGGAAGACATGAGTCCACCGAAGACCCTCAGGGAGATGCAGAAGCTCACAGGGCGCGTAATGGCGCTGGGCCGTTTCATCTCCCGATTGGGGGAGCGGGCGCTGCCCTTCTTCCAGCTGATGAAGAAAAAGGGGCCCTTCGAGTGGACTGAAGGGGCCGACCAAGCGTTTCAAGACCTCAAGAGGTACCTGACCAGCCCTCCAGTGATGGTGGCCCCGCGCCCTCAGGAGCCCTTGGTACTCTACCTCGCCGCCACTCCTTACTCCGCTAGCGCTGCTCTAGTGGCGGTTAGGGAGGAAGCGTCGAGCCAAGACCACGACGCCACCCGAGCTAAGGCAAGACCGAATCAGAAGGAACTAGCAGAAGTCAGCACCGCAATGGAGGAAGATCAGCCGTCACAACAGAGCGCACCAAGGGCGGGGGGACCTCCAGTCCAAGCACCCAGCTTCCGGAGGCGCCGACGCCTCAGGAGGCACCACCGCTTCCGGATGACGCCACCAGTACCAACGCCCCTAACCTCGTCGAGCACCCAGGTGCCGTCGATTACCGTGCTACGGGATGCGAGGGCACGGTACCCCATGCCGCAGAAGCTCCTCCTGGCACTCCTAGTGGCTTCGCGCAAGCTGCGGCACTACTTCCAGGGTCATCCAATCAAGGTTGTCTCGGCATACCCCCTGGAGAGGGTGCTCAGGAGCCCCAACTCGGCAGGAAGGGTCGCCGAGTGGAACATTGAGCTGCAAGCATTCCAGCTCGAGTTCAGTACGACCAGAGTCATCAAGGGGGCCATTTGGCAGATTTCGTGGCGAATGGATGAAGCGCCGGGCCTCGGGGCCGGCGAGATCGGTCCCTCTCCCGTGGAGCGGCGCCCGTAAGGTTGGGTCATGTACTTTGATGGGCGTTCTCCGCAGACGGTACTGGGCTGGGGTAGTACTCATATCCCCTCTCGGGACAAGCTCTACTATGTCGTGCAGCTCTGTTTCCAGCATGGCAAGAAGGTCTCCAACAATATAGCAGAATACGAGGGGCTGATAGCAGGTCTGAAGGCTGCCGCTGCCCTGGGGGTGAAGCGCCTTACCATCAAGGGCGATTTGCAGCTCCTCGTCAATTTCTCCAACAAGGTTTACGAGCCAAGGGATGAACACATGGAGGCCTACCTTGCGGAGGTCCGCAGGATGGAGAAACAGTTCTGGGGGTTGGAGCTGCAGCACGTGCCCCGCGACACCAATCAAGAGGCCGACGACATCGCCAAACGAGCCTCCAGGAGGTTACCCCAGGAGCCAGGTGTCTTTGAGGAACGGCTCTTCAAGCCCTCAGCCCTGTCGCTGTTATCAAGCACGGCACAACCTCGGGAGGAGCTCCCTTAGCCTCCAGCCTCGGGAGCCCCAGCCTGTGGCCCGGCCTCGGGAGCACGCCTGCTCCTAACAATGGAACCTCAAGAGGAGTGCTGGATCACGGAGCTCAAGAGTTACTTAACGCGTGGGACTTTGCCAGAGAAGGAGGAGGAGGCAGAGCATGTGGCGCGGCAAGCCACGGCATACAGCATCATGGATGGAGAGCTTTACCGGAGATGACCAAACGACGTATCCCTATGCTGCATCACCAGGGAACAGGGGAAGGAATTATTGGCAGATATACATGGCGGAGATTGTGGGTACCATTCATCGTCACGGACCCTTGTCGGGAAGGCGTTTCGCAGCGGTTTCTATTGGCCCACCGCACTCAATGACGCCATCGACCTCGTGAAGGCTTGCGAGGCTTGCCAATTCCATGCTAAGCAGATCCACCAGCCAGCAGGAAGCCTGCAAACCATTCCCCTCACTTGGCCATTCGCGGTCTGGGGGCTAGACATTCTGGGCCCTTTTCCTTGGGCGCCAGGGGGCTATCACTACCTCTACGTCGCCGTGGACAAATTCACCTAGTGGGCCGAAGTCGAGGCCGTCCGCGCCATCCCCGCTGGTTCTGCAGTCAAGTTCATCAAGGGCATCGTTAGCCGGTTCGGAGTGCCGAACCGCATCATCACCGACAACGGTTCACAGTTCACCAGTAACCTTTTTTAAAATGTACTGCGCTAACCTTGGAACGCAGATATGCTACGCTTCGGTGGCGCACCCCCGCAGCAATGGACAGGCCGAGCGGGCCAATGCAGAGGTCCTGAGAGGCCTCAAGACCAGGACGTTCATGAAGAAGCTGGAAGCCCGCGGCAGAGGCTGGTACGACAAGCTCCCCTCCATGTTGTGGTCCATCCGCACAACTGCGACCAAGCCAACTGGAGAGACCCCCTTCTTCCTGGTCTACGGACCCGAAGCGATCCTCCCTCACGAGGTCAAGCGTAGATCCGCTCGGGTCCTGGCGTTCGATGAAACGCAGCAGGACGCCATGCGGGGGACGGCTCTTGTGCTGGGGGAGGAGCGCCGTCGGGAAGCTGCTCTACGAGCAGCAAGGTACCAGCAGGCACTCCGGCGATACCACTGCCGCAACATCCGCCCCAGAACTCTCGAGGTAGGAGACGTCGTGTTCCGACGGGTCCTCTCTAGGGAGGGACTGCATAAGCTCTCTCCCATGTGGGAGGGCCCATTCAAGGTTGTTCATGTTTCCAGGCCTGGTTCCGTGCGCTTAGAGACGCAAGAGGGAGTACCTATACAAAACGCGTGGAACATCCAGCACCTCCGGAGGTTCTACCCCTAAAAGGCCCAGAGCCTGTGAAGAAGGCGAATGCCTGTGAAGTGCATCTTTTCGGAAAAGGCCCAGAGCCTGTGAAGAAGGCGAATGCCTATGAAGTGCATCTTTTTGGCAAAGGCCCGGAGCCTGTGAAGAATGCGAATGCCTGTGAAGTGCATCTTTTTGGAAAAGGCCCGGAGCCTGTGAAGAAGGCGAATGCCTGTGAAGTGCATCTTTTTGGAAAAGGCCCAGGCACATGAAGAAGGCGAATGCTGTGAAGTTCATCCTTTTGGAAAAGGCCGGAGCTCGTGAAGAAGGCAAATGCAGTGAAGTTCATCCTTTTGGAAAAGGCCCGGAGCCTATGAAGAAGGCGAATGCCTGTGAAGCTCACCTCTTGGGAAAGGCCCAGAGCCTGTGAAGAGGGCGAACGCCTGAAGCTTGCTTACGGAGGAAAGGCCGGAGCACATGAAGAAGGCCCAGGCTCTGTGAAGCTCGCCGCCCGTGACACTCTCACGTAACAATGAGTGGGGCTGTACACGCCCGAGTCTCGGGGTGCCGCCTCAGCCCTGGGCTCCCTCCTCGCCCAAGAGCAGCACTTAGCTCCGCTGGTGGTGAGAAGGCGTCCAAGACTAGACTAGGTGCCGGACGCGGCTTTTCCATTTGCTTTCTGCAGTTGACTGGTTATTCCCATTTGAAGTTTTTATCGAAACTATCGCCCCGTTTTGATCCGTGGTCCTTCGACCTTTTTCGCCCTCCTGCCTCGGTTTCTCTTGCGCGGGGGCTCGCGAGGCGGAAGCCTCGGGAGCCCCCGCGGGTGTTCCTACCCTTATCGCTCAAGTTTCACGGCCCTGGTCCACGGCTGGAGCACCCCTCCTGACCATGCCTCACGGGCAGCACAACGCGAACACGGGGCCAGGGTCGGCCGCCCACGCGGCCACGATCGGGGTTTGCTTGCGAATGAGCGCACGGTAGAAGGGAACAATAACAGGATAACAAAAGCAGTACATTAATTAACGGTGTTGCCCAAAACACGCCCCCACGGGGCCGAACATTGTTCCCTTTTTACGTAGGAGAAAAGGAAAGAAAAGGACAAAAGCAGGTGAAGCACGCCCCATGCCGGCTCTCTTGGGAGGCCCGAGCTGCCTCCGGAGCTCAGTCCAACTCCATCTCGCGCTTCACCGGGGCGTGGTGACGAGCGGACCCGCTGCCACCCCCCAAGCAGGCGCGGCGGCGTGGGGGCTGGCCGCGGCCGCTGCTGGAAGAATCGCCACCCTAAGAAGAGCTGGTGAAGCATGGGAGTCACGGCATCGCCACCGCCCAGCTGCTGCCCCCTCCGCCCGCGCCGGGGCTGAGCCCTCGGCCGCGGTCGTCGTCCTCAGGGCAGCACCCCCTGCGGCGGCCATCTTCCCCAAACACCCTCACGTAGAGGGTGGCGTCGCCATCATACTTGAAGTGCAGGGAGCACCAGCGGCGGAGACCACGCGCACGCGCGAACGTCTGCCAGCCGCGGGCCAGGAACAAGTTCCCTGCAGCAGAGACCTCAAGAGAAGCCCATGAAGCCCGGCTGCAACAACCGTCTGCCTGGAGCCAGAGGCCACTTAGGGCGCCATCTGGGAGCTCACCCAGGAGGAAGCACGGGAGCTGAAGCCGGACGATGAACGGCTCCTCTACCCTCACCAAGAACTCCGGCAGCGCTTCAGCAGCGTGGAGGCGCGGCCTCGGGGGACGATCGGCCGGAGCACGCCCTCCAACCATGGCCAGCCGCTCGTCGCCACGTTGAAGGCCGCCCTCACGACCGCAGGAGACCGCCGTGGAGGCCACGGGGTGCTTGCGAGGGCGACCTCGACCACGCTTAGGCGGAGGAGAGGAAGATTCGACCTGGCGGCCCTTCCCCTTCTCTACAGCCGAGAACTTCCTTGGTGGAGCCATGGAGAAGAATGAGAAACAAGAAAGGATAGACTGGAGTGGCACGCGCCGTTCCGTACTTATGGCCGGCGAAGGCCAACCGTCGGCCCCCACGATCACCAGTCATCATGCCAAACTCTGCATGCAAGGACCTGTCGAATCCGGGCGGTTACCAAGGTGTCATGGGGGATGCAGTGCGCCCACGTCCAATCAACCGCCACGCGGCGCCCAAGGCCACAGGCTGTTAGGGCCCACGACGCTTCGCACTTGCCCTTTCGCCTCTCTGCACGGCCAAGTCCGGGCGCGTCGTGGCCCCGGGGGCTACTGTCGGCGTTCTGGGAATGGGGGTCCCCAGACTTGCCTGCCTGCGGCCTACGGCGTGGCTCAAATGAGGCCCAGGACGACCCATCTTCATCAACACAAGCTCAAGACCCTCGTCAGGCTGAGATCATGGGCGGACAACCAAGAGCTTCCTCAGCGCGGCCTCGTCAAGGCTGGCTCATGAGGAGGCAGAGAACTCAAGGCGGGTACCTCGCGAGGTGCCCATGACGAAGCCATGACGACCAAGGGCGCCCGATCAGGCGCCAGCCAGCAGCAGTCCTCCTTTCCTCTTTGGTGCAAAGGGGCAAGCGCGAGCAAGGGCATCAAGCAAAGGCATCCGCTTGGTGCAACAAGACCAAGACCAGCCCCAACGGCTGGAATGCAGTCATCGTGGAGCCCAAGCAGGCATCATCACCAGAGCCTTTGGCAGGCGAGGACCAACTTTAGTCAGGATAAGTGTACCCGCTGTTCCCCTTCAAAATGGCCAATTGTTGGCACCCTTCCCGCTCAATATTTGGGAAGAGGCCCAGGGCCTTCGCCTATAAATAGGGGTAGCCACACTCAGGGACGGGGGACGATCGGATCGAGCATTCGGAATCCAGAGAGAGATAGAAACCCATTCCTCGAGCTAGAGCGACGGGGCACCACTTAGCAGTTCATCACACCCACCAAGAACAGACCATCGTGAGGCTGTTCTTCCCTGTACTGTTCTTCGTCAGCACCAGAGGCAATCCACACACCACAAACTAGAGTAGGGTATTACACCACAACGGTGGCCTGAACTAGTATAAATCTTGAGTCTCTTGTGTTGTTCTTGTTAGTAGTTTAGGTCCCTGCGATTCGGCGAGGAACGAGACGGTGGAGGGTTGGATCTCCGTGCGCACCCTAGAGTTCGAACCTTAAGGGTCTGCCGGAACCCGTGATCCGACAGCGGTAGTGGCGGGTGGCGGCAGCGGCGACGCGAACAGCGGTGGCCGCATCGGCTAACGGAGGCGGCACGACGCGGCTTGCGAGGCGGCGGTGGCTGCGGGGCTGGGGTGGGGAAGAGAGGCGGCGGGGGCAGCGGCTTATAAGAGGGGGCGGGGCAAGGTGGCTTTGGGGAGGGGGCAAGGCGGCGGGGCGGCGTGGCCGAGCCGGACTCGGCGTCCGTGCGGCGACGGGGCTCCGTTGGAGGAAGGCGGCGGGGCTGAGGCGGGTTGGCCTGCTCGGTTGGGCCGTTGGCGCAGTCGGGCGGATTTTTTTTTAATAAATTCCGCCAAGGAAAATCCTAATAAAATAAAAATAAAAATTCTAAAAAAATGCCAAAAACAATTTTCACCGTCTAAATAAAATATTTAGAACAAAGTGAACATGTTTCTGGCCTAAAAATGCAATTTTGAAAAATGCATATATTTCTAATTCAAATAAAATCTTGAATAAAATCCAAATAAAAATATTTATTTGATTTTAAAAATTTTCCTCCAGTATTTCTCTCTTTTTGAAGAAGTCATATTATCGTCTCTCTTTTATTTTAATATCAGAAATATTTTGGAGAGAAAAATTATTAAAACCAAAATGGTCCTCTTTTCAAATTTGAGAAAAATTCAAATATGAAAATAAATGGAATCCCCCAACTCTCTCCGTGGGTCCTTGCGTTGATTAGGATTTCTAGGATCACAAACAAAATGCAAATAAAATATGATATGCATATGATGACCTATGTATAACATCCAAATTGAAAATTGGGATGTTACAAAGCTACCCCCCTTAAGATGAATCTCGCCCTCGAGATTCGGGTTGGCTAGAAAATAGGTGTGGGTGGTCTTTCTGTAGGTATTCCTCTCGTTCCCAGGTGGCTTCATCCTCGGTATGGTGGCTCCACTGAACTTTGCAAAACTTGATAACCTTGCTGCTCTAACTCGGCTGGCAAACTCGAGAATCTTGACGGGTTTATCCTCGTAGGTCAGATCACTGTCCAACTGAATTGCTTCTAGGGGCACTGTATCTCTCAGAGGAATATCGGTCATCTCAGCATGGCACTTCTTCAACTGGGAAACGTGAAACACATCATGAATTCCTGACAATCCTTCGGGTAACTCCAACTTGTAGGCCACTTCTCCCATTCGCTCCAAAACTCGTTATGGTCCTACAAATCTCGGGGCTAACTTTCCTTTAACTCCACATCATTTAACTCCTCGCAGAGCCGACACACGAAGATACGCTCTGTCTCCAATTTCATAGACTACCTCCTTGCGCATTGTATCGGCATAACTCTTCTGCCTCGACTGAGCTACCTTTAGTCTGTCACGAATCAAATTAACCTTCTCTTCAGACTCTTTGATCAAATCTGGTCCAAACAACTAGTGGTCTCCAACTTCATCCCACATTAACGGTCCTGCACCTTCTCCCATACAAAGCTTCGAAAGGTGCCATCTTCAAACTAGCTTGATACCTGTTGTTGTATGAGAACTCCGCGTACGGAAAATTTTCATCCCAATTGGATCCATAATCTAATGCACAAGCTCTCAACATGTCCTCCAGAAACTGATTGACTCTTTCGGTTTGTCCATCTGTCTGAGGATGAAAAGCTGTACTAAACTCTAGCCTGGTACCCAAAGTCTGGTGCAGCTGATTCCCAAACTTCGAGGTAAATTGTGTCCATCTATCTGATACGATGGTCCTCGGAACTCCATGCAGACATACGATCCTGGTCATGTATATCTTGTCCAACTTCGCACTCGTATAGGTGGTTTTCACTGGGATAAAGTGAGCCACTTTGGACAAACGATCCACTACTACCCAGATAGAATCATATCCCGATCGGGTCCTGGGTAATCCGGTGATGAAATTCATGCCAAGCTTGTCCCACTTCCATTCGGGTATCGGCATAAGCTACAGTAATCTTGCTAGCTTCTGATGTTCTGCCTTCACTCTCTGACATACATCACATACGGCTACATACTCGGCAATATCCTTCTTCATACCAGTCTACCAGAAACACTCCTTCAAATCCAAATACATCCTGGTGTTTCCGAGGTCTATCGAGTATGGCGAGTCATGAGCTTCCTGAAGTATTAAATTCTTGATTTTTGCATTATTGGGTACATAAACATGGTCCTCAAACCATAAGGTTTCGTGCTCATCCTCACGAAAACCTTTGGGTTTTCCTTTTCTCATCTTCTCCTTTATCTCAGCAATTTCCTTGTCATCCTTCTGAGCTTCTCGAATCTAAACGCAAATGCTCCTTGTGCTCCTCTTCATTCTTTGAGTATACCAAAATATCATCAATGAACACCACAACAAACTTATCCAAGAACTCCATGAACACCTTATTCATCATACTAATGAAATAGGAGGGGGCATTAGTCAAACCAAATGACATGACAATGTACTCATATAGCCTGTACCTTGTGGTGGAAGTTGTCTTAGGTATATCCTGTTCTCGGATCTTTAGCTAGTGGTATCCTGATCGCAGATCAATCTTGGAAAATAGTTTAGCTCCTTGCAGCTGGTCAAACAAATTGTTGATCATCGATAGTGGGTACTTGTTCTTGATCGTCACTTCATTCAATGCACGATAATCAACAACCATTCTCAAAGATCCATCCTTCTTCTCAACCAAGAGCACTGGGGCTCCCCATGGTGATGAACTTCGTCGAATGTAACCTTTCTCCAATAACTCCTTAATCTGCTTCTTAATTTCCTCCAGATCATTTGCGGGCATCCGGTATGGTCTCTTTGATATTGGTCTGGTGCCTAGCAACAGCTCTATCAGAAATTCTATATTCTGATCCGGCGGCATGCCTGGTAGTTCCTCTGGGAATACATCCGGGTAATCCTTCACTATAGGCACTTCCTCCTGAACAACTCCTGAGAGGAAATTTACTTGGGTCCTCCTTGGCGCATGCCTGGATACATACTTGATCCTTTTTCCCTCCGGGGTGGTGAGCAGAATTGACTTACTAGCACAGTCAATGTTTCCTCCATACTTCGATAGTCAATCCATGCCTAGTATTATATCCAATCCTGGTGACTCCAAAATTACTACGTCGGAGGGGAAAACATGGCTACCAATGGTTAAGGGTAACCGATCATTCCATCGGCTGGCCAGGTACTCTGCTCCTGGCGAGCTCACTGACATGGTGACCTAAGGGCTAGGGTTGGCAATTTAAACTTTTCCACAGATCCCCTTGATATGTATGAATGCGATGCACCAGTATCAAAAAGAACGAGAGCGGTAAATGACTTAACCAAAAACTTACCAATCACTGCGTCAGGCTGATATTCAACTTCCTCCACGTTGATGTGGTTCACTTGACCTCTGGTGAAGGGATTGGGCTTCTTCCCTGAACTTCCATTGCCATTTCCATTCTTGGCTTCAGAACACTCAGTAGCGTAGTGCCCAGTCTTCCCGCACTTGAAACAAGTAATGTGACTTAGGTCCTTCTTGGCGGGTGTAGTGGGGTTGGAACGGTTCTAGCTGCTGCTTCCTCCATTCTCATTCCCATTCTTGGGGCCACTATGGTTATGTGAACTTCCTCCCTTGTGGGTATGGCCTCCATGGTTATGGGTATATCCTCCCGAGTTCGGGGTAAAACGAGGTCTCTACTGAGCTCCTCAATTGTACTTCCCTTGTCCATACTTCCTTTTGCGGCTCTCTATCTACTGCTGCTTCCCTTCAATCATAAGAGCCATGTCTACCAACTCCTGGTAGTTAGCAAATGTTGCCACCATCAACTACATACTCAGCTCATCATTCAGCCCTTCCATAAACTTCTCCTGCTTCGCGGCATCTATGGCAGATCATCCGGGGCGTAGCAAGCTAACTTACTGAACTCATCCACGTACTGCCCCACAGTATGATTTCCCTGGCGTAAGTTGCGAGACTCACGCGTCTTCATGCTCATAGCTCCAGTTGAGACATGTGTAGTGCGGAACGCTTGCTGAAATTGATCCCAAGTGACATTGGCAATGGGGAAAGTGGCTGTGTAATTCTCCCACCATGAGGTTGCGGGTCCATCCAGTTGGTGTGCGGCAAAGCGCACCTTCTCAGCATCTATGCAACCTACGGTGGTCAGTTCCCTTCCAATTCTGCGTAGCCAGTCATCAGCAACAATCGGCTCGGTGCTACTGGAAAACACCGGCGGATTCAACCTCAGAAAACGGGCTAAGTTGTCAACTGGAGGTGGTGGCGGTGGGTTGTTGTTGTTGTTGCCTTGGTTCTAAACTAGCAACTGCATCAAGGCATTCTGCTGTTGGATCAACTGAGTGAGCTCCGGTGGGAAGACAAATCCGGTGTCACGTCTCGGAGGCTTCTGATGGGTTTAGAGGGGAGAGATTTAGAATAGAATGAGGTCCAAAGGGAAAGCACTACCCATATGCACATGGGACAAACACATTCATATCACACCACTCAATTCAAACAAGGGCATACAAACGATCTAACTACCGTTACAAAATACTCGGACTACTACTATATACATGGGGGAATACTACTCATAATATGGTGGTCAACTAGAAATTTTGATCGGTGGAAGACTCCATGATATCCGCTCCAACTTCGTCTTCGTAATCATCATCACTACTCTCGGGGTCGGAATCAGTGTCGTCGATGATGATGTAGTCCTCCGGATGGTCGTCATCTCCTCCTGGCGCAGGGTCTCCCATGAACATTCCTAGCTTCCTCGTCAGGTCTTCATTCTTTTCTACTAGCACTACAGTTTCCTCCTCGTATCCATCGCGTGTAGACTTGAGTTCCTCTTCAATCTCCATGTTCCTAGTCATCACCTTCTTCAGATATATCATGTTGGTGCACATTTGGTTCTCCTGGCGACGAATGTGCTGGTTTAACTCCTGGATGAAAGCTGCAATGGACTTGTCCCTCCTGGTGCTGATCATCTATGTTGCTCATCTCGGTGCCCACATATCTGGTAGATGGTGTCCTTAAGATCCTTGTGATAAACTTCACCGATGCATCATATGGTGATGTGAGCTGCCATGCTCTTTCCTAGACTCCAGGCTGGTGCATCAAAGGAAAACTCTATGGGCTCAGTAACTGGCATGAATGTCCTTCCTGGAACATGAACTTGAATCATCCAATGCTCCTCTTGTGGTAAAGTGGTGGTGTAGGTCCTGGTGAAGCTTGGTATTCCGATGCTTAGGTACCTAGTGACTTCCTTCAAGTGTCGTCCAAAAGGGGTGTCTTCATCCGGTTGAGCAAACTTCTTCCTTGGGTCCGCCATCTATAGAGTGGAAAATGGAGAGGAGTCAGAAATGAGTAGAGAAGAGTGACCTATGGCTTATCTTAGTGGTCGCGTCCTACAATCAGCATGTGCTCTGATACCATCTTGTAGCGATCCGACCTCAAACGGTCAAATCTCTGTGCATAAGTGTCATCCCTGGATCGGTAATGCTGACACACACAGTACTTGAAGGATTTATAACGAGTGCAATCACACACTTATTACATTGAATGTCTCAGAAGAGAGCTTATTACAATAATATGGCTGAAGGCTATCTAAATAAGATAACTGCGGAAGCATCGAAGGTACATGAGTCCATCAACTCCAACGACATAGCTGAGTGCACGACAACGACATAGCGCACCTTACTCTTCGTGTGTAAAGTCTGCATTATAATACGTTGCAGCACGAAACGGGTCAGCACATGGAATATGCTGGCAAAATAACACTGTAGAGCAATGAACAGATAATGGCTATAACTATATGCATGTATGGCTGGTGGAGGCTCTACGGTTATCATGATTTTGCAAAAAGCCATTTTTTTCCTACAACAAAGGAATATATTTTGTTTAACTATCATGGTGGTTGATAAACATTGAGAAGGTTCCTCCAACTCAATCCCAATTAAATAGTATTAAGAACCCAACAAATTAATTTAGAGTGATGAGATCAAATCAATAATTCAAGAACCAGATACTCAAGATGTCCATAAACGGGGACATGGCAAACCATGATTAGTTTGTACACTCTGCAGAGGTTTGCGCACTTTTCCCCACAAGACTCGATCTCCTCGGTTGGATTTCTCGCACTACATGGTGTTTGAGAAACGGATGACCGAGACACGGTCTTTCAGAAGCAATAACTCTTTACTCTGGGTAGACAGTACCACCTACATCCCCTACATCTGCTAGCCTACCACTGAAAGAGGTCACGCAACATACTCAACTATGTCAGAGCCCATAATTGCTTGTGGCTGCACACGGAAGTTTCTAGCATGCATAATATTATGATCCCTTTGAGCCTGGGTGGCGAACCGTAGGATGATCACACGGGTACTCCGGGATATCCTAGGACAACACTGGATTCTCCAGGTGCCCGCAACCAATCCACCCAGATGTGTATTAAAGTAGCCACCTTAAGTCAACCATTAATTAACAACTCTCACATCTGTCATGAATACACTCAACCAATCCACGTCTACGAGCATAGCATAGTAGTGTAAGCATAACGTAGAAGTAACTCCCATGGTTTGATATAAAGGACAATAGGTTCTACCTCATCATCTACTTCCGAAATCCACATGTTATCAATCCTACTAATGCAATGTTTGAGGGTTGAGACTAATGCATAAAAGCTAGGTAATAAAGGGGTATGGTCAAAGTGTTACTTGCCTTGCTGACGATCTAAAAACCCTAGTGACTCGTAGTAGCACGCTTCGCACTCCAGAAATTCTGTTGCAAACAAACAATAGCGTACATAAGCAATCAAGCATAGATGCAAGGGTAAAACTCAGATAAAAATATCCAAACTGAAAGTTCAACTGAAGTGCTTTGATTTGCAAAAAGAATCAATCAAATCGGAGTTACGAAACTCAAACTACGATCAAAAGAAATTCGAATTCAAATCTGCTTGCAACCAAATTTTAATTTGTCAAAACCATGTTCAAGTTGATTAGCTGGCACTAGTAGAAAACAAGGCTTTGGTTCGGGCCTGGCCAGCCCATTAGTCCCGGTTCTGCACGAACTGGGACCCATGTGGGGCATTCGTCCTGGTTCGTGAGCCCAGGGGGCCGGTCGGGGCCTCGTGGGCATTGGTCCCGGTTCGTGTGGACCCATTTGTCCCGGTTCTAGGCACGAACCGGGACCAATGGGCCTCGCTTCTATCCCACACCATTGATCCCGGTTCGTGGCTCGAACCGGGACAGAAGGGGGAGATTTAGTCCCGGTTCCAGCCACGAAACGAGACAAATGAGATGCCTATATATACCCCATCGCCGCAGCAGAGCACTCCACAGTACTCTATTTTTTGCTGGCCGGCGAGGGGAGGGCATTTGGGTGCTCTAGCTCACCTCCTATGCACATGAGATGTTCGATGAAATGCCCGAGCCACACTAGTTAAGCTTTCTCCTCTTGAAGCTCGACATCCGAGCTCCATTTTTTCCAAGATTTGTCTAGGTTTATATTAGCGGTCCGTCACGCCCCATCCCCGTCTTCATCGCCATTGATCGCCCGCGCCGATCTCGTCGCCGGCACCACTGTGGTGAGCCTCTTGTTCTTATCTTCTTTATGAAAGAAAAAATTCTTACTTTACATAGATACTTGTCTAATTTTCTTACTTTTGACACACATAATTATATATAATGCACACAGATGAACCGGCAATGGATGTACGGTGACAGACACACCTCCGAGTACATTAAGGGCGTGCATGATTTTCTCGAAGTGGCTGAGGCAAACAAGCAGAATGGTTTTATGTGTTGTCCATGACCTAAATGTGGGAATACGAAGTCTTACTCTGACCAGAAAATCCTTCATACCCACCTGCTTTACAAGGGTTTCATGCCACACTATAATGTTTGGACGAGGCACGGAGAAATAGGGGTTATGATGGAAGACAGCGAAGAAGAAGAGGACGATGACAACTATGTACCCCTTGAATACGGTGATGCTGCAACGGGGAAGCTGCTGAAGATCAAGAGGAACCAGACGATGTGCCCGATGAGCTGCAACGGAGGAAGCTGCTGAAGATCAAGAGGAACCAGACGATGTGCCCGATGATGAAGATCTCCGCTGGGTCATTGTCGATGCAAGTACGCAATGCGAAAGTCAAAAGGAGAAGCTGAAGTTCGATTGCATGTTAGATGATCACAAAAAAGGGTTGTACCCAAATTGCGAAGATGGCAATGAATGCCGGTACCGTCTTGGAATTGCTGCGAAGGAAGGCGAGAGAATGTTGTGCCTGACAAAGGATTTGAGAAGCTACTGAAATTATTGAAGAAGAAGCTTCCAAAGGATAACGAATTGCCCGAGAGTACGTACGCAGCAAAGAAGGTCGTATGCCCTCTAGGATTGGAGGTGCAAAAGATACATGCATGCCCTAATGACTACATCCTCTACTGCGGTGCGTACAAGGATTTGAACGCATGCCCGGTATGCGGTGCATTGCAGTATAAGATCAGACGAGATGACCCTGGTGATGTTGACGGCAAGCCCCGCAGGAAGAGGGTTCCTGCGAAGGTGATGTGGTATGCTCCTATAATCCCACGGTTGAAACGACTGTTCAGAAACAAAGAGCATGCCAAGTTGATGCGATGGCACAGTGAGGACCGTAGGAAAGACGGGAAGTTGAGAGCACCCGCTGACGGGTCACAGTGAAGAAAAATCAAGAGACAGTAATGGGCTGAGTTTCCACGTGAAGCAAGGACCGTATGGTTTGGTTTAAGCGCGATGGCATTAATCCTTTCGGGGAGCAGAGCAGCAATCACAGTACCTGGCTCGTGACTCTATGTATGTATAACCTTTCTCCTTGGATGTGCATGAAGCGGAAGTTCATTATGATGACAGTTCTCATCCAAGGCCCTAAGCAACCCGGCAACGACATTGATGTGTACCTAAGCCATTAGTTGAAAAACTTTTATAGCTGTGGAATGGAAACGGTGTACGTGTGTGGGATGAGCACAAACAGGAGAAATTTAACCTGCACGCGTTGCTTTTTGTAACCATCAACGATTGGCCGGCTCTCAGTAACCTTTCAGGACAGACAAAACAAGGGATACCATGCATGCATGCACTATTTAGCTGACACCGAAAGTATATACCTGGACAAATGCAGGAGGAATGTGTACCTGGGCCATTGTCGATTTCTTCCGACCAACCATCAATGTCGAAAGAAAGGCAAGCATTTCAAAGGCGAGGCAGATCACCAAAAGAAGCCCGCCATGCGTACCGGTGATCACGTACTTGCTATGGTTAATGATTTAGACGTAATCTTTCGAAAGGGTCCCGGCGGACTAGCTGTTCCGAATGACGATGAGGGACGCGCACCCATGTGGAAGAATAAATCTATATTTTGGGACCTACCTTACTGGAAAGACTTAGAGGTCCGCTCTTGGATCGACATGATGCACATGACGAAGAACCTTTACGTGAACCTGCTAGGCTTCTTGGGCCTATATTGGAAGACAAAAGATACAGCTGAGGCACGGGAGGACCTGCAACGTTCGCACGAAAAAGACGGCATGGCTCCAAAGCAGTATGATGGTCCTGCCAGCTACACTCTTACCAAACAAGAGAAGGAAATCTTATTTAATGCCTGCTTAGTATGAAGGTCCCGACTGGCTTCTCGTCGAATATAAAGGGAATAATAAATATGCCAGAGAAAAATTTCCAGAACCTAAAGTCTTATGACTGCCACGTGATTATGACGCAACTGCTTCTGGTTGCATTGAGGGGGCTTCTACCAGAAAACGTCTAATTATCCATTGTGAAGCTATGTGCATTCCTAATGCAATCTCTCAGAAGGTGATCGATCCAGAAATCATACCAAGGCTAAGGAGTGATGTGGCACAATGTCTTGTCAGTTTCGAGCTAGTGTTCCCACCATCCTTCTTCAATATCATGACGCACGTCCTAGTTCATCTAGTTGACGAGATTGCCATTCTAGGCCCGTATTTCTACACAATATGTACCCTTTGAGAGGTTCATTGAGTCCTAAAGAAATATGTTCAGAATCGCTAGGCCGAAGGAAGCATCTCCATGGGCCATCAGACAGAGGATGTCATTGGGTTTTGTGTTGACTTCCTTCCTGGCCTTAAGAAGATAGGTCTCCCTAAATCGCGGTATGAGGGGAGACTGACTGGAAAAGGCACACTTGTAGGGTACTCAATAATATGCAGGGACGAGAATTCTTGGTCTCAAGCACACTACACAGTTCTACATAACTCTACCTTGGTGACCCCGTATGTCGATGAACACAAGAACAGTCTGCGCTCCAAACACTCGGAGCAGTGCGACGACTGGATTACATGTGAACACATCAGGACTTTCAGCAGTTGGTTGGAAACACGTCTCAGAGGTGACAACACTGTTTGTGATGAGCTGTAATGTATTGACTTACAAAGGATACGAGATAAATGGGAATACATTTTACACGATCGCCCAAGATCAAAAGAGCACCAACCAAAACAGCGGTGTCCACTTTGATGCAGCAACCAAGAGGGGAAAGGACACATATTATGGTTAAATAGTGGACATATGGGAACTTGACTACGGACATGATTTTAAGGCCCCTTTGTTTAAGGGCAAATGGGTCAATCTGTCAGGAGGCGGGGTACAGGTAGACCCACAATACGGAATGACAACAGTGGATCTGAACAATCTTGGGTACACTAACGAACCATTCGTCCTAGCCAATGATGTGGCATAGGTCATCTATGTGAAGGACATATCTACCAAACCGAGAAAAAGAAAATATAAGGAAGCGAATACATCATATGATGAGCCAAAGCGCCACATAGTTCTTTCAGGAAAAAGGGACATCGTGGGAGTGGAGTGCAAGGCAGACATGTCTGAAGATTATGAAAAGTTTCATGAAATTCCTCCCTTCAAAGTCAAAGCTGACCCAAGCATCCTGATAAACGATGAAGATTATCCATGGTTACGGCGTAATAAGCAAAGGACACAGGCGAAAAAAGTGAAGACTTTCTCTCCACAACTATTATGATGATACCATGCCAACTTTCAACCTTTTCGTAGGTCATTTCAAATGCCTGTTGTAACAGACGAGTTTCCGTATGAAACCGTGATATCTCGAAACAGATTGTCCGTTTTGTACAGGAAGTGCATCCAGTTTTTGCCATAACCCTCTCAGATTTCTTGCACATGCTATGTGGATGAAATGATGATACCATGCCAACTTTCAACCTTTTCAGAGTTCATTTCAACTGCTTCTCAATTTCAGGGTCTTATAGCTCAAAATAATCAGTAAATGCATGAAAAATAACAAATGAAGTTAGAAAGGGTTGAAAATTGATGATGTGGCTTTTGAATGGTGCATTTTGAATACACACAAAAGTTTGGAGTTCAACTAAGTTCAAAAAAATGAAATCCCTTTGTAATGCATTTAGTTTCGTATGAAACCCCGATATCTCAAAGCAGTTGTCCATTTTGTACACGGTGCATCCAGCTTTTGCCAGTAACCCTCTCAACTTTCTTGCACATGCTATGTGGATGAAATGATGATACCATGCCAACTTTCAACCTTTTCAGAGTTCATTTGAACTGCTTTTCAATTTCACGGTCTTATAGCTCAAAATAATCGGTAAATGCATGAAAAATAACAAATGAAGTCAGAAAGAGTTGAAAATTGATGATGTGGCTTTGAATCGTGCATTTTGAACACATACAAAGTCTGGAGTTCAACTAAGTTCAAAAAAATGAGATCCCTTTGTAATAGACGAGTTTCCGTATGAAATCCTGATACTTCTAAAGAGATTGTCTGTTTTGTACACGAAGTGCATCCAGTTTTTGCCGTAACCCACTCAACTTTCTTGCACATGCTATGTGGATGAAATGATGATACCATGCCAACTTTCAAACTTTTCAGAGTTCATTTGAAATGATTTTCAATTTCAGTGTCTTATAACTCAAAATAATTAGTAAATGCATGAAAAATAACAAATGAAGTCAGAAAGGGTTGAAAATTAATGATGTGGCTTTAAATGGTGCATTTTGAACACACAAAAAGTCAGGAGTTCAAATAAGTTTCAAAAAATGAAATCCCTTTGTAACAAATGAGTTTCCGTATGAAATCCTGATACTTCGAAAGAGATTGTATGTTTTGTACACAAAGTGCATCCAGTTTTTGCCGTAACCCTGTCAACTTTCTTCCACATGCTATGTGGATGAAATGATGATACCATGACAACTTTCAACCTTTTAATTGTTCATTTGAAATGCTTTTCAATTTCAGGGTCTCATAGCTCAAAATAATCAGTAAATGCATGAAAAATAACAAATGAAGTCAGAAAGGGTTGAAAATTGATGATATGGCTTTGAATGGTGCATTTTGAACACACAAAAAGTTAGGAGTTCAAATAAGTTTTAAAAAATGAAATCCCTTTGTAATGCATTTAGTTTCCATATGAAATCTCGATACTTGAAAGAGATTGTCCGTTTTGTACATGAAGTGCATCCAGGTTTTTGCCGTAACCCTCTCAACTTTCTTGCACATGCTATGTGGATGAAATGATGATACCATGCCAACTTTCAACCTTTTCGAGTTCATTTGAAATGCTTTTCAATTTCGTGGTCTTATAGCTCAAAATAATCAAGAAATGCATGAAAAATAACAAATGAAGTCGAAAGGGATGAAAATTGATGATGTAAGTAGAAACCAAATAAAATAAAATAAACTTTAATAAAATATATAAGTAGTAATAAAATAAAATAAAATAAAATAAACTTTAATAACATAAATAAAATTTATGGACCTAAAATTACCAAAGTATTTTCTGTTCAAAATATTATAAGCAAAAATAATTTTCCTAAAATAAATAAAATAGCAATAGTAAGTATTTTGTTGTAAGTAGAAACAAAATAGAATAAATAAAGCAAAAAGAAAAGAAAAATACTAGGAAAAATTAAAAAAATGCCACCTACTCGGCCACCACGGCCTGAATACAACTAGAAACTCATCCATGGGCCAGGATTCAAGCCCGCAGAAGGCCCAGCAGGCCCACATGCATAGCAGTGCGAGATTAGGCCCAGAGGCCTGCAGTTCAGAGGAGTTCAATGGAGATGGCAGGGCAGGGCTTATAAACAGGTCCTGCCGCTCCTCGGCTAGCGAGGTGGGACTAAACATCCCACCGCACCGCGGCTTTGGCAGGCGCATGACATTGGTCCCGGTTGGTGCCACGAACCGGGACCAATGCACACCTTTGGTCCCGGTTCGGGGCACCAACCGGAACCAATTCCCCCCCCTTTAGTTCCGGTTGGTGCCACCAACCGGCACTAAATGTGGCGTTGGTCCCGGTTGGTGCTACGAACCGGGAACAAAGCCTTTCCTATATAAGAAACACTTGGCAAAATTGAATTTCATCGCCATTTGCCCCGACGGCCGACCTCCTCGACGCCGCCAAGTTGCCCCTTGCCGCCGCCGCTGCCGCCTGCGCCTCACGCCGTCGCCGTCCGCCGCCTCGAGCCCACGCCGACGGCGTCCCGCCCACGCCGCCACCTCTGCCGCCCGAGTGCGCTGGTTGCGCCCACCACGACGACCTACCCCCACTGCCGCCGCCGCCCGCCGCCCTGCCTCGCCCGCCCGCCCACCGTGGTCGGCGCCGACGCCTCGCCGCCCATTGTCGCCTCTCCGGCCGCCCCGATCTGAGCTGCCGCCGCCACGGCTCTGTTTAGTGCTTTTTTCATATAATGTGTATTATTTTTTTGTTCATTGCATTTTTTGTTTGTATGAATAATGTGGTAGCTATATGATGAATAGATGTGGCTATGTATGTATGAATATAATGTTCATAGCATTTTTTGTTTATATATGTTTTTTCATATATGTATTAATTCTTTATTTAGGTTGTTAGTAGATATCGATTTTAGGT
Organism: Aegilops longissima; assembly: GCA_021605205.1. Taxonomy (NCBI): domain Eukaryota; kingdom Viridiplantae; phylum Streptophyta; class Magnoliopsida; order Poales; family Poaceae; genus Aegilops; species Aegilops longissima. The sequence continues at coordinate 100,196,568 of CM038679.1, read as the reverse complement.
TAGTGCATTTTAGGTTAGTGTAGAGGAAAAGTAAAATTAGTAAGTACTACTTGATTTTAGGTTAGTGCTTAGTAGTTGAACTGGTTGATTTAATAAAACTACTTTATTTTACTATATATAGAAGTAGTTTATTTTAGTAAGTACTACTTAATTTTATTTATAGTAAGTGCTTAATAGTTGAACTAGTTGATTTAATAAAACTACTTTATTTTACTATATATAGAAGTAGTTTATTTTTAGTAAGTACTACTTTATTTTATTTATAGTAAGTGCTTAGTAGTTGAACTAGTTGATTTAATAAAAACTACTTTATTTTACTATATATAGAAGTATTTTATTTCTAGCAATAAAATTAATAGAACTAGTTTATTTTTTTAGTTCAACAATTATTCCCGCATCGACGTCGACGATGCTGATCCCGCATCCTCGTCGTCGACTCGGCGGAGGAGGCCGGCTTGATCAGAGGGCCATGTCCGGACCTGGCTCACTGGCTGGTATTGGGAGGTGCTACCTTCCGGGAGTAGGTTGGTGAGGAGCCAGTCCGTCGTTGACCCGATCCTTGTTTGGTGGCGGTCGCGTGGGCCAGTGACGGTGCCGAGGCTTCCGGACACTGCGGAGGTGGTACGTCACCGTGTCAGCGAGGAGGACGAGCACGTCCGTCGCTACATGGTTGCAATGGAGGGCAGGTTCGACAATACATGGAAGGTTCTTCAGGGATCTCACTGGAGCTATCATCCTGTGATGGTTCCTTCTCTTTGGTTGTCCACCGCCCGCGCCGATACCCGCCAGGCGCTACGGTTCTAGCTGTATTAGCGATGCTTTATGTATGATAGTATTCGAGGTGCATTAGAGTGATAATATTCGATGATGTACGGACGCAAGAGATGATGTAGTTTTTCTTATAATTGAAGCATGCTAATTTGAATACTAATTTATTTTACGTTTTGGTTTTGCTTATTGAATGCTCAAATTGGAAAAGTACTCCTACTTCGAATCCTAAAATTGCATAGCACTATGCAAGGCGTATGCATTTGATTAGTTGATAGCTTATAGGGTTTTTGTTTTTGCAGAAATCTAGGAGCCCCTCCATCATCCCCGCCGTCGTCCCCGTCACCGACCCCCCTCCGACCTCGAGGTGGGACCAGCCAAATCTCCATGTCAATATGAGTCCTCTAAGATATTTTGAAATGGTTTTCCTCATATATTCAACCAATGAAATGTAATGGCCATCAAGTTTGAATGCTCATATGATGTAGCTTAAAACATGTATATTTCCATTCCAGCAAATTTCAGGCGCTCAATATGTCCTTTTTTAGAAACATAATTAAACGATATTTTGGGTTGACTTTTAAGTCTATCGAATCTCCACCATATATGAGAGGACGAAGAATCCCGACTATTGTCATGGGCGTAGCTTCTCCTTAGTTCCCGTGTTCTAGACAAGTTGGTGTAATGCACTCGGGAACGAAAGGAGGAGCTACCATCACCAACGGTCGCAATGTAGAGAGGAATCAGTGAGGGAGAGTCTCCACCATATATATATATATGAGAGGACGAAGAATCCCGATGTTGTCGTGGGGGTAGCTTCTCCTTCATTCCCGTGTGCTAGAAAACTTGGTGTAATGCACTCGGGGATGAAAGGAGGAGCTACCATCACCGATGGTCGAATATGTACACAACGTGAGCTGAGAGTTTTCAAGAAAAGACTCGACAGATCGATAGTCAACCCGTGTTGAATAATAATGATCTAATTTATATTTTTAGTACATATATTTAATTGTACAAGTTTGATATTTGAATTATGAACATAGGAAATGTCGTACTCGGACGACGAAAGTCTCCCGGGGGAGTGCGACTGGTGCCACGAGGACCGAGGTCTGTGCGACAGGCCTCACCTGGACCATGGTCGGCGCTTCAGCATTAAGCTGGAGGAGACCTTCGAGGTTGAAATTGTATGCAATGACGACAAGTGTTATTTTTTCGTAATTAAGCACGACTTCAACTATTTCAATGTGTAATTTTCATCTTTTACAATTCGACTAGCTTATCCCCTGCCATGCAAGATGCTATGTCTTGGAGAGGATGGGTTTTGAAGACCATGAAAGTATGGAAACAAAGAAAATTCACCTAAGGACCCATCATGATATGGATTTTGAAGTAAATCTGTATAATTTATAGAGAGTAACCCATTTTGGTTGCAAAAATTGGGAAGCATTTTGCAAGATGTATGATTTTGATGAGGGTATGCTTGTCACCATGGATCTTGGTGATCCTCACATCGACCAAGACAATATGGACATTTGGGTCCTTGTTGATACGCCTCCCATTCTACCGCTATGTGAGTTTCTCAGACATAGTTATTAACTAATTTATATTGTTCATTTCAAAATAGTTGACAGCTTATTTCCATTGACAGCTTATTTTGATTGTTCAAACAATGTGTGGAACATGGTAGACAGAACCTACTACACAGATGGCTCTGAGTTAACTTATAAGGAGAAAAATCATGTGGTCGCATTTTGTACTGATCTTGAGAATTACAATATCTATTGTAAAACTCCTCCACATTATGGTCAATACGTGCCACTAGTGCACGTGTTGAACTACGGCAACATCCATGGAGATGCCATGGTAAGATTTTTTAGTATTACGACATTCGTGCATCTTTTGCATAAATTCTTTTAAAACTTAACTACATTGCTAACTACAAAGTTATTACTATATTTTTTTCAACAGGAAATCCCGAATGATTTTGTGCCTCATCTGATGTATCAGAGTGGTCGCCTTGATGTTTTGAACATACGTCCAGGTCATCCTACGAATCTCAACTGTCCATACCGGATTTCTAAAAGAAGTGGAGACATGAAAATCAAGGAATGGAAAAAATGTATGGACAGTCGTAAGGAGGTTCTTGGAAGAAAAAGGAAGCGAAGCGCAAGAATTGGAGACATGATGATCTCCATTCTCCATAATGGAGAGTCAGGTTCTATATTGTTTTATGATATTTTACCTTAAAGAGGGTATTTTGGTCCTACCTAATAATGATGATCATGTGCCTAGAACAATTAAGTAGGTTTGGTTCGATGACTATGAGGATGATGATCGTATGACTTGTTATCAATAACGAGTAGAAGTTGTATGATGATGATTAGTAGGACTTATTATTATGATGATGCATGATGAAGGCATGAAGAGTTATTATATATTAGTGGGTGAAATGAACATGGATTGGATTGAAGTGAAGGCAACATGCATGTGGTGCATGTCGAAAGTAGTACTAATCCAAACTTGATCCAGTTAGGATTAGTATTACTTTCGACATGCACCACATGTTGCCTTCACTTTAATCTAAGCCATGTTTAGGCATAGCAGTAGCATTGGTGAACCAAGCACGGAAATAAGAGAGGACACTTCTCTCTGTTAGCTAGCTAACACACCCAAAATTACCCCCTAAACCACCCCCTTTCAGAAAAAAACAAAAACCTCAGCTCCTGCCAGCCGCTGACGTGTGGATGCCTATTGGTCCCGGTTGGTGCCACCAACTGGGACCAATGGCCCTCCTGCCTTCGCTCGCCGAAGCGGCCACGTGGAGGCCCATCTATCCCGGTTCATGCAATAACTGGGACTAAAGGCCTTAGGTCATTAGTAACGACACTTTAGTCCCGGTTCAAAAACCGGACAAATGGGCCTTACCAACGGGACAATAGGCCATTTTTCTACTAGTGTGGAAAGAGGGGTTCGAGACGAAGATTTTGGCGTTGGTTTCACTAGATTTGGACGAACGGTTGAAAAGTTGCGAGGGTTCGAAGATCAGGGGCTAATCTGCGATAAAAATAACCGCGGATAGGTCCCTGGCGGAAAAAAAAGAAAAAGAAAAATCTATTGGACGAACGTCCGCTAACAGAGACAAACGAACGAATTCCTTCATCATAAGAACTAAACGAACAAATGTTCGCAGAATAGATCTAAACCGAAGAAAAACCAAGAAAACCAATATATAAAAAAACTAGTTAGATCTAGGGTTTACCGAAATAAACTGAAGAAAACCGGACAAAAACCGGTCGGCGGCGACGGATCCGAATGGCGGCGGGCGGGGATCCAGCCAAGCGGCGTTGGTCTGGCGAGGCGGCGGCACCAGCAAGGGCGGCGGCAGCAAGGGGTGGCGACGGCGGGTGGCGGCAGCGGTGACGCAAGCAATGGCGGCGGCGCCATGCGGCTTGGGAGGCGGCGGTTGCTGCGGGGCTAGGGTGGGGAAGAGAGGCGGCGGGGGCGACGGCTTATAAGAAGGAGCAGGGCAAGGCGGCTTGGGGAAGTGGACAAGGCGGCGGGGCGGCGTGGCCGAGCCGGACTCGGCGTCCGTGCTACAGCGGGGCTCTATGGGAGGAAGGCGGCGGGGCTGAGGTGGGCCGGCCTGCTTGGCTGGGCCGTTTGCCGAGTCGAGCGGAAAACTTTTTTTTAATAATAAATTCCGCCAGGGAAAATTCTAATAAAATAAAAATAAAAATTCTGAAAAAATGCCAAAAACAATTTTCACCGTCTAAATAAAATATGTAGAACAAAGTGAACATTTTTCTGGCCTAAAAATGCAATTTTGAAAAATGCATATTTCTGTAATTCAAATAAAATCTCGAATAAAATCCAAATAAAAATATTTATTGGATTTTAAAATTTTTCCTCCAGTATTTCTCTCTTTTTGAAGAAGTCATATTATATTCTCTCTTTTATTTTAATATCAGAAATATTTCGGAGAGAAAAATTATTAAAACCAAAACGATCCTCTTTTCAAACTTGAAAAAATACAAATATGAAAATAAATGAAATCCCCCAACTCTCTCCGCGGGTCCTTGAGTTCCTTAGGATTTCTTGGATCACCTATGTATGCATATGATGACGTATGTATAACATCCAAATTGAAAATTGGGATGTTACATGGATTTACTAGAATTTAAAAACTAGGCATCCCAATGTTTTGCCCGCAATCAACGGTGCCCTGGTGTTTGAAATTCATTCTCATTTCTTGCATGCAAGCTAAGCATGCACCTAATGTTTTAAATATGCCCTAGAAGCAATAATAAAAGGATTATTATTATATTTCCTTGTTCGTGATAATTGTCTTTTATTCATGCTATAATTGTATTATCCGGAAATCGTAATACACGTGTGAATAGATAGACCACAACATGTCCCTAGTGAGCCTCTATTTGACTAGCTCGTTGATCAATAGATAGTCATGGTTTCCTGACTATGGACATTGGATGTCATTGATAACGGGATCACATCATTAGGAGAATGATGTGATGGACAAAGACCCAATCCTAAGCATAGCACAAGATCGTGTAGTTTGTTTTGCTAGAGCTTTTCCAATGTCAAGTATCTTTTCCTTAGACCATGAGATCGTGTAACTCCCGGATACCGTAGGTGTGCTTTGGGTGTACCAAATGTCACAACGTAACTGGGTGACTATAAAGGTGCACTACAGGTATCTCCGAAAGTGTCTGTTGGGTTGACACGGATCGAGACTGGGATTTGTCACTCCGTATTACGGAGAGGTATCACTGGGCCCACTCGGTAGTGCATCATCATAATGAGATCAAAGTGACCAAGTGTTTGGTCTCGGGATCATGCATTACGGTACGAGTAAAGTGACTTGCCGATAACGAGATTGAACGAGGTATTGGGATACCGACGATCGAATCTCGGGCAAGTAACATACCGTCTAACAAAGGGAATAGTATACGGGGTTGCTTGAATCCTCGACATCGTGGTTCATCCGATGAGATCATCGAGGAGTATGTGGGAGCCGACATGGGTATCCAGATCCCGCTGTTGGTTATTGACCGGAGAGCCGTCTCGGTCATGTCTGCATGTCCCCCGAACCCGTAGGGTCTACACACTTAAGGTTCAGTGACGCTAGGGTTGTATGAATATGAGTATGCAGCAAACCGAAAGTTGCTCGGAGTCCCGGATGAGATCCCGGACGTCGCGAGGAGTTCCGGAATGGTCCGGAGGTAAAGAATTATATATAGGAAGTGTTGTTTCGCCATCGGAAAGTTTCGGGTCACCGGATTGTACCGGACCACCGGAAGTGTCCGGGGTCCACCGGTGGGGCCACCTATCCCGGAGGGGCCCATGGGCTGAAGTGGGAGGAACCAGCCCCGGTGGGCTGGTGCGCCTGGCCCCCTCTGCGCCTAGGGTTGGGAACCCTAGGGGAGGGGGCGCCCCACTTGCCTTGGGGGGCACTCCACCCCCCTTGGCCGCCGCCCCCCTAGGAGATCCCATCTCCTAGGGTCGGCTCCCCCCTTAGGGACCCTATATATAGAGGGGGGAGGGAGGGCAGCCGCTCCCTTGCACTTGGCGCCTCCCTCCCCCTGCTACACCTCTTCCTCCTCCCCAGTTGCTTGGCGAAGCCCTGCCGGAGTACTGCTGCATCCACCACCACGCCGTCGTGCTACTGGATCTTCATCAACCTCTCCTTTCCCCTTGCTGGATCAAGACGGAGGAGACATCACGCTGACCGTACGTGTGTTGAACGCGGAGGTGCCGTCCGTTCGGCGCTAGGATCTCCGGTGATTTGGATCACGACGAGAACGACTCCCTCAACCCCGTTCTCTTGAACGCTTCCGCACGCGATCTACAAAGGGTATGTAGATGCATCTCTCTCACTCGTTGCTAGATGAAATCATAGATGGATCTTGGTGAACGTAGGAAAATTTTTATTTTATGCAACGTTCCCCAACAGTGGCATCATGAGCTAGGTCTATGCGTAGTTCTCTTTTGCACGGGTAGAACACAATTTGTTGTGGGCGTAGATGTTGTCAACTTTCTTGCCGCTACTAGTCTTATCTTGCTTCAGCGGTATTGTGGGATGAAGCGGCCCTGACCGACCTTACACGTACACTTACGTGAGACAGGTTCCACCGACTGACATGCACTAGTTGCATAAGGTGGCTAGCGGGTGTCTGTCTCTCCCACTTTAGTTGGAGCAGATTCGATGAAAAGGGTCCTTATGAAGGGTAAATAGAAGTTGACAAATCACGTTGTGGCTTTCACGTAGGTAAGAAAATGTTCTTGCTAGAACCCTATTGCAGCCACGTAAAAACTTGCAACAACAATTAGAGGACGTCTAACTTGTTTTTGCAGCAAGTGTTTTGTGATGTGATATGGCCAAAGTTGTGATGAATGATGAATGATATATATATGATGTATGAGATCATGTTCTTGTAATAGGAATCACGACTTGCATGTCGATGAGTATGACAACCGGCAGGAGCCATAGGAGTTGTCTTTATTTTTTGTATGACCTGCGTGTCATTGAGAAACGCCATGTAAATTACTTTACTTTATTGCTAAACGTGTTAGCCATAGTAGTAGAAGTAATAGTTGGCGAGCAACTTCATGGAGACACGATGATGGAGATCATGATGATGGAGATCATGGTGTCATGCCGGTGACAAGATGATCATGGAGCCCCGAAGATGAAGATCAAAGGAGCTATATGATATTGGCCATATCATGTCACTACTACATATAATTGCATGTGATGTTTATTATGTTTATGCATCTTGTTTACTTAGAACGACGGTAGTAAATAAGATGATCCCTTATAATAATTTCAAGAAAGTGTTCTCCCTAACTGTGCGCCGTTGTTAAAGTTCGTCGTTTTGAAGCACCACGTGATGATCGGGTGTGATAGATTTTTACGTTCACATACAACGGGTGTAAGACAGTTTTACACATGCAAAACACTTAGGTTAACTTGACAAGCCTAGCATGTACAGACATGGCCTCGGAACACAAGGGACCGAAAGGTCGAACATGAGTCGTATGGAAGATACGATCAACATAGAGATGTTCACCGACGATGACTAGTCCGTCTCACGTGATGATCGGACACGGCCTAGTCGACTCGGATCATGTAACACTTAGATGACTAGAGGGATGTCAAATCTGAGTGGGAGTTCATTATATAATTTGATTAGATGAACTTAATTATCTTGAACATTAGTCTAAAATCTTTGCAAAATGTCTTGTAGATCAAATGGCCAACGCTCATGTCACCATGAACTTCAACGCGTTCCTAGAGAAAACCAAGCTGAAAGACGATGGCAGCAACTATTCGGACTGGGTCCGGAACCTGAGGATCATCCTCATAGAAGCCAAGAAATAATATGTCCTAGAAGCACCGCTAGGTGAAGCACCCATCCTAGAGAACCAAGACATTATGAATGCTTGGCAGTCTCGTGTTGATGATTACTCCCTCGTTCAGTGCGGCATGCTTTACAGCTTAGAACCGGGGCTCCAAAAGCGTTTTGAGCAACATGGAGCATATGAGATGTTCGAGGAGCTGAAAATGGTTTTCCAAGCTCATGCCCGGGTCGAGAGATATGAAGTCTCCGACAAGTTCTATAGTTGTAAGATGGAGGAAAACAGTTCACAAGGTGAGCACATACTCAAAATGTCTGGTTGCACAACCGCCGTCCTGCTGGACATTAACCTCCCGGACGAGGCGGTCATTGACAGAATCCTTCATCGCTCCCACCGAGCTACAAGAGCTTTGTGATGAACTACAATATGCAGGGGATGGTGAAGACCATTCTGAAGTATTCTCAATCTGAAGTCGCAGATGTTGAAATCAAGAAAGAACATCAAGTGTTGATGGTTAATAAAACCACTAAGTTCAAGAAGGGCAAGGGTAAGAAGAACTTCAAGAAGGACGGCAAAGATGTTGCCGCGCCCGCAAGCCAGCTTGCCGGAAGAAGTCAAAGAATGGACCCAAGCACGAGACTGAGTGCTTTTATTGCAAAGGAAGGGCCATCGAAGCGGAACTACCCCAAATACTTAGCGGACAAGAAGGCAGGCAACACTAAAGGTATATTTGATATACATGTAATTGATGTGTACCTTACCAAGACTGTAGTAACTCCCGGGTATTTGATACCGTGCCGTTGCTCACATTTGTAACTCACAGCAGGAGCTGCGAAATAAACGGAGACTGGCGAAGGACGAGGTGACGATGCGCATGGGGAATGGTTCCAAGGTCGATGTGATCGCCGTCGGCACGCTACCTCTACATTTACCTACGGTATTAGTTTTAAACCTCAATAATTGTTATTTAGTGCCAAGTTTGAGCATAAACATTGTATCAGGATCTCGTTTAATGCGAGATGGCTACTCATTTAAATCCGAGAATAATGGTTGTTCTATTTATATGAGAGATATGTTATATGGTCATGCTCCGTTGGTCAATGGTTTATTATTAATTAATGAATCTCGAACGTAATATTGCACATATTCATAGTGTGAATACCAAAAGATGTAAAGTTGATAACGATAGTCCCACATACTTGTGGCACTCGCCGCCTTTGGTCACATTGGTGTCAAGCGCATGAAGAAGCTCCATTCGATGGACTTTAGAGTCTCTCGATTATGAATCATTTGACACATGCGAACCATGCCTCATGGGCAAATGACCAAGACTCCGCTTCTCGGAACAATGGAGCGAGCAACCAACTTATTGGAAATCATACATACCGATGTATGCGGTCCAATGAGCGTTGAGGCTCATGGAGGATATCGTTATGTTCTCACTCTCACCGATGACTTGAGTAGATATGGGTATGTCTACTTGATGAAACACAAGTCCGAGACCTTTGAAAAGTTCAAGGAATTTCAGAATGAGGTAGAGAATCAACGTGACCGAAAAATAAAGTTCTTACGATCAGATAGTGGAGGAGAATATTTAAGTCACGAATTTGGTACACACTTAAGGAAATGTGGAATCGTTTCACAACTCACGCCACTGAACACCTCAAAGTGTAACGGTGTGTCCGAACGTCGTCGCACTCTATTGGATATGGTGCGATCTATGATGTCTCTTACAGATTTGCCTCTATCATTTTGGGTATACGCCTAGAGACGGCTACATTCACTTTAAATAGGGCACCGCCTAAATCCGTTGAGACGACACCGTATGAATTATGGTTTGGGAAGAAACCTAAGCGATCTTTCTAAAAGTTTGGGGATGCGATGCTTATGTCAAGAAACTTCAACCTGAAAAGCTCGAACCCAAGTCGGAAAAATGCGTCTTCATAGGATACCCTAAGGAAACCATTGGGTATACCTTCTACCTTAGATCCAAGGCAAGATCTTTGTTGCCAAGAACGGATCCTTTCGGAAAAGAGTTTCTCTCGAAAGGAGTAAGTGGGAGGAAAGTAGAACTCAATGAAGTACTACCTCTTGAACCGGAAAGTAGTGTAGCTCAGGAAAATGTTCCTGTGGTGCCAACACCGACTGGAGGAAATTAATGATGATGATCAAGGTACTTCGGATCAAGTTGCTACTGAACTTCGTAGGTCCACAAGGACACGTTCCACACCAGAGTGGTATGGGAACCCTGTCCTAGAAATCATGTTGTTAGACAACGGTGAACCTTCGAACTATGAAGAAGCAATGGAGGGCCTAGATTCCAACAAATGGCTTGAAGCCATGCAATCCGAGATAGGATCCATGTATGAAAACGAAGTATGGACTTTGACAGACTTGCCCGATGATCGGCAAGCGATAGAAAACAAATGGATCTTTAAGAAGAAGACGGACGCGGATGGTAATGTTACCATCTATAAAGCTCGACTTGTCGCTAAAGGTTATCGGCAAGTTCAAGGGGTTGACAACGATGAGACCTTTTCTCCCGTAGCGAAGCTGAAGTCCGTCCGAATCATGTTAGCAATTGCCGCATACTATGATTATGAGATCTGGCAAATGGACGTCAAAACGGCATTCCTTAACGGCTATCTTAAGGAAGAACTGATATGATGCAGCGGAAGGTTTTGTCGACCCTAAGAATGCTAACAAGGTATGCAAGCTCCAGCAATCCATTTATGGGCTGGTGCAAGCATCTCGGAGTTGGAACATTCGCTTTGATGAGATGATCAAAGCGTTTGGTTTATGCTGAGACTTATGGAGAAGCCTGCGCTTACAAGAAAGTGAGTGGGAGCTCAGAGCATTTCTCATATTATATGTAGATGACATACTTTTGATGGGAAATGATATAGAACTTTGGACAGCATAAAGGCCTACTTGAATAAGAGTTTTCAATGAAGGACCTTGGAGAAGCTGCTTATATATTAGGCATCAAGATCTATAGAGATAGATCGAGACGCCTCATAGGTCTTTCACAAAGCACATACCTTGAAAAGATATTGAAGAAGTTCAAAATGGATCAGTCCAAGAAAGGGTTCTTGCTCAGACATAAGGTGTGAAATTGAGCTCGGCTCAATGTCCCACCACGGCAGAAGATATAGAAGAGATGAGTGTCATCCCTATGCATCAGCCATAGGTTCTATTATGTATGCCATGCTGTGTACTGACCGATGTAAACCTTGCCGTAAGTTTGGTAGGAAGGTACCAAAGTAATCCCGCAAGGAACACTAGACAGCGGTCAAGAATATCCTGAAGTACCTAAAAGGACTAAGGACATGTTTCTCGCTTATGGAGGTGACGAAGAGCTCGTCAGAAGGGTTACGCCGACGCTAGCTTCGACACAGATCTGATGACTCTAAGTCACAAACCGGATACGTGTATATGTTGAATGGTGGAGCAAGATGGCTGGTGCAGCTGCAAGCGAGCGTCGTGGCGGGATCTACGTGTGAAGCGGAGTACATGGCAGCCTCGGAGGAAGCACATGAAGCAATTTGGGTGAAGGAGTTCATCACCGACCTAGGAGTCATACCCAATGCGTCGGGGCCGATCAAGCTCTTCTGTGACAACACTGGAGCTATTGCACTTGCCAAGGAGCCCAGGTTTCACAAGAAGACCAGGCACATCAAGCGTCGCTTCAACTCCATTCGTGAAAATGTTCAAGATGGAGACATAGAAATTTGCAAAGTGCATACGGATCTGAATGTCGCAGATCCATTGACTAAACCTCTTCCGCGTGCAAAACATGATCAACACCAAAACTCTATGGGTGTTCGATTCATCACAATGTAACTAGATTATTGACTCTAGTGCAAGTGGGAGACTGTTGCAAATATGCCCTAGAGGCAATAATAAAAGGATTATTATTATATTTCCTTGTTCGTGATAATTGTCTTTTATTCATGCTATAATTGTATTATCCGGAAATCGTAATACACGTGTGAATAGATAGACCACAACAGGTCCCTAGTGAGCCTCTAGTTGACTAGCTCGTTGATCAATAGATAGTCATGGTTTCGACTATGGACATTGGATGTCATTGATAATGGGATCACATCATTAGGAGAATGATGTGATGGACAAGACCCAATCCTAAGCATAGCACAAGATCGTAGTTCGTTTTGCTAGAGCTTTTCCAATGTCAAGTATCTTTTCCTTAGACCATGAGATCGTGTAACTCCCGGATACCGTAGGAGTGCTTTGGGTGTACCAAATGTCACAACATAACGGGTGACTATAAAGGTGCACTACAGGTATCTCCGAAAGTGCCTGCATGGGTTGACACGGATCGAGATGGATTTGTCACTCCGTACACGGAGAGGTATCATCGGGCCCACTCGGTAGTGCATCATCATAATGAGCTCAAAGTGACCAAGTGTTTGGTCACGGGATCATGCATTACGGTACGAGTAAAGTGACTTGCCGATAATGAGATTGAACGAGGTATTGGGATACCGACGATCGAATCTCGGGCAAGTAACATACCGTCTGACAAAGGGAATAGTATACGGGGTTGCTTGAATCCTCCACATCGTGGTTCATCCGATGAGATCATCGAGGAGTATGTGGGAGCCAACATGGGTATCCAGATCCCGCTGTTGGTTATTGACGGAGAGCCGTCTTGGTCATGTATGCATGTCTCCCGAACCCGTAGGGTCTACACACTTAAGGTTCGGTGACGCTAGGGTTGTATGAATATGAGTATGCAGCAAACCGAAAGTTGTTCGGAGTCCCGGATGAGATCCCGGACGTCACGAGGAGTTCCGGAATGGTCCGGAGGTAAAGAATTATATATAGGAAGTGCTGTTTCGGCCATCGGGAAAGTTTCGGGGTCACCCGGTATTGTACCGGGACCACCGGAAGGGTCCCGGGGGTCCACCGGGTGGGGCCACCTATCCCGGAGGGCCCCATGGGCTGAAGTGGGAGGGGAACCAGCCCCTGGTGGGCTGGTGCGCCCCCCCCCCTCTGCGCCTAGGGTTGGGAACCCTAGGGAAGGGGGCGCCCCACTTGCCTTGGGGGGCACTCCACCCCCCTTGGCCGCCGCCCAGAGATCCCATCTCCTAGGGCGGCGCCCCTGGGGACCCTATATATAGAGGGGGTAGGAGGGCAGCCGCACCCTTGCACTTGGTGCCTCCCTCCCCCTGCTACACCTCTTCCTCCTCCCGCTTGCTTGGCGAAGCCTCGCCGAGTATCACAGATCCACCACCACGCCGTCGTCTGCTGGATCTTCATCAACCTCTCCTTTCCCTTGCTGGATCAAGACGGAGGAGACGTCCGCTGACCGTGACGTGTGTTGAACGCGGAGGTGCCGTCCGTTCAGCGCTAGGATCTCCGGTGATTTGGATCACGACGAGAACGACTCCCTCAACCCCGTTCTCTTGAACGCTTCCGCACGCGATCTACAAAGGGTATGTAGATGCATCTCTCTCACTCGTTGCTAGATGAACTCATAGATGGATCTTGGTGAACGTAGGAAAATTTTTGTTTTATGCAACGTTCCCCAACACCTAAGGACACGGATTTTATTTTTCAACCAATTTATATGCACTGGAGCATGCACATGTAGTTCAAATTTGAATTATGCACATAAATGCATTGAAAACTCAGTTAATGCATGAAAATATCCAAACAAACCCCGAAAAATCACAAAAATTCACACGACACTCCTGTTGTTCTATGTTGACACAAGACAAAACTTGAAAGCAATAAGAGGCAATTGATATCGTTTCGTCCCCAAAGGTGGGACGTTCCCTACCGAAAACCATCATGCTTCTTGTGAGAAGCTCCGGTTTATGAGAAGCATATACCCAAACCTGCCCTAAATGGGACAACATTTGTACTACGGCATGTTGATGCCTCTCCCTGATAGCATGCTAAGTTTCATGAATTTCAGACGAGTCTTGGATTTACTAGAATTTAAAAACCAGGCATCTCACTGTGTTGCCGGCAATCAACGGTGCCCTCGTGTTTGAAATTCATTCCCATTTCTTGCATGGGACCTAAGCATGCACCCAAGGACACAGATTTGATTTTTCAACGAATTTATATGCACTGGAGCATGCGCATGTAGTTGAAATTCTAATTATGCACATAAATGCATTAAAAACTCAGTTAATGCATAAAAATGTCCAAACGAACCCCGAAAAATCACAAAAATTCACACAACACTCCTGTTGCTCTATGTTGACACGCCATCAAATACCTCCCACTAAAACTCAAGGGACCAGCTCGGCACTGGTTGAACTGCCTGCCCGAAAACACCGTTGGCAGCTGGGAGGGCCTGGAAGACGCCTTCCGTGATAACTTCCAAGGTACATACGTCCGACCCCCGGATGCTGATGACCTAAGTCACATAGTCCAACAGCCCGGAGAGTCAGCCAGGAAATTCTGGACTAGGTTCTTAACTAAAAAGAACCAGATCATCGATTGTCCGGATGCCAAAACCCTAGCGGCCTTTAAACACAGCATCCGCGACAAATGGCTCGCCCGACACTTCGACCAGGAAAAGCCGAAGTCCATGGCAGCCCTGACGGCACTCATGACCCGCTTTTGTGTGGGTGAAGATAGCTGGCTAGCCCGTAGCAATAACAATGCAAGCGAACCTGGCACCTCTCAAGCCAAAAATAGCAACGGCAAGCCCCTACGCAACAGACACAAGCATTGAAACAGTGATAACAATACCGATGACACGGTGGTCAATGCCCGATTCAGTGGCTCCAAGTCCGGCCAGCGAAAAAAGCCATTCAAAAGGAACAACTCGGGCTCATCCAGCTTGGACCGCATACTCGATCATCCATGCCAGATACACGGCACCCCTGATAAACCAGCCAATCACACCAACAGAAGTTGTAGGGTTTTTAAACAGGCCAGCAAGTTAAATGCCGAGAACAAGGAGAAGGGGTCGCAAAGCGAGGACGAGGATGAAGAGCCTCAACCTGGTCTATCAGGATATAGTGTGCAAAATGGGCATCGATCCATCAAGGATCAAGCCCACAAAAACTACCTTTAAAGGAGTTATACCATGTGTAGAGGCCCGCTGCACGGGCTCAATCACATTGGAGGTCGTCTTTGGATCCCCGGACAACTTCCAAAGCGAAGAGTTGATCTTCGACATCATCCCCTTGCGCGGTGGCTATCACGCACTGCTCGGATGAACCACATTCGCTCGGTTCAATGCAGTGCCGCACTATGCTTATCTCAAGCTCAAGATGCCCGGACCACGCGGCGTCATAACATTCAATGGAAACACGGAGCACTCCCTCCGTACCAAGGAGCACACCGCGGCCCTGGCAGCGGAAGTACAGAGTGGCCTTTTAAGGCAGAATTTTAATTCAGCGGCCAAGCTCCCGGACACTGTCAAATGATTCCGGACTACTCCGCGGCATGACAATCTGGCTCATCAGGAGCTAGACTTGCAATTCGACCTCCATCTCAGTCATGAACAAGTGGCGGCAAATGTACCGCGCGTACATAACTATGCACTAAAAATACCATGGGCCGATACGAAGGCATAACCAGACTGTGGTCCACAATACGGCTCGACTTTCCCCGGACACACATACATTCACTTTTCTTTTTTATCCTTTTCAGGTTTCTTTTCCACAGTCCTCTCGCGGCAGCCTGCTCAGCGGTCCTTTCAAAGGACGGATACACCAAGGCGGCAAGTAGCACAGACGCGTGGGGGGATTTCTAGATGTCTTTCTCGACGATCATTCTACCTGTTTTCAGGACCCACACGCAAGCTCCCCCCTCGATCTTGGCATGTCAAATAGCTCGGGTGCTTATCGCACTCTTTGTACAAATACACTTTGACGTATTAATCTAATTATAATGAGAACTGTTTGCGGCCCAACTTATGTGGCACTAGCTTACAATTTAATTTTATTTCGTCATTCTTATTGATGGCACACATACACTCTAGTATGCTTTAATACGCCAGGGGCTTCATTGCGCTCCCTACTATGGCAACAAAGTCCGAACACTTTTACAGTATAGTTAGGCACCCCGAATTCAGCATTATATGCATTGGCTCCGAATCATGTCTTTGGTCAATAGTTGGGATGCCTGGCTCATGTGCTTACTCCCTTACGTTCCGCTCTATCGGCTAGGGTAGTAAAGGGAGAACTACTACGATTGTGTTTCTGGTTTATCCGAGCAAACACCTCAGCAGAAAAAACCGAAAACTGACTGTCATGATGTGGCGAGAGCTGGTCAGCTATTCGGAGGTTCAAAATATTTTGTGATTTTCTCCGCCTTGTGCATGGATCGGCCTTCACCCGATCAGGTGTCTACACCACCCTAGTCTAGATTAAATACCAACCAGGTGCTACGCCTATATTTTTTATTTTTTCAAACTCCTATGGCTAAGTGAGGGTGATAAAGCCGAATAGTCTGATTGCCTGGTTCGTTGCGCTAAACACCTCCTTCAAGGACCAAAGCTTTGGAGCAAGAGTGTTCAGATTCCATCCTGAACACCCCCGTACTACCAACATGGGGGCTGAAGCCGACGACTGGCCAACTCTCAGATTTAACAAAACGGCCGCACAGGAGGAAAATTTTTAAATAATAACAAGCATTATATTGCATATCAGCTTTGTTTCACCATACAGGACAGGATAACATGAATGTATTCATTCAAAAATAATGTCCTTAGCACATTGCTCCGCTACAGTACGGGATCCCTCCAGGACATCATCAAAATACCGCTCGGGCGTGCGGTGCTCCTTGCCAGCGGGTGGTCCCTTAGTCGCGAGCTTGATGGCGTTCATCTTCGCCCACTGCACCTTGACACGGGTGTCGGTGTCAAAACCGACGGATCTCGGGTAGGGGGTCCCGATCTGTGCATCAAGGCTGATGGTAACAGGAAGCAAGGGACACAGATGTTTACCCAGGTTCGGGCCCTCTCGATGGAGGTAAAACCCTACTTCCTGTTTGATTGATATTGAAGATATGGGTAGTACAAGAGTAGATCTACCACGAGATCGTAGAGGCTAAAGCCTAAGAGCTAGCCTATGATGGTATGATTGTAATTGTGATCGGCCTTCTAAGGACCAACCTCTCCGGTTTATATAGACACCGGAGAGGGCTAGGGTTTACATGTAGTCGGTTACAAGGAAGGAAATATAATCTCCGGATCGCGAAGCTTGCCTTCCACGCCAAGGAAAGTCCCATCCGGACACGGGCCGAAGTCTTGAGTCTTGTATCTTCATGCTTCGATAGTCCGGACGTAGTACACAGTCCGGCTGTCCGGATACCCCCTAATCCAGGACTCCCTCAGTAGCCCCTGAACCAGGCTTCAATGACGATGAGTCCGGCGTGCACTATTGTCTTCGGCATTGCAAGGCGGGTTCCTTCTCCGAATACTCCAAAGTGCTTGTTACAATGAATAGTGTCCGGCCTCCAATCAATGTTGTGCTGCTCGGCTTCGGTGCCTCAGTAATGACCATCTCCATGTGTCGAGCGAATGCGAGGAGTTGAGGCATTTTTGCATTTGCCACCCTCGATCCTCTAGGCGAACCGTCTATTTGAAGGGACGGGGATTCTCAGATCCAAACCTCACTCTCCCTCCCAGAGCCAGCATCCAACAGAGTGCTCCGCAAAAAGCCATACCAACATGGCCAGCCGTCGCAGCTCATCTGCTTGCCCTTCTTGTTCCAAGTCGGGGGATTAGGGAGAGTGTTCAGTTCCTCATAGCCGTTTGACAAAGTTACAAACCCAAGGGTTTCTCCCACTGGCATTCATGGTCTCCGTCCAAGCTGGTATAGCCACTTATGACAGAGGGGACCAGGCTGAGGGATCCCCTAACCCATCTCCGGAGGAGCGTATATGTCTGATCCCTCATCTGCTGAGGGGCGTTGGGTTCCCTATCCACCCGTTTCTTCGCGGGCTCCTGGAGTTCTACAGCCTCCAGTTACACGACCTTACCCCTGGCTCTATTCTGCACATAGCGGGGTATGTTGCCCTGTGCGAGCTATTTTTAGGCGGCGAACCACACTTCGGATTATGGCGGAAGTTGTTCTGCCTCGTCCCCCGCACCCAGGGGGAGTTGTCGGTGTCAAAACCGGTGGATCTCGGGTAGGGGGTCCCGATCTGTGCGTCAAGGCCGATGGTAACAAGAAGTAAGGGACACAGGTGTTTACCCAGGTTCGGGCCCTCTCGATGGAGGTAAAACCCTACTTCCTGCTTGATTAATATTGATGATATTGGTAGTACAAGACTAGATCTACCACGAGATCGTAGAGGCTAAACCCTAAGAGCTAGCCTATGATGGTATGAATGTAATTGTGATCGGCCTTCTAAGGACCAACCTCTCCGGTTTATATAGGCACCGGAGAGGGCTAGGGTTTACATGGAGTTGGTTACAAGGAAGGAGATATAATATCCGGATCGCCAAGCTTGCCTTCCACGCCAAGGAAAGTCCCATCCGGACACGGGCCGAAGTCTCGAGCCTTGTATCTTCACGCTTCAATAGTCAGGACGGTGTACATAGTCCGGCTGTCCGGATACCCACTAATCCAGGACTCCCTCAGTAGCCCCTGAACCAGGCTTCAATGACGATGAGTCCGGCGCGCAGTCTTGTCTTCGGCATTGCAGGGCGGGTTCTTCCTCCGAATACTCCAAGGTAATTATCGAACACTCAAACCGTGTCCGGATCCACAAGATGACCTTCGAATGCCACCGTAGAGAGAATGATGTTTCGCAAATGCAATCTGCTGACAACTTTCCAAGCAACGTGATGTGTCATTACGGTCGGGTCATTATTCGAACCGTCTTCCCACAACCAGCCACAGCGCATATTGCGAGGCGGTTTCCTTGACACGTCTTGTCAAAGCAAAGATCGTGCCCCCTTATTACGGGATTCTCATCAATACGGGCATGGGTAATCCAACCACACCGCTAATCGCGGCGAGCGGGAGGCAAACGGGCTCAACCAGGCAAATGGGGAGGCGCAAAAGGCACTTACCGCCCCTATAAAGAGACAAGGCATCCTTCTCTTTACCCACGCCTTTCTCCTTCCGCTCACTCATTCCCCTCTTTTCGAGCCCTAACGCCCAAGCACTCTTCCTTTCCATCAAAGAGAGGCTTTCCAAAGATGTCCAGATCCGGAGCAGGAGGCAGATGGATGGCCTCTACTGTCCGGGAGAAGGATATTAAGAAGCTCCGGGACGCCGGGTATCTGGCTCAGAAGATCGGCCACCGTCTCCCCCTGGCGGGACAGGTCGTCCCCACTACGGAACCTCACAGGAGAGTCGTGTTCCTTGCTCACTTTGTTCGCGGGCTTGGGTTTTCTCTGCACCCATTTGTTCGTGGAATCTTGTATTACTACGGGATCGATTTTCATGATCTTTCCCCCAACTCCTTCCTCAATATCTCGACGTTCATCATCGTGTGCGAGGCTTTTCTTCGGATCTAACCTCACTTCGGCTTGTGGCTGAAGATTTTAAATGTAAAGCCCATGGTGGTGAGTGGCGAACACGCCGAGTGCGGCGGAGCCATGGTGAGCAAGATGCCCAAGGCCGTTTGGCCGAAGGGTGCTTTCAATGACTCCGTCAAGGGGTGGCAGCAGAAGTGGTTCTATATCACCGAACCACGCGGCAAAAAGTGGGCGGCGGCTCCAGAGTTCAGATCCGAAGCTCCACTGCGGCTCACGTCCTGGCCCGAGACGGGCCCGAATTGGTGCTCGTCCGATGAGCTGTCAATGCTCCAAACGCGCCTTCAAGGTGTCGTCGATAGGGACATCAAACTTGTGGACGTAGTCTAGGTGATGCTAGTTCGCCTGGTTCTCCCCTGTCAGCACTGAGGTTGTACTCTGTGGGAGCTCGACCCAGCCGAGCACCACACCCTTCGGGAGCTTTATGATTCCTCCCACAAGGATGTCTGGAAGGTGCTCTTTAAGCCCGGCAAATCATGGTTGGGTCCCACCGAGGACCATGGGTATGAGTCATCCCATTCTCCTAGCTCGGTATGTCACAGTCAAGTTTTGTCTATTCATGCTTCAGTCGGCGTGCCGTGAGGGAGACATCCTAATCGTGTCTCATCGTGACCTCAGGGATGGATAAAGAAAGTGGAGCAGATACATTGTCCGGCCCCGTTGCCGGAGGCACCAGCCGGACCTCTTCTCACGAAGATGCTGGTCCCCGCTCCTTACAAGGCGCCAAAGAAGGAGGCCTCCAAGAAGGTCAAGAAGACCCGGAGTGGCCTCCATCACCGCGAGGCTTCGGACGCAAATTCCGAAGACTCAAGCGACGCTCCTTCTTTGGAAGACGAAGAGGAAGAAGCAGAGGAGGGCGAGCCTCATTCTGGAGGTGGGAAGAAGCGCGTAGCTTCCTCATCCCTGGAGGCCGAATCGCCCAAGAGGAGAAAAGGTTCCTCCTGAGGCATCCACCACGGCTGCCGACAAAGAGTCCGAGTGGGATCCTGTGGCCCAGCCCCTCGAGAAGTCGTAAGTGTACAAGATCCAAACATGCATATGCGTCCGGGATTGTTTTTGGGTATAATAGTTTTAACTGTTGCTATATTTTGCACAGTCCGACGAGGTCCCGCGCCGGCTAATCCTCATCCGAGGATTCGCTGAGATCGGACGTCTTGGTGAGCGAGACGCCTCCAGAGGCCCTTCCCCAAAGTCCTGGCGCGACATCGAGGTGTCGTATCAATGGGGCTCGGACCAGGGGGCATATCACTGGGGCCGGACACACGGGAGCGATGGCCCCGGAGTGTGCCGCGCCAGGGCGACCTTGGTTCGCCCGCATCTGCATAAGGTCCGGAGACCTCTAAGGCCCCCGGATCGGGCGAGCAGCCACCTTCAACGGTGGGAGGCCTGCCCACTCCGCCGGCAGTCTCTGTCCGGACAGAGCTGCCAGGTGGTCTATCGACGGCGTTAAAGAACGCGTCTATCATCGATGAACATCGGACCCTTATGGGTGCGGTGGTTGAAAAGATTCAGTCCGCCGAGAGCTGGCTGAATGAGTCCTGCCTTGGCCTTATAAAGGCCTGTGAGGTATGTTTTCCAAGAAACCTTTGAGGAATCGTCATTATATGAGTAGTAGCCCCTGATACACTGTCCGGCAAAGGAGAGGGAGCCGGGCAGGGGATCAAATCCTCTCTTGTCGTGGGAACTTATGTTAATGACATGTACCTCTTTGTTTGAATACAGGCGTCCGCGGAGAGGACGACCGCTCATAATGCGGAAGTGTCCGAACTGAAGCGGAGCCTGGAATGGGCCAAGGAAGAACTTGGCCGCGTGAGCAAGCAATTAGAAGATAAACAAGGTATGATAAAACATTGTCTTGCATTAGGCACAAATAAGTAATTGTGCTTGTTGAAAAGTATTTGTGTTGTACACCCTAGGAGCGAGTGCCGAATACGAGGCACTGAAGAAGGCTGTAGATGATGCCAACAAGAAGGCTGCCGCCGAACAGGCACTCCATGAGAAACACGAGGCCAGGGTTGTCACAGCTGAGCGGGAGCTATAGGAGGCTGTGAAGAAAAGCGAGGGCTTGGAACAAAGTGTAATAGAGAAAGAAGCCGAACTCGCCCAAACGCTCCATGCTACGGAAGATGCCCGGGAAGAAGCCCGAGGTGCTGTACGGGACATTCAAGATGCCCGGAAAGTTGCGGCTGGTAAGGCCTTCTGTATTCTTAGCCATTTATTCATGATGATGGAAGAATTCTAAGCGGCAAGTTGAATTCTTGTTTTTCCAGGGGCGTTTGCGGATCTTCCTCGCAGCATATTAGACGCCGCCCAATTCTACCGAACCGAGTAAAAGAAGTCTGCGGAAAGGGATTTCTGGTCGCAGTTTTTGACACCGAACTATCCGGTGCCCTTTATCGATCAGCTGAAGCAGATGGTCGAACTGCACCAGGGGGCCGAACTAGCCATGAAGGACTTGATTGTCCGGTTGTGGCCAGCGGAGCCAATTCCGAGCAGTTACTTCGGGCTCGTGAAGCGGATTGTGGGTGCTTGTCCTCGGCTTGATGCTATTAAGCGATCGGTCGGCATAGAGGGTGCACGTATGGCATTCGCCCGTGCAAAAGTGCATTGGGGGAAGCTTGACGCGGAGAAGCTGATGACTGAGGGGTCGCCAGAGGGTAAGTAGCATCACAAGCCCGAACTGTACTTTGAAGTTGTAACGAAGGGGGCCCGCCTTGCGGCGGATAAATGTACCAAAGACATTATATTTCCCTGAGGGCATTTGTGCCACTTTTTTGTAATATGGGATTATGGCGTTTATATATTGCCTATTTTGTTTGAACATATGTTCTTCCTGCACGGCTGTTTAATGTATGTAAATCCTGAGAGTTGGCCAGTCGTCGGCTTCTGCCCCCACGTAAAAAGAATACTGGGGTGTTCGGGATATAATTGAACGCTCTTTAACCCATAGTTGGGTCCCTTTTGCAGAGGCGTTTCTCACCACGAACCAGGCAATCGGACTATAAGGCTTTATTACTCTCACTTAGCCATAGGAATTCGAGTATGGTCGGCGCAGCCCCTAGTGTTCGGAAGGCCGAACTATGGGCTCTATTGGCACCTTATCAGAAGACCGATCCATCGCACTCAGCATTTATAATGGCGTTGTGCGGAATAAATCTTTAGGGATTTTACAACCTCTTGAACAGCTGACCAGCTCTCGCTGTATCATGACAGTCGGTTTTCGGCTTTCTCTACTAAGGTGCTCGTCCGGCAGATCCGGGACACAATCGCAGTAGTTCTCCTTGCGCTAGCTTAGCCGATATAACGGGACGTAAGGTACCAAAACAAGGGAGCCGGGCAAACCCAACCAATGACCCAAGACATGATTCAGAGCTGATGCATACATTTCTATAAGTTCGGGGTGCCGGACGACCGAGAAGGTGGTCGGACTTTATTGCCGTATTATGAAGCCCCTGGCGTAATCGGGCGTAACACGGGGTGTCGATGAAAAGCGATGGCCGGTAAGTGTTATTTAAGTCTACGTATTGTATCAAAATGATATGTCTATGCATATGAGTACGATGTATGATTATGAAAAGAGGTGTTTTTTGGCGGAACCTGTGATGGCCGGACTGGAGGGAGTTTGTCCATGGATCAGAAGTGAATCCGGACTGCCTTCTTTTAGGGGGGGGGGCTCCTTGTGTGTCCTGGCCGATTCCACGTCACCTATCATGTTCTGCGTCAAAGTTTGTTTGTAAGGCAAATACTCGGAGGTATCCGAGCGTCCGCTTGGGGTTGGTCTGAGGGCTCCTGATCGGGCCCTGGTAAACTCAGCTATCATACCGGTGGGCAGCGCGGACTCCTCAATTGGTGTCCGGATAGTCGTCTGTTATATCAAAATCTTGATGGGCATGATTGACTCGCTACTCAGGCAGCTGTATGATATCTGCCCCAAGGGCGGGGTTCGGCCTTGCCCATAGTTGTGATTACATCACATGGTGTTGGCCTGAGTGATTTACCACGCGGATACAGCCAACGTGGTTCGTCCCGCTAACATACGGTAAATTACCGCATGGTGGGAAGGTGCCGAAGATTTATTCTTTGGCGTAGTATTTGTCTGGTGATCCGAAGACAACCGTTTAGAGTGATGGGCCAGAAGAACTTGGCCTTTGCCCCCAGCATCTTTTAAGAGAAGTTGTTGGTGATTTCACACCTGCGGGGGTTTATGTTTTGTGGAGCCCCTAGTTTGCTATGTCCTTTGGTACTGCAATTGAGTTGCTGCTGTTAGCGTGGTCTGGGCAAGCAGCCGTACTTATATGTTACGCGGCCAGCCATTTTTCTTTGAAGATCCGACATTCTATATTGGTATGCTTTGCCGTCCTTCTAGGAGTACCATGAATTTCGCATGGTTGATCTAGTGTGTGGCTCAGGGCCGGATAGGTCTGAGCTCTTCTTTGTCCGTTGACCAGACTCGGAGTTGCTGGAGTTAGCACCATCTTTCCTGACTGGACGCTTAAGACCGTTGCGCCGGGGCTTGAGTATGCTTCTTCTTGTGTCCTTCATGTTGTTTTGGACCGTAATGGCGTGTTGGCGTCGGGGCATGCACCTTGAGTTCTCCTGCTTAGGTTGGGGTGGCTGGTTGTGCCTTTTGTCGGGGCGGTCAGGTCCGTATCTTTCAGTGGCCGGGACCTTGGTCCATCTGTCCACCAGCGAATCTTGGTCAGCCTTGAGCTGCTGTTGCTTCCATCTAGGGTTATATTCATCTTTGGCGCCATCTGAATTGTTTTCTACTTATGGGCCGGTATTCCTGTGGCGGGGCTCGGAGCGGCGCCGACGACGCCCATACTTTTCTTTTCCCCCTGGGGGATTATCCTCCGCTGCCTCATCGCCATTTGTTTCCTTTGGAGTGTACACCATATATATATATATATATCATAAGAAGAGGTGGATGTCCGCCACCCAGTGTGCGGTGGTTCATGTTCTTCTCCTGCATCGTCGTCCATACCATCCATGTCTTCGGAGTCGAAGTTCAGTACCTCAGTTAAGTCAACGACCGTGGCAATGAAGTGGGTGGTGGGTGTGCAACGAATTCCTTCGTCGTCTGCCTCCCACTCGAGCCGGACATAGTTCGGCGAAGAGCCTCCTGTCAAAGAGAGAGACTTTAATGAGTCCAGCATGTCGCCAAAGGGCGAGTGCTGGAAGATATCCGCAGCGGTGAACTCCATTTCCGGAGCCCATCCTGGCCCGATGGTCTCGGGAGTGTGCGGACAAGAACCAACGTCCGGATACGAATCCGGGGGTCCGGATTCACAGGCCACTACAGGGGTAAGGCCCGTGTTCGGCTCTACCGCCCATGAGTGCGCGTCCGGCGGGGCGGGGTCCATCCCTCCATCCTTAGACAACACAGCCTGCTCCGGATCTAGGTCCGGAGATACTACGGGGGCGACACCCCGAGCTTCATCCGATGGCAGGTCTAAGCCGTGCTCGTCGAGACTGTCTGGTGCTCCTGGCATGGGCCCAAATCCATCAAAGATCAAGTCTCGGCGGATGTCCGCCGTGTAGTTCGGGTTTCCGAACCTGACCTGGTGTCCAGGGGCGTAGCTGTCGATCTGCTCCAGATGGCCAAGCGAGTTGGCCCGCAGTGCGATGCTGCCGAACACGAAAATCGGTCCGGGGAGGAAAGTATCACCCTGGACAGCGTCGTTGAAGCTGATTGGAGGAGCCATCGAGCCTGACGGCAATACACAGAGGAAATCTCAATGAAAGCACAGGTAGGGGGTCCCGATCTCGGGTAGGGGGTCCAGATGGTAACAAGAAGTAAGGGACACAGGTGTTTACCCAAGTTCGGGACCTCTCGATGGAGGTAAAACCCTACTTCCTGCTTGATTAATATTGATGATATGGGTAGTACAAGAGTAGATCTACCACCAGATTGTAGAGGCTAAACCCTAAGAGCTAGCCTATGACTGTATGAATGTAATTGTGATCGGCCTTCTAAGGACCAACCTCTCCGGTTTATATAGGAACCGGAGAGGGCTAGGGTTTACATGGAGTCGGTTACAAGGAAGGAGATATAATATCCGGATCGCCAAGCTTGCCTTCCACGCCAAGGAAAGTCCCATCCAGACACGGGCCAAAGTCTTGAGTCTTGTATCTTCACACTTCAATAGTCCGGACGTTGTACACTGTCCGGCTGTCCGGATACCCCCTAATCCAGGACTCCCTTAGTAGTCCCTATGCCAAGTGGGCGGGGCCGAAGTATGGAGCATTGTCGAGACCGGATACCTGTCCGGCACTCCTAAGAAGGCACCAGAAAACTGGCCTTCGGAGTGGTTATATATAAACGACGTCCCCCTTCCGGATCCTGTCCGGCCAGGCCTCCGAAGTTCAGCAATGCCCCGTCGAGGGCACGCCTAAGCTGGCGCCCTCGAGGCCCTCAAGAAGAGGACACGAGGGAAATATTCCTCCTAACGGACAGGATAAAGTTACTGGTCAAATCCGGACTGACGATAGTTGAGGTTATGGCGATATGTATAAGACGGGGAGTGCAACCACTCCAATATCGGGGGAAGCCCATGTGGCATTTCAATGGGGAAGACGGCGCCACCCGCTGCGGCCGCAAAGGTCCGGACTTCGCTGCCGCTCTGGCAAGGATATTGTCCGATCTGTACAAAGGGGAAGAGGAGGAATTCCTTCGCATAAAAACGCGGGAAGGATTCTCCATGTACAACCCCCCAGCGTGGGTAAGTTGCCATTCTCTTTCCCCGCTTTGTTCTAGCGTTCTTCTGCTAAGATTACTTGCATCAATGTTTTTGGCAGGAATTAAGGAGGGCCGAGAAGGAATCTTCAGCCCTCCTCAAAACTGAGAGGACCTCGAAGGGCCCTAGATCCGGACTTAAAGTGGATCCGGATATCACCGTGGAGCTCAATAACGGGTATTTTATCAAAGTAGCTGATGGCGCCTAGTGGCCATTACGGCCGACTACCCTGGACTGCTCCCCGCCTCGTGTGTAAGTCAAACTAGAAAACCTATCCTTCGAAGAGGACTCCCCCCAGGTGTTATAATTTACCTTTGAGGCGTTGTTCTATTTGCAGAAACGATGGCCGGAGCGAGGGGCCGAGCCCCTAGGGACTCGTCAACCACGGGCGTCCAGATCGGGCAGGCTCAAGTGGAAGGCGGTGAGGGTTGACACACCGCTACAGAGGTAAAAAAATAACTTGTCCTGTAATTATAGAATTTAAAATATGACAACGCCCTTTGTGTCTGGCAGGAAGAAGAATAACCGGACTATATCCGAGACCCTACCAATCACGCTTCCACCAGCCGGGTTGCGTAACCGCTTGTGGGCGGATGCGACACGGGGCCAGCACCGCATGGCTCTCCAACAGAGAGTCCGGACATGCTCTCAGCCACGAATTCCGAAGTGGAGAGCGCCATGAATCAGAGGCGCCGACGGGCCGTACTTCGGAACAACATCTTTTCCAAAGAGGCGCGAATGCCTTCAATTCGCGGACGCAGACGTCCAAGCTTGCTCGGGCGGGCTTGCCCAAGCGACAAACCAGTATACCAAAGACATACGGGTGAGAAATTTTGATAAGTATGTATAGCAGTAGCCCCTGAGACTTGAAACGGTTGAAACAACAGTTTTAAGGATCAATTTATGTACAGGTCCTTGTAGAGAAGAACGAGCAATTGTTTCGGGAGCTGGAGGACTGCAAGGCCAAACTGAGGGCTGCAGTTGCCAAGTTAGAGGAACCCCAAAGGCCCTCATCTGGTAACAACTATCACAATTGTGCGAAGATGCACCAGTTAGTAAACGGATAATATCACAAGTCTAACAGAAAATTCTGCGCATAACTCGGGTGAATCCGGAGGGCGAGGGAGAGGACGATCGCATCTCAAAAAGCAGCTAGAGGCTGGCGAGCGATTCTTACGCGAAGTTAGGCGGAGAAGAACGATCTTGAAGATGCCAAAGTCCAACTGGGCGTGCAGTTAAAAGATCTCCGCGCCAGTGCGGACTCCATGAAGGAGAATAAGGGCTTCGACGCGGCATTTACAAGAGTGCCTAGATGAACTGTTGTACGCTTCAGCGAGGAAGTATATTGAAAGAATTTTGCTTGCAGGAATGTTAACGGTCGCCTCGAGGAGGAGATGCCTCATCTGCAAATGATTTATCTGCAAGACCTTTTCGCGATTGCGAAATGAGCTCGGCAAGTGATGCAAGGTGTTGCTCAGGCTTTGTGTCCATCAAGCCTACTGCCGTATGTCCTGGGAGAACTTGTGGACCTGCTTCAAGGAGCCCGGCGGCGCTTCCGTCTATGGAAGATATCAGCATGCCGGCAAGGAGCAAGAGAAGCCTGGGCAATGGTGAAGACACGCTACACCAAGCTAGACCTGAACCATATGGTCAAGTGGGATCAAGGGGGGCCCGGCGGGCAAGAAATTCCCGTTAGTCTGGTGTATGACCAGGTAGCGTTAGCCGCTAAGTATTCTCAATAGGATTGTAAGCTAGATAGCTTGTTGGACGGTATAGAAGAGGAATGTAATCAGTCCAAATGACTGTGTAAATGAATGGGCATGATTAGCCTCTAGCCGGATTAAAATCATTTGTCATGGCGGACCTTTTCGCTTCAGCCCCCGGGTCCTATAGTCTGGGGTGTGTCCGAATACCCGCTCAGCTATACGAAACCTGGGTATGCATGGAAACAAGGTGTGGGGGTCATAAGTGCTTGAACAAACAAGTACCCAACTAGTTATGTTATATTACATGGATAGTAAGAAACATCTTCCAGAGAGAATAGTTCTGTTAGGGGTTCCTTTCCCTGGGTACGCATGCGAAGATGCACATGTCTGGACTGCGAACGATGGCACAGGATACAAGACTTCTGGGGATTTATGTTATGATAAACGAATACATATTTTGTTCACCAACCAAATATTCTCTTAAGGAAGCTAGCTTTCGGCTTCACCCAGTCTGAGGTACACATCCGGCTGAACCGGCAGTAACAATCGCAGAGGTGCTCCCCTTATGCCCTAGCCGAATTAACAGGAATGTAGGGCATAAACACAAGAGCCAGGCAACCCAGCTTGGCAACATCTTAAGTCATATCGATGCATATAATGGTGAAGGAAAGGCACATATGGAAAAAGAATGCATATGCGACGGGCAAAAAGCCATGTGAGTAATCATTTTAAGCTTCCATATAGGAAGCCCCAAGGTATTGTATTGAATACTTTGTGTGAAGATAGAAAAAGGTCAAGAAAGGAAAAGGGGATGGGGCATAGTTCAAAGGGAGGGGTTAGGAGATGAACACTGTGTTCGGCGCTAGGCGTAGAATCTCCGTAGTCTTGCCGCGTTCCATGGGTTCGGCTCGAGTCTGTTATCGGATGCATTACGTAAGTGGTACGCCCTCCAAAGGAGAACTTTGTCAATGACGGCGACCCTCCCACTTGGGTTTGAGTTTGTCCTTCTTCTTCTTCGGTAGTCGAGAACGAGCTTGCCAATATTGTAAGTTTTGGCCCGCACTTCTGCTTTGGTATCGCCGAGCCTCGCTGGCGATAGAATGCGAACGGGCTTTTGCGACATCACGCCCTCCTCCGTGGCATCCAAATTATCCTGCCGATCTAACTCGGCTTCCATCTCTTCGTACATGCGTACGCGTGGCGAATCATGTATTATGTCGCAAGGTAATACTGCTTCCGCGCCGTACACCATAAAAAAATGGTGTGTATCTGGTGGTGCGATTTGGCGTGGTCTGTAGCCCCCAGAGTACGGAGTCGAGCTCCTCCACCCAGTGTGTATCCGACTCTGTCAAGGATCACACTAGCCTGGGTTTGATACCGCTCATAATGAGACCATTTGCCCGCTCTACCTGGCCATTAGTTTGAGGATGGTAGACGGAAGCGTAATCGAGCTTGATGCCCATTTTTGGGCACCAAGTTTTCACTTCGTCGGCTGTGAAATTTGAGCCATTATTAGTGATGATGCTGTGGTGGACACCGTATCGGTGTACAACCCCGGATATGAAGTCTATTACTGGTCCGGATTCAGCCGTTTTGACTGGTTTAGCTTCTATCCATTTGGTGAATTTTTCCACCATGACCAATAAGTATTTCTTCTTGTGGCTTCCCCCTTTAAGGGGTCCGACCATATCCTGCCCCCTGACTGCAAAGGGCCATGTTATGGGGATTGTTTGGAGAGCAGTAGGGGGCATGTGACTCTGATTGGCAAAGAGCTGGCAACCGACGCAATGTTGGACAAGGTCTTGTGCGTCCGCTCGGGCCGTCGGCCAATAGAAGCCTGTACGGAAGGCCTTGATGACTAATGCCCGAGCCGCGGCGTGGTGCCCGCCCAGGCCGGCATGGATTTCAGCCAAGAGCTGCCGCCCTTCCTCTTCAGAGATGCATCTTTGTAGCACTCTGGTAGCGCTTTTTTTGTAGAGTTCCCCTTCGTAGACTTTGTAATCTTTAGAGCGCCGGACAATGCAGGTGCTTCATTTTGGTCTTCGGGGAGCTCCTGCCTATTTAGGTAGGCCAAGAAGGGCTCGGTCCACTGGGCGATTACAACCATGATTTCATGGGCCGAGGACGTTATTTTGGGGGTAGAACCTCCGACTATGTCTGATGGTTCGAAATCCGGGGGTGTATTCGAGTCCGTGCTAGTATTGCCGGACTCCCCTTCCCATACTACGGATGGCTTGAACAGCCGTTCCAAGAATATGTTAGGTGGGACATGGTCGCGTTTAGCGCCGATGCGAGCGAGGACATCCGCCGCTTGATTGTTTTCTCGAGCCACATGGTGGAATTCGAGCCCCTCGAACCGAGCTAACATTTTGAGGACGGCATTACGGTAGGCCGCCATTTTCGGGTCCTTGGCATCAAAATCTCCGTTTATCTGTGATATTGCGAGGTTCGAGTCCCCTCGCACTTCTAGGCGTTGAATGCCCATAGTGACTGCCATCCGAAGAACGTGCAACAGAGCCTCATATTCGGCTGCATTGTTGGAGTCTGTGTATAATATTTGGAGGACGTACTGGACCGTGTCGCAGGTGGGAGATGTCAGGACTACCCCTGCTCCCAATCCAGCCAGGATTTTAGAGCCGTCGAAATGCATGATCCAGTTTGAGTATGCACCGTACTCTTTAGGGAGTTCAGCTTCTGTCCATTCGGCGACGAAGTCAGCCAACACTTGTGACTTGATGGCCCGCCGTGGTTTGTACGTTATGTCGAACGGAAGGAGCTCAATAGCCCACTTGGCAATCCGGCCCGTAGCATTGCGGTTATTTATTATGTCATTGAGTGGTACTTCGGAGGCCACCGTAATCGAACACTCTTGAAAATAGTGTCGTAGCTTCCGGGATGCCATGAACACCGCGTATGCTATTTTTTGATAGTGTGGGTATCAGGATTTGCATGGGGTTAGGACCGTGGACACTTAGTAGACCAGCTTCTGGAGCGGGTATTTGTATCCGTCGGCCTCTCGTTTGACAACGAGCACTGCGCTTACGACTTGATGCATTGCAGCTATGTACAACAGCATAGGTTCGTCGATATTCGGCGCTGTTAATTCTGGATTACTGGCCAATAAGGTCTTTATTTTATCCAGTCCGGCCGCGGCTGCCTCCGTCCACATGAAGTGTTCGGTGCGCCGAAGAAGGCGATAAAGCGGTAGTGCCTTTTCTTCTAACCTGGAGATAAAGCAGCTGAGAGCAGCCATGCATCCGGGTAGTTTTTGGATGTGCTTGAGGTCTGTTGGTATAGCCAACTGTGACAGAGCTCGGATTATTGCCGGATTCGCCTCAATTCCTCTGTTGGAAACGATGAAGCCGAGTAGCTTCCCCGAGGGGACGCCAAAAACGCATTTTTCCGGGTTCAGCTTGATGTCGTATGTCCGGAGATTGTCGAATGTAAGCCTCAAGTCATCTATTAGGGTTTCGACGTGTCTTGTTTTTATGACCACGTCGTCCACGTATGCCTCCACTGTTTTGCCGATTTGTTTTTCCAGGCATGTTTGAATCATGCGTTGGTAGGTTGCACCAGCATTCTTAAGCTCGAAAGGCATAGTGTTGAAGCAAAAAGGGCCATATGGCGTTATGAAAGTTGTTGCAGCTTGGTCAGACTCTGCCATCTTTATTTGATGGTATCCAGAGTATGCGTCGAGGAAACACAGCGAGTCGTGTCCAGCTGTGGCATTGATGATTTGATCGATGCGAGGGAGGGGAAAGGGATCCTTGGGGAAAGCCTTGTTGAGGTCTTCTTCGGCCCGATGCCCGATTCTAAGTCCGGGACCTGGGTCAGGTTTTCCTTTGAGCAGGTCTTTGGCTCAAGGAGTTCGGTGATCCGAACACAGCTTGTCCTCAAAGTTGAGGGGCAATCCGCGTGTGGTTCCTCCACTATCGCAATCTCATGGGTGGCCGGCGGGGACCTGATGTCCCTTTGGTCGGGTTTAAGCCCAATACGGTCGTAGTCTGTGGCGACCCCCAGAGCGGCGATGCGATCCAAGAGCTCGTTAAGGGAGGAGAGCTCCATTGGATCCATCTGTTCGGCAAGTTCCGAACTAACGTGAAGGTTATGATTGATGACCCGAGAAGTCATCGTCGGCGCCACCGCCGATGGGGCGGCCATGATAAAGCCGCCGAGCCGGAGCGTCTGGCCTACAACCAGAGCCCCCTCCGAGGTAATGTCGTCCTGGACAATGAGATGAGCCATCGAGCCTGACGGCGACGACACAGAGGAACTCTCAATGAAAGCACCAATGTCGGTGTCAAAACCGGCGGATCTCGGGTAGGGGGTCCCGATCTGTGCGACAAGGCTGATGGTAACAGGAAGCAAGGGACACAGATGTTTACCCAGGTTCGGGCCCTCTCGATGGAGGTAAAACCCTACTTCCTGATTGATTAATATTGAAGATATGGGTAGTACAAGAGTAGATCTACCACGAGATCGTAGAGGCTAAACCCTAAGAGCTAGCCTATGATGGTATGATTGTAATTGTGATCGGCCTTCTAAGGACCAACCTCTCCGGTTTATATAAACACCGGAGAGGGCTAGGGTTTACATGGAGTCGGTTACAAGGAAGGAATATAATCTCTGGATCGCCAAGCTTGCCTTCCACGCCAAGGAAAGTACCATCCGGACACGGGCCGAACTCTTGAGTCTTGTATCTTCACGCTTCGATAGTCCGGACGTAGTACACAGTCCGGCTGTCCGGATACCCCCTAATCTAGGACTCCCTCAACGGGCGAAGGCCATCCGCGCACCCTCGATGCAGACCGACCGCTTGATGACGTCAAGCCGGGGGTAGGCATTGACCAGCCGCTTCACGAGCCCAAAGTAACTGCTGGGTATGGCTTCGGCAGGCCACAACCGGAATATGAAATCCATCATGGCTAGTTCAGCCAACCTATGCAATTCGACCAGCTGTTTTAGCTGGTCGCTAAAGGGCACCGGATGTTCTGGTGCAAGGTATTGCGACCAGAACAACTTCTCCATCGAGCTCCCCTCTTCGGCTCGGAAGAACTCCGCGGCATTGGAAACACTGCGAGGCAGATCCTCAAACGCCCTGGAGAACTCCAATTCCGGGTCAGTAAGAGGTACCTTCTCTTCACATACTTGCTCTAAATAATAAAAGCCTTACCCACCGTGATTTTCCTGGCCTCCCGGATTTCCTGGAGGGCGCCCTGGGCTTCGACCCGGGCGTCTTGCACGCTTTGGCGGGCCATGGCAAGTTCAGACTTTTGATCCGCAATGTTGCGCTCCAAGGATTCACATTTCTTCACGGCGTCCTGGAGCTCTTGCTGGACCTCACCGACCCTGGCCTCGTGCTTTTTGCGGGCGGCTTGTTCCTTGGCCGCTCTCTCCTCGGCCTCGGCCAGAGCCTTCTTGAGGGTCTCCACCTCGGTCACCGCTCCTACAGATATCATGGCACTCTAATTAACACAAACAATTCATATCTCTCTATATATTTGAGCAGGTCATTAATCACCTTGCTTATCCTCCAGCTGCTTTCTTACTTGGCCGAGCTCCTCCTCGGCCCGCTCCACCCTCTGCTTCAGTCCGGAGACTTCGGCAGCTTGGGAAGTCGCGGCCAGCAGCGGCGCCTGCTTATTCACATAGACATGTATGGTTAGTCTCCTACGAAAGATATTTGATCCCCTGTACGGCTTTTCTTTCCGAACACCGGACAGAGTCTCAGGGGCTACTGTCTATACCATGAAATTCTTCCCAAATTGCATTGCTCACCTCAAAGGCTATTAGAAGGCTGGTGCAGGCTTTGGTCAGTCCGCTCTTAACAGACTGAACCCTCTCAACCACCGTACCCATAAGGATACGGTGTTCCTCAATAATGGAAGCGCCTCGTAGCGATTCCAGCAGATTATCCGGTGCCTCTGGATGGACAGAGGTCACCGGTGGAATAGGCGCACCTCCTCCTTTCGAAGGAGGTTGCTTGCCTGATACCGAAGTCGTGTAGGTCTCCGAAACAGTATTCAGCTGGGGGCCGGATTGGATATGACCCCAATCGCCAGTCTCCATGGGGATTTTCTCCCCCCCATGTGTCCGGCGGTCGAGGGATCACCCTCAGGCGCCACTCGGACGACCTCCTGAACCTCTCCCTGGCATGGGAAGGTCCTTTGGGACAGCACCTCGGTGTCGCCCTTGGCCTTGGGAGAGTAAGCCGCCGCCGGCGACTCGCTGGCCATCGCCTTTGAATCCAGTGAACCCCCCGATGAGGATCGCTGGGAGCTGTTGTGGGCCGGGCTGCAGTGCATGATTTAACATGTTAAAACCATGGAATAAAGGAGTTTGATATATGTGTGCGTCTTTGAGTACTTATGATTCGGCCAGGGGCTTATCCCTGGGGCGCTACTCGGAGCTCCTATTAGTGTCCCCCGCGGGGTTATCCGCGAGGGAAACCTTCCCCTTCTTTGACGCCTCTGCCTCCAGCTGTGTGGTGGCCATCCTTTTCTTCCTTCCCCCAAGGGGGGAAGAGTTACTTTCTTCCTCCTCCTCCTCCTCGTCGGTGGCAGGTGGAGAGTGGGTTTCGGCGTCTTCGGACGTCATGTCCGAAGTGCCCTTATGGCGGAGGCCGCCTCTGGTCCCCTTGGCCTTCTTCTCCGGCACCTGATAGGGTGCCGGAACCAGCATCTTCGTTAGAAGCGGGATGGCTGGGTTTTCGGGTAGTGGAGCCGGACACTAAATCCGCTCCGCCTTCCTTGTCCAGCCCTGAACGAACAAATAGGGAGGCTTAGATATCTTCCTTGCGTATACCAGTAAAGGGGCCACCTTGAAATACGAAAAACTTACCGGACTAGCGGGATGGGCCAGGTCGTGCCCACGGTCCTCGGTCGTCTTCGGCCACGACTCATTGGACTTGAAAAGCACCTTCCAGATGTCTTCGTGCGTAGTGCCGAAGAATTGTAGCAAGATCTGGTGCTTAGCCGGATCGAACTCTCATAAATGGAAAGTCCGGCTTTGGCATGGAAGGATCCGGCGAACTAGCATCACCTGGATCACATTAACAAGCTTGATGTTCTTGACTACCATGCTCCAGATGCGCGTCTGGAGTGTTGTCAGCTCGTCTGACGAAGACCAGTCCAGGCCCTTCCCTAGCCAGGAGGTGAGCCGCATCGGAGCTCCGGAGTAGAATTTGGGAGTCGCAACCCAGGTGGCTTTGCGAGGCTCTGTGACGTAGAACCACTGTTGTTGCCACCCTTTGACGGTCTCCATGAAGGTACCTTTGGGCCATGTGATGTTGGGCATCTTGCTCACCATGGCGCCTCCGCACCCAGGTGGCTTCACATTGAAGATCTTTAGCCACAATCTGAAGTGGGGTGGGATGCGAAGGAAGGCCTCGCACACGACAATGAATGTCGAGATGTTGAGGAAGGAGTTGGGGGCCAGATCGTGGAAATCCACCCCGTAGTAGAACATGAGTCCGCGGACAAATGGGTGAAGAGGGAATCCCAATCCACGGACGAAGTGGGGGATGAGTACCACCCGCTCATGGGGCTCCAGGGTGGGGATGATGTGCCCCTGAGCTGGAAGCCGGTGGGTGATTTCTAGGGCTAAGTACCCGGCCTCCCGGAGCTTGGTGATGTCCTTCTCCTTGACGGAGGAAACCATCCACTTGCCCTGCGATCCAGATCCGGACATGGCTGGAGTGCTTTCTTGAGGCGGAAAGGATGAGAATTTGGGCGCTGGAGCTCGAGAATGGGTAGGCGGAGAGAGAAGGCGTGGGTGAAAAAGGGTGATCCCTTATCTCCTTATAAAGGCAGCAAAAATCAAGCGCCTCCCCACTCACCTTAAAACTCGCTTATTCCCCAAGGGCCGTATAGAGGGCACAGTTGAATTACCCACCCCCGTATTGATGAGAATCCCGTAATAAGGGGACACGATCTCTGCTTTGACAAGACGTGCCAATAAAATCGCATCTCGAAATATGTAGCAGGAGGCTAAAAAACAGTTCGAAATAATGACCGGGCAGGGACGTGATGTCACGCTATGAAAAGTTGTCAGCAGATTGGACTCGTGAAATATTATACTCTCTGCGCTTATGTGTGGTACTTGTTTTGCAGACCGGGCACGTTTTTGGTGTTTCAAGGATGCGTTGGAGTATTCGGAAAAGGAACCCGCCTTGCAATGCCGAAGACAATATGCGCGCCGGACAGCTCGTCATTGAAGCCTCGTTCAGGGGCTACTGAGAGAGTCTTGGATTAAGGGGTCCTCAGGCGTCCGACCTATTGGACATGGGCCGGACTGATGGGCCATGAAGATACAAGACAGAAGACTCTCTCTCGTGTCCGGATAGGACTCTCCTTGCATGGATGGCAAGCTTGGCGTTCGGATATGAAGATTCCTTTCTCTGTAACCGACTTTGTACAACCCTATTCCCCTCCTGTGTCTAGATAAACCGGAGGAGTTAGTCCCTAGAGGCACTCATAATCACAATCATACATGCTAGACTTTTAGGGTTTTAGCCATTACGATCTTGTGGTAGATCAACTCTTGTAATACTCATATTCATCAAGATCAATCAAGCAGGAAGTAGGGTATTACCTCCATAGAGAGGGCCCTAACCTGGGTAAACATCGTGTCCCTTGTCTCCTGTTACCATCGACCTTAGGCGCACAGTTCGGGACCCCCAACCCAAGATCCGCCAGTTTTGACACCGACACCCATACCTGCAGGAAGCCCGTTCGTCTAAAAATCTTTTCCTCTCCATGTGTGAAAACAATATGCCTGCTTGACTCTCCTTCTCCCTCCGGTGGTCCCACCACTCCACCCCGTGTGGAAAAAATCTGCATGCATGACTCTCCTCCCCTCGCGCTCGTCCAATCTGTTGTGACCAGCAATAATTCCACCCCTTCCCTCCCCCATAATTTACTCCAACAAATATGCCCATGTAGCTGTTACCTTAATCACGCAACATATCTTACGGGACGCTGCTTCAGTTACTTAACTGCAGGTGCATTGGGTCGCTGACATATGGGCCCAATAGGGGTCTGGCCCACATGTCAGTGATGCAACTGGACCTGTAGTTAAGTCAGTGTAGCTCAGTCCATATCTTACGAAGGTGTGCCATTGCTCGCTATAAATATTGTGCCTCCCACGGCATTCGGAAGAATGCTCACATTCATCGCTATCTCCCCCCCCTCCATCTCACGTCGACCACCATGGCATCGCACCTCCCAAGC
Organism: Aegilops longissima; assembly: GCA_021605205.1. Taxonomy (NCBI): domain Eukaryota; kingdom Viridiplantae; phylum Streptophyta; class Magnoliopsida; order Poales; family Poaceae; genus Aegilops; species Aegilops longissima. The sequence continues at coordinate 100,159,268 of CM038679.1, read as the reverse complement.
CCTAGGCGCCGCTCGCTGCACCGTGTGGACGGTCACGCGTCGACGTTCCGTTCCTCGCCGCCACTAGTCGAGGAGGACGAGTCGGTGTTCCGCTCCTCGCTGTGATGCGTCGAGGTGGACACGTCGGCGTTCCCAATCTCGCCAAGACGCAGCCGGAGGACGATCGGCTCCCCGCCACGAGGAGAACGCCAGATCGCCTCGCCGAGCCCCCAGCCTTGAGGAGCTTTGGAAAGAAATGGATGTCGCCTTGTGGGAGGCTTTGCCTCCGGCAGAGCGCGCCAAAATAGAGGCGGAGAAGAAGGTTGGGGAAGAGAAGCGCGCCGCGGGACAAGCTGCCTAGCAGGCCTATGTTGCATCCGAGAGAGTCAAGCAATTGGCTCTTTGGCAAAAAGCTCGTGCGAGGGCCATGAGGGTGGCGGAGCACGCCTGTGCCAAAGCACTGAGTGCAATCGGGCCCAAGCTCCTCATCTACGCTTGGCGGTACGTGGACCGGGTGCACGCTTCCAGCGAGCAGGAGTACCTGTTGGGGCGGGATCACCACACCGGTGAGATCGCGCTCGCTCGCCGGAAGCCGCCAATCAGCACCTCGTGACTTCCGAGGCTGAGGAAGAGGCGTTGTGTCGGTGCACTGGGAAACGGCCGCGCTCCAGGGCACTCGTGGCGTGCCGCAAGCGCTCCTGCGAGCGATGTGGCTTTTAGTAGGAGTATAATTCAGTTTCGTAAGGCGATCTCATTAGTTTTGGGACGCAAAAGATAAATCCCGAATGTTCAGGAATTAGTAGCGTCCTTAATTAAGTATGTAAAAGGGAAAGTTTGGAAACCTTGTGTATCCGCACGCATTTTTTAAGTACGTGCATATAGCACAAACTTTACTACTCCTATATACTATCGCACTACACGTCTCTCTCTATATATTCTTGCAGACTATGCTACTCCCTCCGTCTAGGTGAATAAGTCATCTTTGGTTGTGCACTGTGACCAATAAGGAGGGAAGACTTATACACCTAGGCGGAGGGAGTACTACTATTACTTATGTACGTGCAAATGCACGTTTTAACATTACGATGCGGTTATTGTAAAAGTAGAAAAACAGCACTAGTCAAGCTTGTGAAACGATTCAATGCAAAACAAATGCAAAAATGCTTGTTTAATTGTTTACTTTTAGCTTCCTTCTCTGTGGTATTTCTCTGTCGTACTTTGTACGGAGTATCTCACTGGTCAGAAAGGCATACAAATTCCCAAACCGCTTCCTACACCCTGTATCGAATTTTTTTCCTAACAAGTTGTGTCGTGCAATTGGAATTCCAACTTGAATACTACTACTAGTAGGAGTACCAGGGGCCAGCTCTTTTAGGCTTCTAGATTAGTAATCCCATAACTACTACCTCCGTCCTAGTTTATTAGTCCCCATTGTAATCTGTGTCAAATTTTGATCATAAATTAAACTAATGAAATTTTAGTGCATGTCACATGCAGTAACATTTTATCAGTTAAATCTTTGGTCAAAATTTAGCACAAATTACAATGGTGACGAATAAATCAGGACGAAGGTACTAGTAGTAGTTTAGAGGCCCAAATAAATGAGTGAGGCGCCTTAGGGGGTGTTTGTTTCCATGGACTTTTTGGTGTAGGGACTAGAAAAAGTCCCTCTTAGAGACTTTTTAACCAAACAGGAGGGACTACTAGGGACTAAAAGTTGCTTTTTGGGACTAAATGAAGAAGACTCTCAAGGAGAGACTTTTTGGTACTTTTTGAGACTTTTCCAACAATTCCCCTCCCTGCACCCATTGCCCCGCCGGCCCATGGTGTTGTTTGGTTGTTATTTTCTGTATACTAGGGGTAACATGGTCATTTAATAACCTCCAGGGAGGGACTAGGGACTTTTTACTCCCTGGAAACAAACAGGGAGGGACTTTTTAGGGACTACGGACTTTTTAGTTGGGACTAGAAAAAGTCCTAGGACTTATGAACCAAACAGGGCCTTAATGTTACTCTCCACTGTGACTAGTATTATGGGGAAAGTCGGGGAAGAACTAGCCCTAGGAGTAGTAGCTAGGGATACTAGGAGTAGTAGCTAGATATCGAGTGTGCGATATGAACCGGAGAAAGTAAATGCAGAGAGATGAAATGCAAAAAATACGGAGGGATGTGATGGTTGCTTGTCCGTTTATTTTACCAGGCCACTTATTACTGGGAGTGGTTGGGTTTTGTGATATGACGGCTTTACTGCCGCGCCACGAGCGGGGTGAGACTTGCGTGCAGCGCCGCCATCTACACTAGTACTACATTGGTCATGGTTTATTAGTCCCCCATTGAATTTGACTAAAGATTTAACTGACAAAATGTTAGTGCATGTCAACAAAAACTATACGGTTGGATTCATATTTGAACATAGTTTTCAATGATATAATTTTAGGTGACATGCATCAGCATTTATCGTACTATATATAATGTTAGTTCAATTTTTGGTCGTATTAATCTATAGTAAGGTGCTCGTGCACTGCATGGAACAGTGAAAAGCATTGACCGGGGGCTTGTTTATTTTGACCAAGGATGTGGGGGTCCTCGCATGTGTAACGGGTATCAATAGGTTTCTTCGGATATTATTTCATCTCTAGAGCTCACAAACATCCGGGTGAAATAGATAAAAAGTATCTTTTGCAAACAAAAGCGTTCAACTGTTCAACCTGCATCCAAAACATGTGAAGAAATAACACTTATTGTGCTTTGCAAGAAATGATCTTTAAGAATTAGTTTTTGAGTATCGATTGTTATACATGTTGGCTACAGATGACATGGCACTTTCTTATAGTCAACAGTTGCCTATACTATTAAGTATTAACCATGCCCTTATACACCTAGACTGAGGGATTAAATCAGGATGACTTGGAAGGGAGCTGAGGGGATGGAAGAAATGGTTCATCATAAGTCTTTCACCAGTAGTGTAGTAAAAATTTCATACATGGAAGATTCTAGACTAAACCATAAATAGATACACTTTTATTCATGCTCGATACTCTAATAGAGCAAGATCATGCATGGAAGACTCCACATGCTTAGACAGCGGCTTACATTGAGCAAAGACTAATGATCAACATTTAACTTGGTAATGCATATGTCGAGGTGAACCTCCTTGGAGTCCCCGTGCACCACGTTGGGGGCCAAATCATACCATGCGTCTTCCATGTCCACATCGGTGGGAAGGTCCCAGCTCGGCACAGTCCTAGTCAGCTTGATGTAGCCAGTGTCGCCGCCCACATAACTCTGAGGGGTAGTAACAGTCAGCACGCACCCATTCATCTGCCTCGTGTCAGTGTCAGCGTCAGCGGCATCGCCCCTAACGCACACTATAGAGATGGGGCGGCGGCCTGTGCGGGCCTCGCCGGCGCCCACGGTCAAGAGGAAGACACTGCCGTCCTCCTTCGAGACTAGCAGGCGGCGGTGATCCTCCAGCGACTCCGGCACGGTGAACGGTTAGCACGTCTCGTACTTGATGTTCTCCGCCAAGGCCCAGTAGTGATCACCGCACGCCTGCGTGAGGTGATGCACGATGTCCACCGGCTAGCCCCAAAACGGTATCGGGCGCTCATAGAAGTAGATGAAGGGATCCTTGGAGGCATCGACCAGGCCGTCCATGAAATGGGAGTGGTTGTAGGGGACGTTCCGCCGGTTGAATATATGAGCAAGTTACTATGAGATTTAGTCCGAATAAGCACAAAATAAATCATGACGACTATAACAAAGATTAAACTAATCATGTGGACTAGCATAGTAGATGAACAGATTGAATCTTGGACACATACTAGAAACATGAATTCTACCACGATTTCAAACGGGAAGGACAGAAACACATACGATGCAACGGGAGCAGCACCGTTGGCGTTCAGGTTGTCGCCCATGTTGTTGAGGAAGATGTTGCCAAGGTCGGGGAAGAAGTCGTCGTCAGTGAAGTCGTCACTGCCAACACTCGCAAGAGTGCGCTCCCGAAATTTCAATAGCACCCGCCGAATGATGCGTAGGAGGGAGTGGCTGTAGGGGACGTTGCGGCCGCTGAATGGAGCGCTGGAGTAGCCCACGAAGCAGTAGATGGTGCTCCTCCCTAGTCTCTACTCTTATCTCTATCTCTACTACTCTTCTTTGTTTTCTATAATATGCTAGTTGTAGCTGTCAAATCGAATAGTACTGCACCGTCCGCTGCACGCCCGGCTGAACATGCCTCCTCGCGTCCATCAAACCCCTCCGTTAAACCCGCATGCAAATCGAGAAACCTACTCCGGCCCGCGGGAGGAAATTTGTCGGTTGCCGTTGGAGAATAATAGAGCCACTTCCAACCCATTTGAGTTAATTGCGTGTATGATTCTCCCTCTATAAAAAGTTAATCCATCCTTAATTTTGTATTCTAAGTACTCTGGGTTCCACTGTCAGTACAGTGTACATGACTTGCAGGCTGCTACAGATTCATACAGAAAGTGTTAAAACGAAACAAATCCATACTTAATCTTGTATTCTAAGTACTCTATGGGTTCCATTGCCAGTACAGTAGCGAAAGAAGTATATATGAAAAAATATATAAAAAGCTAAAGTTTAGGACAGAATTCGAACTCAGGTCATCGCGCTGCGAGCATCCGGCCCGGACCAGTACACTAGGTGTTCATTGCGGACAATGAAAGAGATAAACCTTTATAACAATGATCACGTCCGTTGTAATGGATCCAAATTAGAATAATACACATTCCCAAATTTGAAAGAAAATAGTTTAGTTTCGATATACATATCACTAAAAATATCTTATGTTTCACTCCAAATATATTCTTTGGCTGTTTTGATGAAGTAAGAGAGGAATGTGGTTGGTTTCAAGATACTAAGGCGTTTTGTGTAAACTGGAGCAGAGAAGTGGGAATTGTTGCAAAAGGACACAACTTACATCATAGCCGTTAGATGCAGATCTAATGGTCAGAAATGGCGGATGGCAAGCACACCATCATCACCAACTGAGTCTTTTATAGGAGTAGGAGTAGAGAAAAAACCGAGTTGGTGATGATGGTGTGCCTGCCATCTTATAATGTAGACTGTCCGATTTATATCAGACGGATAGAAAGCACACAATGACAATTTTACAAAAGATACCCGCGCCTCTCTCCTACAACCTCATTGCTGAGCAATGAAAAAGGAAGTCTCTGGAACAATCTGGCATGGTGGCCGCTGCTGGCGCCGTCCATGCCCATGCCTCCGCCCAGTCCGACCACCAGTCACCACCACGCCCCACTCCTCCTCGCCTTATCTATCATCTTTCTCGAGATATCATTTTTTCGATGAAATGGTCGACATACCATTTTCCGATAAAATTCTCAAGATATCATTAGTTTTTACACATGGGATTACTCCTGCATGGGTCAATCACAACAGGTGTTCTGTAAAAAAAATGCATCTTGATGTTCCGTGCAATGCACGGCCATCTTGCTAATTTTTCTGCATATAATTCCAAACACCACGTAGACACGGTCTTCGACCATTTTACAACTATGTTAGTATCATTGTTAGTGGTCAACCGGTGCAAGTTATTGCCCCGGGTGTTTTAACCTTTTTTCAGTAATGATATCTGGCGATTGTTCGCCACGAGCTCAGTCCTAGCAAATCCCACGTAACCGTCAAATTTCCATCCGACGGTGGCCTGTTTTTAAGCCATAGTATTTGACAAAACCGCCACCCTTACACATGTACTGTAACTGCGTCACGGGCGTTTGCAACTGCCATGTCTCCCAGCGAACGTTTGCTGGGGATTGGAGTTAGCACCGATGGCGGTTCGTAGTCGTTCCATGCTCGGGCATTGAACTTTGTAACTATTTTAGTTTAGAATATACTACTCCTCCAGTCCTACTCCACTACTACTCTACTCAAGCAAGTTAGGGCATAGTAGTAGGTACGATAGGGAGTACCAGTACTGTGATCACTCAAGCAAGATGTCTCGCATCGATATGACCCTACGCTGCTGGTATGTGTCTCGTAAGTCAAGTGGCGTGCTGTAGTCATCATCACCTGTCCACTTCCCGTAGCACATATTCGCTTCTCCATCTTTGTCCGCACATAATCTCGTCCAATCTTCCATCCCCGCTAAGGCGCCTCCCCCATTGTCTGAAACCCAAGCACTAACAATGGCAGAACCGAGCAGCGTCCGCCAAAAGAGTGGCTGGAATTTGCTCCCCACAGAGGTAATCAAGCTCATTGTTTCGCGTGTGGACAATCTCAGTACCATGCCGCTCGTTGCGTGCTCGTCGGTGTTGTACTATTTACTCAAAGCCCTCAGGCCGGAGCTTTTCAAGCCAGCTCCTTGCTTGCTGATGCCGTCTGATCTTCAGAAACGGCATGTCACACAGCATAATGATCGTAGGGTGGCGAGCATCAATCCCCTTGCACTACTATGGAAAAGCTTATAGACAGACGCTTACTAGTAGCGTGGGTTTATACCCCTCGCTACTGCTACTTACTAGTAGCGTGGGTTTACAACCCCCCCCCCCCCCCCGCTACTACTAAGTTGATAGTAGTAGCGCAGGTTCATAACCCTCGCTGCTACTAAGTGATTTCCACCGTGCCCTTCGGGACCAGCCATAGTAGTAGCGCGGGTTATAAGTCCACGCTACTACTAAGTTGATAGTAATAGCACGGGTTATAAACCCCACGCTACTACTAAATGGTCTCCACCGTGCACCCATGACATGCCATAGTAGTAGCGTTGGATTAGCGTGGGGTATAAACCCAACGCTACTGCTAAGTTATCTCCTTGCCGCCCCACGTCAGCCTCTCACCCCTCCTCTGCCTTTCTCTCCCCCGACGCCTCTCCTCATCCTCCACTCCCCATGTTTCCCCCAACCAACCCCGCTGCTGCCGCCGACACTGATGACCTCCTCTCCCCCAACCCCACTGTCGGCGCCCCCCACCTCACCAGTAGCCACTACCATGGACAGAGCCGCTACCTCTCTCAGCGCCCAAAGCCCTAGCTCAGGCCGCCGTGACCCACCAGCCAAGTCCCCGCTGCTCACGCGAGATCCGCGTCCCCGCATTCTTAGGCTGTTGCCGGCGTCCACGCGGATCCTCCTCCTCGTTGTGCCCTTGTGCTGGCCCCGAACCCTAGCTAGGGGCCCCCTTCTCCGGGTGCGGCACGGCACAGGGAGTGCTCCCTCTTGCCCGCCACCGATGCAGACGGCCCGCCGGAGGTCCTGCTACTTGCTCCTCCGACCCTCCTGCTACTGCTGCTAGTGTGGACCAACGCCATGGAGGTGAGGTTCCCCCTTATCCTCTGTTTCTCTTCACCGCAGGCAGCCCCTGACTCCCCTTGGATTCGATTTGGCAGGCCGTGTGGATGCGGGGAAGGACAGCGTGGCGCGCCTCGTGTGCGAGCTCGAGGGCGTCGGCCTGCTCGTTGAGCGCATCCGCGGCGTCCCCGCGAAGTTCATCAAGGTCAGTGCAGCCGCCTTGTTTCCCTTTTCAGTTCGTTTTTCCATGGCATCCTAATTCCAACTAATGAGGCGCTTTCCGCGAGAAAGCCCGGAGATTAAAGTCCCGGTTACCTGTCACGTGCGACTTTCCAACTCCTCAAATTGATTTATAGTGCATGTGGTTTTGCTGTTCCAATTTAGCTGTCCGCGCCCATGGGGATTCTGGGTAGAGCCGCTTCTGAGATGCAGATGAAGAATCTTACCTACATCAGTAACTCGACTAATGCACCAAGTGTTTGAGGTGTGGCGTTAGACCATCAGTAATGTGTTCGTGTGCTCATTGTTTAGGATGGTGGTGGTAGACTGGTAGCTTTCCATATCGCATATACCACTTGTCCTCGCTTGGCGTCTTTTTATTTTGAGAATCAGTACTACTTGCCCAATGTCCAGTAGCTTGTTTTAGATGTTCCAGAGCTAAATTAGTGATTCTCTAAGTATATTGAACTGAATCTCGCAAATGCTTATGGCCTTCATATGCCTCTATCTAGAAAATTCAAGTCCCTTTCCGTTATGCTATTATGCCTTCCCGCAAAATTCTTGGATCCTCTCTCTTAATACTTAACATGATGTGCAAGTGTACAACTTATACGTGAATACACTAGAAAAACATGATATGCTTTATTTGTTCTCGTATAAATCCAACAAAGTAGTAAATGTACTTGTCTTACATATATCAGACAGAGTGGGGTAACCTCTGCAAATAAACAGTAGGCAGTTTGCCTTCAGTAGCAATGGTTCTGCATATAGATACAAAAAATGTTCGATTGCTTACATATTAAAGCGTTGCTGCAGGGAAAATGCTTCCTCTACCATTGCAATAACCTTTTCTGGGAACCACTAGTGACCAAGTCGTCTCTCTCTACGAGTGGCTGCTCCGACCCTGCTACTGCCCACATGATAGAAGGTCCTCTCTCTCTCTCTCGTTTTTTATTCCTCACTCCGATGAGAGTTTGGTGCAACCTACCTCCTAGTTGTACCCTTGGTAGAGTGATTAGTTTGACATGTTGTTGATCTGAAGTAAAACCACTTAATCATCCTCTCCCTTTTTTAAATAATTCAGTCTTGTCATTGTTTCCCCGTGTATGGTAATTTGAAGAAAGAACAACGCTATTCCTGTCTGGGATTGTGGTTTGTTAGGGACTTGAACACTACCATGTTCTTCAAAATTACAGCGTGTTTTCTCCTAGTGCTCAATCATATTCTGTCCTAGATCATTATACCACTTAGGCCGTTGATCTGCATAATGTACACTTTCATTGTAATATGTAAGATGCGTATGATATGTTTCGAATATGATCGATGGTAAACTTACTGACTTACTGATTCCTGAGTTCTATCTTGATGCTTTTTGTTCTAAGTGTTAAGTAGGAATTGATATGGCTGTCATATGATTTTGTTTAATCTTTGCTAATGTGAATTGTGAAATGTTGGTTAAACTTAATCTGATCATCGCCAAACTCTCTACCTCAGTTATGTTTTAGTAGTGACGCAAACTGCTTACAGCATATAGGCTGCAGTATGTGGAGTCCTAAGTCCAAAAAAGAGGTCTGGACACGTTTATTATTATAGTTATTACTCCTGAATACACTTTAGGACCCATTTAACCTTTCTAACGGTTCATACAACAACATCATAAATCGTATTTTATCGTCAACCAAGCATTTACATCAAAAAAGAGAATTTCCCTTGAAAGCTTGCCATTTTTTTGTTTGATGTCAGATGTTTTTGATCTCTCCAGTAGAATCAATGACTTCTGTGCTTTTTAGCTTGACAAACAGTATTACTAGTTCAGTACCCATATAGATTACTCCTTGCTCATGCTAATGTTAGTTATTATGTGCTTCTAGCCAATTCCGTCTGCCATCCCATCACAAGACACAAACTTTGCCATGCCAAATATTACTCTTATGATTGCAACTTTGCAAGTGTATGGAGATGTATAGCATAAATCATTTATTTTCCTTAGTCCTCTGCATTCATGTTTCTGAGAGCTATGATATTGGTTAATTTTCAGGTTATCAGTCTTAGTCTGGACCTCTTTAAAAAAACTTAAAAAGACACTGTATCAGGAATATAAGTGTTTATGAAACTACTGTTATTGGTTTAGGCAAACACCTCACAATATTCAAAAGTACAATTTTATAGAAACCATAGTATTCTGATTGAGCTAGTAAGATTCATTTTATGTAAATTTAGTAGTATGAACTAGTAAGATCCTTCTGCTAAACTGAAGATGCTATTTGCTTCTGTATATGCCTTGTACACTCTTATATTCTCCCGTGATTGAAGTCTGCAATGCTTATGGGACAATCTTTGTTTGTAGGTTAAGACCTCACTGTCTGCTCAATGAAGAGATTTGAAGAGTTGCAAAAGGTAATTTTGGGGCATATTTCCATTGCTGCAGGATAATGAGATGTTGAAGCGGCAGACTGAATCCATGACACCGAAGTGCAATTGCGGCAGATTATCTCTATTTTTCCTTTTCATTTTTCTTATTATGGGAGTGAGAACAAGTAGAATGAGGAACTGTGTGACAGTCGATACAACAACTGTAGTAAAAAAAACTTATGTTTGCAATTGTTAATGACATACATACTTGCATGTTCTTTGAAGTGGTCAACCGTGAATACCAATGCATAATGATGGGGTTTTGGCTCATTTATTGGCTTCGGTGTCCATGTCAATTTTGTATGCTCTTATTGGATGTGTTTTAATGCTGGTTTACTATAAATCTTGTATTTGTAATGATGTGTACTCATTTATTTATTTTAATTCCTAATAAGTTAGTAGTAGCGTGGGGAGCAAACTGAGAGCTGCTACTATATAGGATACTAGTAGCGTTGCTTGTTTACCCATGTTGCTACTATTTCATTAGTAGTAGCGCGTGTACGTGATAGCAGTAGCGTGGGTGGCACACGCTACTACTAGAAAAGTTAGTAGTAGCGCGGGTTTAACCCACGCTACTACTAACTATTAGCTGTAGCGAGATACTAGTAGCGCGGGTACCCGCGCTGCTAGTAGCCTTTTTCCTAGTAGTGTTGACTGCGATCCGATCCCCGTCACGCTCAAATACATTAACGATATGTACTGGGTCGGCATGAACACGTCTTGGATGGTGCTCGTGAGCGGTCGCGGCATTTGGATGCTCGTGGAGGTCTACCCCGGTGATTGATCCCCTTCCTTCGATTAACACCGCACTTTTTTGGCACATGCCTAGAATACTCGGAATCTTATAGTAGCCAACATGATACCAAGTTTGATTTGCTCAAGGTTGTAATCTGCCAAGTGCCTACAAGATCTGCAAATTATAAAGACTTCAGGCTAATTGCGTTCTTCAACCGCGGTCTCGCCTATCTGACAGGTCACTGTGGTAAGTGGATAAATATGCATGTCCATCGCAGGATCATACATCCTCCATGGTTCTCTGTTGCCATTGAACACAAAGGCTTCATTTACACTATCGACTCCTTCTATGGCCGGACGTATTGCTGGCCTACTCCAGTCATCGCTACAAACGGCTGTTACAGTAGTATGTTACTTTCCTATGATATCATGATGGCTTGCTTATATTACTGTCAACATTTACTGAATAAATATTCATGCTCATAACATGTTGTTCTTAAGATTGACTACATTAAGAGCCCTTTTTTATTTGACTCCAACTTGATATGATGTTGTAGGCCACCTGGTGTCCCTACCCTTCCTAATCCCATAATCTTTCAAAGAAAAGTGGCATGGCAGTTGCAGGTGGTTCCTGGCTCAACCACACGACGGAGAACGATTGATGATCGTTCGCACGTACCGGACGTGTTGTTTCGCGGAATACAATCACAGTCACTGCAAGGTCTTTGAGCAGGATCCCAGCTTCTCTGGGCCTTCAGGAATTTTTGCCTGGAGGCTGGTAAGTAGCCTTGGTACACGCTCTCTGTTTCTTGGACTGAATTATCCGATTAACCAGGAGATAACTGACGGCAAGGATCATGATGGCAGCACGGTTTCGTTCATCAGGCAAAACTGTGTGTACACAACATACCATGCGTCTCTGCATGCACCATATCCTGATATGTGCCGCCATGCTCTGCAGTCCAAAGTAGGAGAGAGGGTCACAAGTATCAGACTTTGATCTGCTGGCTGGAGTTTCCCCCATCAGGCACCCATCTGGTTCAAGCCGTCAGCCAATCTCCATAGCTTAATAAATAGTAATGTCTAACTGAGCTAGTTAGTTAGTTGCGTACACTTGGTGTAGTAGGATCTTTATTTAGTTTGATGCATATACTTGTTCTTTTTTGGTAGCCCTTTTGTAATGATGGTTGATGTTTGGTTTGGAAGAGAGAGTTGCGTCTTTACCGTTTTGGCCTGCTTATTGCTTCTATTGCACCCCCAGCCCTGGTTGCTGCTGCTGCTGTTTTCAATGTACAATCAGTAGTATATTTCGTCTGTTGGTTGAATAAATGTGTTTTTAGAACGACAAACACAATGCTTTGGAAGTCGTTGCATGGTCCGATCCTTTAGTGCCCCGTACCGTATGTAGCGCATACTATTTTTGGTATGGAACACATTTTCCACTTGTTCATATCATGCAACCCACTGATGAAGGCCCAATAGAGGAGCCCATAATTAACTAGAAGGGAGGCTCTCACATGAATCCAGCCCAGGTACATGCTCATGTTCCCCTAAACATAAATAAGTAAATAAATAAATAAAGCTAAATGCTCGTGCACCAGTTCTTTAAATTCATGATTTAACAGGAGGATATTATTTCCTATGATAGTGTCGTTACATTCAGTCGATATTATTCTTAGGCAAAGATAGCGACCGGTCTTATTTCTCCCACCATTTTCTTCCTGCAACCAGCGGACCCATGCAAATTGTAGTCAACGTCGTAAATAGTTGCGGCCCATTTTCATTTTTCAATAAGAATGTCCAACCCAGCCCAGCACATTGGCGACTGCACTTTATCCTCTGCCTTGGTGCGCTGCCACAAGGGCATCCGTCCGCCCTGTCAACATAGTGAATCGGGAGAGGACTCTAGTTGTGAGTATGACAGTATGTACCCACCAGGTCCACTCCCAAACACAAGCAAGCGCCTCTTTTACTACTCAGATGCACCCCTCGTTTTTTTACTCTAATCCACCCTGCTGATATCTGGGACCCACATCATTTTTGCACAACTTTTTTTTAGTAGCACTACAAGAAATATGTCAACTTGTGACCACCACTATTGGTCACTAAATGGTCACTGTTTTCAATTTGTGACCTTTTTGTGACCCAAAACATAAGGTCAAAAGCTGGTCGTCATTAACTGACTATAGCGACCTTTCTTCTGGAATGGTCGTAGACGTTTATGAACAAAAAAAAGGTCGTAGATTTTACGACCAATTATTTTGGTCACTAGCAATCCGACCACACTACGTCAGATCCACCGTGGCAAGCTGGCGTTGCAGAATTACGACCAAATGAAAAGGTCGTAAAATAGAATCACCCCGGTCCATTTCAACCGTCTACATGGGCCAAGCCCAATAATTCGGCCCGTTTAAGTTTTTTTCTCTTTATTTTGCTTATGTGTATGGGCCTGGCCCAATAATTTGACCTTTTATTTTCTGGGAATAGAGCCTTTTTCTGATGAATTTTTTTAGTCCACTATTTTTTTGGGCCACAGCCTTTTTGGTCTAGTTCAAACTTGGGCCTTGGCCTTTTTATTTCCTGCAATGCAGCCTTTTATTAAAAAAATTCTTACAGTCATTTCCTTTTTTTAGGCCCAAGTCTTTTTGGTCTAATTCTTGTTTGGGCCTCGGCCTTTTTAGAGCCCAAGTTCTCATTTTGCATAACTATAAACAGAAAGGCCCAGGTGCACAAGTGATCCACATAACTTCACAGAAAATAAACAAAATGATCCACAAAATGATCCACATAACTTCACATAACTTCACAGGTTCACAAGATCACATAACTTCACAGGTTCACAGGTGCTCTAGTTAAAACAGCAAAGTGCAACAAAATGCAACAGCTCTCAGCTCAGCTCAGTTCACAGGTTCAAAATGCAACAACCTTAGCTCAAAGACAAACAGGGCCATCAAACTACCTTAGCTCAACCACAGCACAGCCATCAATCTACCTTAGCTCCAAAGAGAGCCATCAAGTGGGCTAACTTCTCTTCCTGTTCTTGAGACTTCTTGCGCAGCAGCTCAAGTTCCTTGTCGTGTGCAGCTTCAGATTCTTCCGCCTTCATCTTGATTGTCGTCAATTCTTCTTGCACCAGTTCAGCTTGAAGCTCAGACCTCTCCAGCTTCTGCTCAAGGTCACGAACATGAGCAAACACTTCAGCAGTTGCTTTGCGGGAGTTGTTCCTAGATGACTAGAGCCCAACATTCGTGAGGAATGTGCTTTGCTTGACAGATTTCAACAGCACTTCTTCGACAATTTGAACAGTAGACTTTGGCTCTTCACCTTCTGGTACCGGCGCTTCCTTCATTTTTTCCTTCTCAAGCTAGCATATGGAGGAAAATGATAGGCATTAGTGGAGAAACCAAACCAGCACACAAATGGATTATTTGAAGTAACCAAACCAGCACACAAAATCTATACAAGAAGATGATGACTAGTGACCTGGAGACATGCAATTGGAACAATATGATCGCTTCATTAAAAATTTCATCATGTCATAAAAAATGCAACATTCAGATGGCTTCCCGACTAACATTCGGATCAAATTTCATCATGTCATAAAAATGCAACAAATAGCTACAGCAAGTTCTGATATCTTTGTTGAACTATCAAACAACATCAAAGCATGGAACACAGCGTGTGTGAATCAAACAGCATGGAACTATCTTCATTAAGCTGTTCTAATATCTTGATTAAGCCTAGCACGGAACTATAAGCATGGAACTATCAAACAGCATCAAAGCATGGAACTGGCTCCGAATCAAACAGCATCAAAGCATCAAACAGCATCAAAGCTGGTTGTGAATCAAACAGGGCATGGACAAAGCATGGAGTGACTTACTATAGCAGTCTTGACTGGCTCCGAAAACCCATGCTTCTTGCTGTTGTGGGTGGCCTTAAACAAGTCAATCGCAGACAACTCCTCGCCCTTATTTTCTGAAATGTTTTTCAACAAAAATCAAAATGTTATTCAGCAAGAATCAGAAATGTTATCTAACGAGGATCAAAAGGTAAGGTATCTAGAGAAAAGTTCTCACAGTGGCAAAAAGGTGTGTTGTGTAGTGCCTGGAACCAGTTCTCTGATTGTACATGACTTTTTCTCGATTCATCTTGTTCGACACACAGGTTCCCTAGAAAAAAGCATACTGTCAGCATGATCTAGCACTAGCATATCATGTGTAGAACATAAAGCATCAAACAAAGCAGAGAAAAACCTTGTGTCTTGGGGTAGACCACATCTCCACCAGAGCTTGCCATTCACCATCCGTCAGATCAGGTACCAGAGACTTGATGCTGACTTTATTTGCGGCTACGGTATCAAAATACTTCTTGATCTGATGGCGTCTGTTCTTTGAACTTTTCTGTGGAATATCTTTGCACGCGGTCTTGATGGTCTCCGAGTCCGTTTTCATCTCAAAATTTGCCTACCAAGACAGCAAACAAGGTAGGAACAATATTAGTGATCATGCATAGGTGTAACAGAAAATAGATAGCACATTAACTATGAAACAAGTAGCTTACAGCAACTTTCCCAATGTAGTTCTCCAATAGACTAGCATTTTTTTGTATAGCTTAAAGTGAGGAAGAACCGGAAGATGGCTTCTTGCAACGAGTCCACACTCAGAAGCAAGCTTTGCTGACTGCAGAGGCTTCTCTGGACGCTTCATCCCTTCGGCAATTTGGATAGGCACCTTGCTACCAAGCGACTTGGTGATCCTCTCTAGCCCTTTGCCCTTTCTATGTCTAGTCTTGGTAGTCATTGCATCTGAAAATGAAATTGAACTCATAAATTAGAATAGAAATCGACAAATGCAGGAATCGACAAAAGCATACATGATCATTCCATTTGGAAAATGCACTAGTAAAAGATAGCATTGCAAAGGTCAACTTACCTGATTGAAGCACAAGCTGCTGTTCTTCTTCATTGATGACAGCATTCCTGTCAATAGAAGGTGCAACATGGCTGAGGTCTGTGTGGACAGTGCCTGCTTCATCAATGCAGATGGTTCCTCCTTCATCTAGGCAGACAGTGCCACTTCCATCCATGCTGAGAGTGGTACCTTCATACATGGGCAGCAACTCATCACCCATTTGCACCGAGGTCTCAGAGTCCATGCACATCAGACTTTCCTGATGGTCCGTCGCAGTCGCCATCTTTGCTTTCTGCCTTGTGACTCTATCAAGGGCAGGTTCATCAGGTTCCAGGATCCTCTTTTTTTGTCCTGGAGCTGGGGCCATCACCCTTCCTGGAGGCATTGCAGCAGATGTTTCTGAGCTCTTCTTCTTCTTGCTTACTGTCTTCTTAACACCAGGCCTCTTCGTCCTAGATTCCTTCAGTGCCTCATATAAACAGCACGGAAAAAAGCATTAGATCACAAGAGAAATATGTGAGCACAAGGAACAACATAGCATAAAAGAACCCCAGCCCTCCAAGCAAGATAGAGTTTGCACCTTAACAGTCTTGCTCAGTACAACATCATCCACTTCCTCTCCATCAATAACTTCATCCTCCTTAGGATTGTACTCTGGGTCATCATTGATAACTCCACTACCTTCTTGAACCTCATCACTTCTACCTTCTTGTGCATCATTTGTTTTCCTAATCATCGACGCTATTGCACCGATGCCAAGGGACTGGAACATCCGATTGTTCCTCATGATATTTCTAGCCCTAACCTTCTCGTACTCGGTGAGAGGCTCTTCTTTGCATGATAAAGGAAACGTAACTATTAGGTGAATGTTTGGAATGCATGGACAGACAGCCGAACATATCTTATGAAATTTTATTATCATTTAATCCTAGTTATTCAGGTAAGGAAGACTAACAGCACACAGGCGCAATTAAGCCATCTTATTCAGATTGCAGCAATACATTTCACTTAGCATATTAAGACACAGATTTTATGAAACTGACAGTATAACCACAAGGAGCAAGTTGCATACCAACGGTTGGCCTCATGTTTGACCTTGTCATCCTTGCCATGGATGATCTTGAGGTGGTGCTTGCAAAATAGAATAAACAACAATCAGATACAACAGGGATAAAGTAAAATGATGCACTTGTATCAATAAAGGAAAGCATTTGGACCATCATGCACATACATGTAATACATGTGAAACAAACTTGATGGATCAACAATACAGTGATCTAGTGTTATTAATTAAGCAAACATGTAAGTGCACTAAACAAGCATGCATGTACACTGGAAAGATATGAAGCATCTCTTAATATCTTCACTACATCAAGCAGGAGGTTGTAATGTACATCTAGAAATCTTCCTAGTGCCTCATATAAAGTACACAACAAGCAAGCAAAGTGCTAGTAGTACTGCTGATGCAAACCCTAACCATATGTATGCTAGCAAGCAACTGAATTGAAGCAAACTATATATGTGAAGCAATGCATTAGCAGTAATATATGTGAAGCAAACTACATCAAGCTAAGTGAATTAAGGTTGTGGTACCATAGACAAGAACATAACTCACATGTATTACAATTATATATAGTTGGATACAAATACAGTGCACACGAATTATACTTCAGTAATGTGGATTAGCAAAAACAACTATTTACAACAATTACTTTTATGTTTTAACTTGCAATTTTATCCATGTACCTGCAATCATCTATAAGCAAATGAATTACTCAATTGTTTTCCCTAATGGAGGCAAGCTTATGCATTCAGAGCAACTGATTGCCCAACAGTTGATGAATGAAGAAGCAAGCAGTGTTAACAATAATAGTAGGCCTTGAAATCATGCTTATGCAGGCAATTTAGAAGAGTATATCATGAGGACCTTCAAAACAACTAGATGTTGCCACTGGTAAAGCATGAAACAACTATACTTGCAGAAGTACAAAAGTAGATGAAAAAACTATACTCAACTATTGATTATGTTGCCTCTACACACCAAACATGGCTACAGACTAGAAGAACACAAACTCAGACATTTCGACAATTAGAATCAACCTTTTATATTAAAACACCCAAAATTATCT
The DNA here is from genome assembly GCA_021605205.1 of Aegilops longissima. Classification (NCBI taxonomy): domain Eukaryota; kingdom Viridiplantae; phylum Streptophyta; class Magnoliopsida; order Poales; family Poaceae; genus Aegilops; species Aegilops longissima. Next base: position 100,141,610 of record CM038679.1, on the reverse strand, counting down.
AGCACCAATATGGTATATATTAAAACTAGTCATACTGCCTTAACACACCAGGAATTCCAATACCACAATAAGTACTAAGCATTCACTTGTTCACTGGAAAGAAGAACACAAGCTTCATGCACATATCATAAAAGAAGAACACTGCTACAAACCCCATGGGCACAACATAAAAGAAGTCTTCTACTTGAACAATCAGGATGGGCTGCTGGTACAATGAAACCATGCAAACCCCTACAACATCTGCTGCAATGGCGTGCAACAAGAACCCTAACCCCATCATGTTCTAGCCATGAACCAGAGGGAGATCATCCCCACGACCCCATGAAACCTAACCCTGACCCCATGAACCCTAACCCTAACCCCATGAACCAGACGGATATCCTAACCCTAGAAGATCCTAGCCCTAGAAGATCCTAACCCTAGAAGATCCACTGAACCAGAGGGGAGATGGATCCAGCAGAGGAAGCGAGATGGATCCACCGAATATCGAGGGGAGATGGAGAAGTACCTAGGGGCGGATGATGTTGATGATGCAGCGGTGGTCGTCGTTGATGTAGCCGCCGCCGTCGTCGATGTAGTCGATGTAGCTGCCGTCGTCGTCGATGTAGTCGATGTAGCCGCCGTCGTCGTCGATGTAGTCGATGTAGTCGATGCGGGCGATGTAGTCGTCGAGGGGAGGGCGGCGACGATGCAGCAAGGACGCGAACAAGGCAAGGAGGAGGGGTAGCGGCAAGGGAGGAGGAGGGGGGGCGGTGGGGCGGCACGGAGCAGGGGAGGGAGTGGGGCGGCGAGGCGGCGGGGAGAAGCTAGGGTTCGTCGGGAGCAGGGGAGGGAGGGGAATGGAATGGGGAAATTTTGGGGAGTGGGAGGGGAGGATCCCGCTGTTTAGTGGGAGAGGGGTGGTGGGTCCCGAATGGTAGTGGGAGAGAAGTGGTGGGAAATTTTAGGTGGGGTGGGAGGAAAATTTGGTGCTAGGAGGAAATTTTGGTGGGGTGGGAGGAAATTTTCATCAGTTTTAGAGGTTTTGAGGTAGAAAAATAGGGTTTTTTTGTAAACTTTGTAGAAATCATGGTTAAAACCATACCGAGTAGCTCAAGAAAACATATGTATTGCAAGTTTAGTATTTTTGCTAGTTGGTAGGCCACATTTGATGATGTGACGCGGAGGTCTCCCATTTTTTTATTTTTTTTATTATTTACGGTGTTTTCAAAAACCAGCAGATTTCGTCGCGGCGGCCGTCCGTGGCTAGGGTTTGAGCCGTGCAAATCCATTGTCGATTTTGTGATGAAATGCCTACCTGTGAAGCTAAAAAGCATTTTTAGTGAAAATAACGGGCAAGCTATGGAGGACCCGCAGTTCAAATTCCAGCCGGTTCCAGCTGAATCGGCCGAAGGTGGTCTGAATTGCCAGGAGTAGCTACGAGGGTCGGAAATGCATGCTTTTTGGCGACCGTCCGTAAAATAGGGTCTACTTTGAGATAGACATGGAATGGCGCCGTTTGTGGTGACCCTCCTTGTAGCCGCTTCACGAAAAACGCATGTCTTCTGCATTCAAAAAATGAAAAACGGTTTTTCTTGTTAAACAATTTGGAACCTCGCTTTGGCAACATTGTTTGCCATCACAAGAAGGAGGCATGCGCCCAATTTGGGCATATTATCAGAAACTATTCATCGGATGTGGCCATATCATTGCTAGTTTGGCTTGAAAGCCATGAATCTTCGTTCATGGTAAGTCGTTTTTTAGAACACTTTTTTAAGAAAACGCAGGTATTGCAAGTTTAGTATTTTAGCTAGTTGGTAGGCCACATTTGATGATGTGACGCGGAGGTCTCCCATTTTTTTTTTTGAATTTTTTACGGTGTTTTCAAAAACCGGCGGATTTCGTCGCGGCGGCCGTCCGTGGCTAGGGTTTGAGCCGTGCAAATCTATTGTCGATTCTGTGATGAAATGCCTACCTGTGAAGCTAAATAGCATTTTTAGTTAAAATAACGGGCAAGCTATGGAGGACCCGCAGTTCAAATTCCAGCCGGTTCCACCTGAATCAGCCAAAGGTGGTCTGAATTGCCGGGAGTAGCTACGAGGGTCGAAAATGCATGCTTTTTGGCGACCGTCCATAAAATAGGGTCTACTTTGAGATAGACATGGAATGGCGCCGTTTCGGGTGACCCTCCTTGTAGCCACTTCACGAAAAACACATGTCTTCTGCATTCAAAAAATGAAAAATGGTTTTTCTTGTTAAACAAGTTGGAACCTCGCTTTGGCAACATTGTTTGCCATCACAAGGCGGAGGCATGCGCCCAATTTGGGCATATTATCAGAAACTATTCATCGGATGTGGCCATATCATTGCTAGTTTGGCTTGAAAGCCATGAATCTTCGTTCATGGTAGGTCTTTTTTTAGAACAGTTTTTTAAGAAAACGCCGGTATTGCAAGTTTAGTATTTTTGCTAGTTGGTAGGCCACATTTGATGATGTGACGCGGAGGTCTCCCATTTTTTTTGATTTTTTTTATATTTTTTATGGTGTTTTTCAAAAACCGGCGGATTTCGTCGCGGCGGCTGTTCGTGGCTAGGGTTTGAGCCGTGCAAATCTGTTGTCGATTCTATGATGAAATGCCTACCTGTGAAACTAAAAAGATTTTTTAGCGAAAATAACGGGCAAACTATGGAGGACCCGCAGTTCAAATTCCAGCCGGTTCCAGCTGAATCGGCCTTAGGTGGTCTGAATTGCTGGGAGTAGCTACGAGGGTCGGAAATGCATGCTTTTTGGCGACCGTCCGTAAAATAGGGTCTACTTTGAGATAGACATGGAATGACGCCGTTTGGGGTGACCCTCCTTGTAGCCGCTTCACGAAAAACGCATGTCTTGTGCATTCAAAAAATGAAAAACGGTTTTTCTTGTTAAACAATTTGGAACCTTGCTTTGGCAACATTGTTTGCCATCACAAGACGGAGGCATGCGCCCAATTTGGGCATATTATCAGAAACTATTCATCGGATGTGGCCATAACATTGCTAGTTTGGCTTGAAAGCCATGAATCTTAGGTCGTTTTTTAGAACACTTTTTTAAGAAAACGCCGTGTTTGCAAGTTTAGTATTTTTGCTAGTTGGTAGGCCACATTTGATGATGTGACGCGGAGGTTTCCCATTTTTTTATTTATTTTTTGAATTTTTTACGGTGTTTTCAAAACCAGCGGATTACGTCGCGGCGGCCGTCCGTGGCTAGGGTTTGATCCATGCAAATCCGTTGTCGATTCTGTGATGAAATGCCTACCTGTGAAGCTAAAAAGAATTTTTAGTGCAAATAACGGGCAAGCTATGGAGGACCCGCAGTTCAAATTCCAGTCGGTTCCAGCTGAATCGGCCGAAGGTGGTCTGAATTGCAGGGAGTAGCTACGAGGGTCGGAAATGCATGCTTTTTGGCGACCGTCCGTAAAATAGGGTCTACTTTGAGATAGACATGGAATGGCGCCATTTGGGGTGACCCTCCTTGTAGCCGCTTCACGAAAAACGCATGTCTTCTGCATCCAAAAAATGAAAAATGGTTTTTCTTGTTAAACAAGTTGGAACCTCGCTTTGGCAACATTGTTTGCCATCACAAGACGGAAGCATGCGCCCAATTTGGGCATATTATCAGGAACTATTCATCGGATGTGGCCATATCATTGCTAGTTTGGCTTGAAAGCCATGAATCTTCGTTCATGGTAGGTCGTTTTTTAGAACACTTTTTTAAGAAAACGCCGGTATTGCAAGTTTAGTATTTTTGCTAGTTGGTAGGCCACATTTGATGATGTGACGCGGAGGTCTCCCATTTTTTTGATTTTTTTTTATTTTTTTACGGTGTTTTAAAAAAAACCGGCGGATTTCATCGCGGCGGCCGTCTGTGGCTAGGGTTTGAGCCGTGCAAATCTGTTGTCGATTCTGTGATGAAATGCCTACCTGTGAAGCTAAAAAGCATTTTTAGTGAAAATAACGGGCAAGCTATGGAGGACCCGCAGTTCAAATTCCAGCCGGTTCCAGCTGAATCGGCCGAAGGTGGTCTGAATTGCCGGGAGTAGCTACGAGGGTTAGAAATGCATGCTATTTGGCGACCGTCCGTAAAATAGGGTCTACTTTGAGATAGACATGGAATGGCGCCGTTTGGGGTGACCCTCCTTGTAGCCACTTCACGAAAAACACATGTCTTCTGCATTCAAAAAATGAAAAACGGTTTTTCTTGTTAAACAAGTTGGAACCTCGCTTTGGCAACATTGTTTGCCATCACAAGACGGAGGCATGCGCCCAATTTGGGCATATTATAAGAAACTATTCATCGGATGTGGCCATATCATTGCTAGTTTGGCTTGAAAGCCATGAATCTTCGTTCATGGTAGGTCTTTTTTTAGAACAGTTTTTTAAGAAAACGACGGTATTGCAAGTTTAGTATTTTTGCTAGTTGGTAGGCCACATTTGATGATGTGACGCGGAGGTCTCCCATTTTTTTGATTTTTTTTTGAATTTTTTATGGTGTTTTTCAAAAACCGGCGGATTTCGTCGCGGCGGCCATTCGTGGCTAGGGTTTGAGCCGTGCAAATCTGTTGTCGATTCTATGATGAAATGCCTACCTGTGAAACTAAAAAGATTTTTTAGCGAAAATAACGCGCAAGCTATGGAGGACCCGCAGTTCAAATTCCAGCCGGTTCCAACTGAATCAGCCAAAGGTGGTCTGAATTGCCGGGAGTAGCTACGAGGGTCGAAAATGCATGCTTTTTGGCGACCGTCCGTAAAATAGGGTCTACTTTGAGATAGACATGGAATGGCGCCGTTTCGGGTGACCCTCCTTGTAGCCACTTCACGAAAAACACATGTCTTCTGCATTCAAAAAATGAAAAACGGTTTTTCTTGTTAAACAAGTTGGAACCTCGCTTTGGCAACATTGTTTGCCATCACAAGACGGAGGCATGCGCCCAATTTGGGCATATTATCAGAAACTATTCATCGGATGTGGCCATATCATTGCTGGTTTGGCTTGAAAGCCATGAATCTTCGTTCATGGTAGGTCGTTTTTTAGAACACTTTTTTAAGAAAATGCCGGTATTGCAAGTTTAGTATTTTTGCTAGTTGGTAGGCCACATTTGACGATGTGACGCGGAGGTCTCCCATTTTTTTAATTTTTTTCGAATTTTTTACGGTGTTTTTCAAAAACCGGCGGATTTCGTCGCGGCGGCCGTCCGTGGCTAGGGTTTGAGCCTGTCGGGGGGAAGAGCTGATCGTGCCCCACGAGCACCTACGGGACCTGGGTCCCTTTGTGGTTCGGAGGGGGGCGGAGACCGCGCAAAGAGCGGGTCGAGGCGATCGCACGAGAGGGTTTTTACCCAGCTTCGAGCTCTCCGGAGAGATAATACTCCTACTGCTGCTTTGTGGATTATCTGGTGTTCTTGCTAGGGAGCAATGCTGGCTACAAGACCTAACTTGAGTGTGATGAACTAAGCTGGAGCTAGCTAGAAACCCAGCCGAATTGAACCTCCTCTACGTTGCCCCCGGCCCTCCTTTTATAGGCTCCAGGGGTTACCACATATGGCAAGTAGACAAGGTTACAATGGTAATAACCTAGGTTGGTACACCGCTATGTGCAGTGTACAGTAACCTACACCTAACTCTGACGGCAAGGGACAAGAGTCATCAATGCCCGCCTCGGCCGCCTCAACAAAGGTAACAGGGACCGTTAAGTGCGCCTCCGTCCGCCACGATAGTGGCTTGTCAGCGCTGCTTGTCGCTACTCTCCGCTGGCTGCACAGCCCCCCGACACGCGTCCTTGGGAGAGCCCCGTGGTGACACGTTGGCGGGTGAGCTGGAGCGGAGATGAAGAGAGGTCGCCGCCCGACAAGCGCCTTGCCGCAAGCGGAACCTTGTCGCGCTTTGGGGTTCGGCGTCCCCAAGCCTCCCGCAAGCTCCTCTTGCCGGGTCTTGTTTCTTCGGCGCACCGAGTGGCCTTCCGGCAAGCTCCTCTTGCCGGGTCTTGTTGCTTCGCTCTTGAATGGCTCCAAGGAGCTATCGAGGGTCTTATGCGGCCATCGGGCCGCCCGCCTTGGCGGCGCTGCGACTGTCCGTGACGAGTTCGGGGTACTAGGGTACCCCTACTCTAGTACACCGACAGAGCCCCTCGGCTGGGCCACACACGGCGCTAAGCTCTGTTGGGCCAGGCCCAAACAAAGCACGGCGCTGCGTGGTCTTGATTACGCCGTTACTTGCCTTGGACCCACCACGTCTCCCACGAACGGCACGTGGAGGACGTGGCGTCGTGGGAAAAATCGGAACGCCCGTCCCCTCTCCCTTTATAAGCGGGGAAACCGGGGCAGGACGCCCACTTGCCCTCGCTGTCACATCGGAAAACCCCCGTCGCTTTCCCCTTCCTTCTTGAGCCCACAGAGAGCGACGCCCACCCTCCATCGCCACCGTGCCACCCACGCCGTCGGCTTCCTCCACCGCGACTCCGATGGCTCAAGGCCGATAAGGGGAAGGGCGTGAAATCCGCCGAGGCGCAGCGGCTCGCGGCGCTGCAGAAAGAGCGGGCCCTCTTCGACCCCCTCCTCAACAGGAAGGAGCTGGTGGATGGGTACTACCTCTTACGGTCGACGGTGACCAGGCGCATCCGCCGCCGACGAGGTCATCTCCGCCGCCACATCGACAAGGTCTCCTTCGGTACCCCTTCTTCGCGATTTTCTTACAGTGCGGGCTCGCCCGCTTTTCTGAATTTTTCAGATGTCATGAACACCTATGGCCTCCGCCTCCTTGATTTCACCCCCAACGCCGTTCCCACCTTGGCTGTTTTCAAGCACCTTTGCGAGAACTTTGTCGGGTCCACCCAAGCGTCGCACTCTTCCGCCATTACTTCTCACCCGCGTAGAGAGAGGAGAGCCGCTTGCCGGAGGAATTGCATGGACCTCTAGGATCGGCAAGAAGGAAGCATATCTTGACGGAGAGTTGCGCAGCAAGTGGGAGGAGTGGAGGGCCGACTGGTCCTGGATCTTGGAGGAGGAGCCCCAGCCTTTTACCGCCCTGCGCAAGACCCCCATAGTTCGTGGCAACGATTGGAGCAACTTGGCGCTGGAGGACGACAAGTTGAAGATTGCCACGACTAGGATTTTGCGCCCCGCAAGCAGGGCTCACCGTGGGGGCAGGTTGGCGCGGACTTCCTTCGCCGCCGCATTGCACCCTTGCAGGAGAAAGGGAGGCCTGCTTGGGAATTCCAGAACGCGGCGGATATCATGAGGCTGTGTCCAGGCCTAAATTGGAACTTCACCACCCTGGAGGTTGACGGCATGCTGCGGGAGCTGTTCAAGCCTGAGCCGGATAACCCAGGATGGTGCATGTTGCCGAGGGGAGTTGTGCCCTTGTGCAACAACTCGGTGCTTGATCGCATCCGCGCGATAATGCCGTTGTGCGATTCCCATGGGATCGTTCCAACTTGGCAGGAACCCGCCGACGACATAGTGCAGCAGTTCTTTGACGACTTGTCTGAAGTTCTGGTTCGCGCCGACGAGAAGAGGCGGCTTACCCGCGACACCACTGCTCAGGAAATGGCGCGCATCGCCACAAGGTTGGAGGAGGCTGCAGAGGCCGCTGCCGCCGGCGCGTTTGGGTTCACCGTCGAGGAGGCGGAGATGGCCGAGGCGGCAAGCCTTGCCGACCAAGAAGAGTTCATCGGGGGGAGGAGCAGCCCGAGCTTGACAATGACCCGAGTGGGCCTGCCGGGGGCGCTTCTCCTCCGCCGCCAAGTAGCTTGCCGCAGGAGGAGCTTGATGTCCCGGCAAGGAGACGTCTCCGGAAGACCGGAGAAGTGTCGGGGGAGCATCCAATCCAACAGCCGCCTCGCCGCCCGACGCGCTCCACCGTGGCAAGCACTGTTGCCGCGGGAGCGCCTCGTTCCGCCATGGCGACGGGCGCAGGGCCTTCTGGAGCCGCGGCCCCTGCACCCGCCAAGCGTCAGAGGGAGTCTTCTCCCCCAATCCGTCGTGCCGGAGCGGAATTTGATCTCTCCGCCCTCAGCTCCGAAGAATAAGAGGAAGAGTAAGATCTCATCGCTGCTATTTGTAATCTCCCAATTTATTGCTTTATCTTGTATCTGACTGGTGCCACTCTGAACTTTCTTTTTCAGGACCTTGGTTCAGAGAGCGTCGAAGAGGGCCAAGACGCCGGTTGTTGTCGTCCCAGACGACCCCCATGTAGCAACAGGGGGCACGTCCGGACTCCTTTGCCGGACCCGGCAACCCTTCAACAGAGCAGCCCCCAGCACAGCCCCCAGCGTAAGTATCTAGTACGCTTCCCATGGTTAGGCGCGCTTGGATGCTTTTCTGTTTACTGGTATCTGGTTTGTTGGATTTCGCAGGAGCAGAGCAGCCACCCCATGGAGCGCCGGAGGCTACCCCTGCGGTTCAGCCTCATCAGGAGGCCCCGGAGGTCACCCCCGAGGTCCCGCTTGCTTCAACTACGCCACCAAGGGAGAATTCTCCGCCAAGGGAGCACTCTCCGACAAGGGAGTCTTCTCCGCCAAGGGGAGCTTCTCCGATAAGGGCTGGCGCCGACGACCCCAGTGGTGGAGACCGCGACCCACAGGCCCCACCGCCGTAATCTTCTTGTTTGATAGCTTCCCTTGGGTTCCTTTTACTGTTTCTCTCTTTGAACATCATCGATCTGTGCTTCCCTCCTCGACCATCGATCTATCTGCTGGAGACCCGATGGAAACCGAGGCCGCCGCGAGGGAAACGCCGGTGGCGGCAGTGTCGACGCCGCCAGCGTGGAGGAGGAGGAAGGTCTTGACAAGCCCGCCGGCGAGGAGGCTCTTGAGGCCACTTGGTCTTTGGGGCTGGGAGGAGCCGGTGATCGTGACCGACGCCCGGAGGCCGCAGGGCGCCAGCGCTGCACCAACCGCCGATCCCCGCCACCGATGCCGCGCCGGACTCAGGATTCCCAGTCCGGCGCCACCGAAAGCCGGTGAGGTGTCTTCATCAAGCTCCGTGGGCATCGAGCTCCAGGCGCCGCCGAGGGGAGACCTTGGATGCGGGCTGCTTGCCTCCGCCGGGCTGTCACTTGGTTGATGCCCGAGCAGCAGCGATGGTGAACTGAGGAGGAGCAGCTGCTCAGAGGCTGTTGTCGCTCTACGCGCCCGACAAGCCAAACTGGATTCGTGGAGGCGCTTGTCGCGAGGGCGGAGCTGACTTGGAGAAGTCTTGGGAAGAGCTCCAACAGCCAACAAAGAGACTCTCGGGACATAGCAGAGGCTCGGGAGCAGCTTGCTGAGGCGCGCACGGCCTTTATCTTGGGAAGGGCGAGGTTGAGGAGCAGCGAGAGCTTGCCGGTGAGAAGCTCTCCGCTCGAGAAGGTGAGCTGGCGCAGCGGAAGATCAACCTCGACAGCTTTGAGGAAGATCTCGCCATGCAAAGCAAGCGATTGGCGGCCACTCCAAGAGGCAAAAGATGCCGCTGCTGCCGAGGCCGCCAAGAGAGATCTAGAGGCGAGGGTGGCTCAGCTGGAGTCCACTCCGAGAAGAGTGCCGAGGAGGTCGCCGGCTGAAGCCTTGAAGCCGAGAAGGACGCTTACACCCTCGGCGAGCTGCAGGCCGTTTGGCTGAAAGGATCAAGGAAATCGATGCCGCCAAGGTCGTCAAGGCGGAGCTGGAGCTGAAGTTGACCACCTTGCCGGAGGCGTTGAGCAGCGCCAAGGAGGCGGGAAGCGGGCCTGCTGGAGAAAATCAAGGCCACCGAGGAGTTCTTTGTCGAATCTTGTGACCGCCCGAGAATAATCTTCGGACAGCATAATGCATTGGACGAGAAGGTCTCGTGGACACCGCCGCCGACATCCATAATGAGCTGATAGCGTTGGGGATGACAGATCTTGGATATTCCACCGAGGAGAACCTCCAACCCAGCGTCAAGCTCAGTCTATTCTTCAAAGGCTTGTTGGCGGGCATCCGGCGGCTCCGGGATGAGGTTCCAAGCAAACTGGCGGAGGAATCACGCCAAGTCTGTGCCGAGGCTCTCCGAAGGTGTTGATGAAGGTGGCCTTCCGCAACCCAGGCGTCGACTTCTCCAAGGCCCTCAAGTCCCTGCCTTCATCCGCCGATGTTGAACCGCTCAAGACCCTTGTCGCACCCATTGTGGACAGGGTGAGCGGAGTTAAGAGGCTCGAGGGCGACCGCGTGGATTAGGCCGCCAAGTCTATCTTTTTCTTGTCGCTGTAGATCATGTTTAGGCGAAAAATCTATTAGATCTGCGACAAGTCATTATGTAATATACACTATCTTAGGCAATCGAATGCAACGTTATTCCCTTTACTCGATTTCTTCCCTTGTATGTTTTTACCCTACGCTTTTAGGGAAACTTGTCGGTGCGGCACCCTTGCCGCGGCGCCGAAAAGCGGAACTTCAGCAGCTCTTTGGCGGGTCGCTACCGACAAGCAACCTCGTCGCGGACTAGCCGCAGCTCACTTAAGTTGTTGAGCGGACTCGAAACAAAGTAAGGGCGCGACTAGTCACGATTTGGTTCCTCCGCGCACTGGTTTTCCATACAAAGTACTTATCGTTCGAGGAAGATAACTCAAAAATTTAAAACTGGTCTCTTAAACTTAGCAACTTAGCTTTTCTGTTGTCCGTCTTCCGGCAAAGCGACAGTCCCTCGAGCGATGCCTACACCACTATCTCCTCCTCTCCCCCCGGTTAACTTGTGGGTGGATGAATCTTCTTCTTGTTTGAGAAGAAAGAAGAGAAAAGACGTTGTGAAGCCTAATGGCTCATTATAAGCTTACGGGTGTGGGTGCTGCACAAGATGTTAGTAACCACATGCATATATGACTATGAAAGCATGCATTAACAAAATGTGCGCGACCATAGGCTTTCTTGATGCACGGGTCAGCGCCTGGCTTTGTACAAAGGATTACATGCAACAGCGGCAAGACTTGTACAAAGGTTGGTTGCTTGAACGGGTTCCGGCAACAATCGCTTCATGGGTAAAACTTACGAAGATGCTCTATGTTCCGGAATTGCTCACCGGAAAGCCGTCTTCGGTCTCAAAGGCGGACAGCGCCGGGCCTAGTGACTCGTTTTACCCGATAAGGGCCTTCCCACTTCGCGTCAACTTGTTGGAATTCTTGGCGGATTGAGCGCGCGAAGAACAAGGTCGCCTTCCTCGAAGCTTCGGCGTTAACTTTGCGGCTATGGTAGCGGCGCAAAGCTTGCTTTGTAACGAGCAGCTCGTCACAGCAGCTCGAAGACGATCTTCCTCGAGGAGCAGCGCGTCATCTTGTCGCAGCTGCTCTTGCTCAAGCTCATCATAGCGAGCACTCGAGGTGACCCGTATCTGAGTTCCGTGGGGAGAACTGCCTCTGCTCCGTAGACTAGAGCAAAGGGTGTCTGGCCAGTGGCTCGATTTGGTGTCGTCCTGATCGACCAAAGAACCACTGGCAGCTCCTCGATCCAGTTCCTTCCGCACTTGTCTAGCCTGTCGAAAGTTCTGGTCTTGAGTCCTCGCAGCACTTCAGCGTTTTCCCTCTCTGCTTGACCGTTGCTTCTCGGATGAGCAACGGAAGCAAAGCAGATCTTGGCGCCAAGATCTTGGGTGTACTGCATGAAGGTGCGACTCGTGAACTGTGTGCCGTTGTCGGTGATGATCCGATTAGGAATCCCAAAACGGCAAACAATTGACCTGAAGAACTTGACGGCTGACTGTGCTGTCACCTTCCTCACTGGTTCCACTTCCGTCCACTTTGTGAACTTGTCGATTGCGACGTACAAGTACTCAAAGCCCCCGACAGCTCGGGGGAAGGGGCCGAGGATGTCGAGCCCCTAGACCGAGAAGGGCCAGGATAAAGGTATCGTCTGGAGAGCTTGAGCTGGCTGGTGTATTTGTTTTGAATGGAACTGGCATGCTTCACACTTGGTTACTTGTGCGGTTGCATCTGGAGGGCTTCGCCGAAGAAACCTTGCCGAAAGCTCTGCGGCAAGTGCTCTTGCGCCAATGTGGTGACCACATATGCCTCCGTGTATCTCGCCAACAGCTTCATCCATCTTCCCGCAAATACACTTCAATTTCACTCCGTTGAGTCTTCTTACATGCAGGATGTTGTCAACAAACTGGTACATACTTGACCGCCGGGCTACTTTTTTCCGCTTCTTCTTGCTCTTGGGAAGTTCTCCGTCAAAGGAAATGGACGATCTGATGTGCCCAAGTTGGAGCCTGTGGCTCGACAACGAGGACTAAAGGCTCATCTGTCACTGCGGGACCATCAACTTCTACGGCAAGGACCCGCTGGTCCGCCGGAGCTCGATGATCCCCGTCAAGCTTGCCGGAGCTAAGCTTGTCGGGAGCGTTTGCTTCAACGATACAAACTGCATGGTTTGTCGGAGCAGACTGCTCCTCAGTGATATTTGCATTGGTTCTAGGGACCTTCTTGGCGGCGGCTTCAGAGAGCTCTGCCGGGAAGTAGTCGCCGGAAACCAATTTTCTCTTCTTGCTCTGTCCTGTTGATGGTGCCACGGTTGGCTGAGTCAGCTTGAGCACAAAAATTCTTGGTTCCACAGGTAACTTAAGTGCGGCACATTTGGAGAGGCCATCAGCTATATCATTCGTGCTCTTGGAGCGTGTTCCATTTGCGAGCCTTCAAAGTGCTCTTCCAGCTTCCTCACTTCATCGACGACGCTTCCATCAACGACTCGGTAATCCTTATTTACTTGGCGGACGACAAGTTGTGAGTCTCCACGACAATGAGCTTCTTGATCCCAAGGTCCACAGAATCTCGAGACCGGCAAGCAATCCTTCATACTCGGCAGTATTGTTTGTTGCTTGTTCCTTGGGAAAGTGCATCTGGACTATGTACTTGAGGTGCTCTCCGGTGGGTGCGATAAGCAACACGCCGCACCGCGCCTTTGCAGCGAGAAGGCACCGTCAAAGTACATCAGCCACTCTTTATTTGCCTCCTTGACGGGGATGCTCGTCTCTGGGATCTCTTCATCATGCGTTGGCGTCCACTCTGCTATGAATTCTGCCAATGGTCTGCTCTGTATAGTTGAAGTGCTTTCGAACTTAAGACCAAAGCTTGACAATTCCAGTGCCCACTCAACAACCCTGCCTGTTGCTTCTGGATTTTGCAAAATCCTCTTCAGCGGGAAGCGAGTGACAACTGTTATCTCAAGTGCTTGGAAGTAATGGCGCAGCTTTCTCGAGGACATGAGGAGGCCGAAAAGCAGCTTCTGCACGCCAGAGTACCTTGATCTAGCCCCCTGCAGAAGGGAACTGACAAAGTACACCGGGCGCTGCACCATCTTCTTCCGTATCTTGTCGCACCCCTGCGCTGATCCGTCCTTGCCGGGACCAGAGCTTGATGGCGAAGCCCCCCGCTCGTCGCTGGACGCACCTGCCTCGGTTGCCGGCTCATCATCTGCCTCCCTCTCCGCTACTAACGCAGCACTAGCCACTTGATTGGTCGCTGCTATATACAGCAGCAACTTTTCTTGTGGTTTAGGTGCGACAAGTATCGGAGTGGAGGACAGTATCTCTTCAAGTCTGCAGCGCAGCCTCCGCTTCGAGTCCATTTCATTGGACCTGCCTTTTCAAAATCTTGAAAACGGCGGTATGCGCTCAACAGAACTTAGAGATGAACCTCTTTGAGAGCAGCCACGCGAATCGGCAAGCCTCCCGACGCCCTTGACGCGCTTTGGGTGCTTCGATCGCTCAATGGCCTTGATCTTGTCGGGATTGGCTTCAATTCCGCTGAGATACAAAGAACCCGAGAAGCTTGCGGAAGGGACTCCAAACACGCACTTCTCGGGGTTGAGCTTGAGGTTGATCTTGCGCAGGTTTGCAAACGTCTCATCCAAATCCTGAATCAGAGTCGCTCCGTCCTTGCTCTTGACCACTATGTCATCCATGTAGGCTTCTACATTTCTGTGTATCTGTGGTCCAAAAGCATCATGGACTACCCTTGCAAAGGTTGAACCAGCATTCTTCAAACCGAAAGGCATCCGTATAAAGCAGTACGTGCCACATGGTGTGATGAATGCGGTTTTCTCTTCATCCTCTTCTGCCATGAAGATCTGATGATATCCTGAATATGCATCAAGAAACGAAAGCAGATCGCACCCAGCTGTGGAGTCAACAATCTGGTCGATACGCGGCAAGGGAAATGGGTCCTTGGGACAAGCTTTATTAACGTCTGTGAAGTCAATGCAAAGTCTCCATTTCCCATTAGCCTTGCGTACCACTACCGGATTGGCCAACCACATGGGGTGGAGGACTCCTCTGACAAGCCCTGCTGCTTCCAATTTCTTGATTTCTTCTGCTATGAATTCTTGGCGCTCCACTGCCTGTTTCCTCACTTTTTGCTTGACGGGCCGCTCGTGAGGACAGACAGCTAGGTGGTGCTCAATTACTTTCCTGGGAACACCGGGGATATCAGACGGTTGCCATGCAAACACATCGACATTCGCCCGCAGGAAAGCAACGAGCTCGCTTCCTATTTAGGATCAAGCGTGGCACTGATGGTGTAGGTACCACCAGTGCTGTCCTCCTTGGCGGGCACCTTCTTGGTCTTTGGCGGAGCTGCCATTGTCTTGTTGCACTTGCCGATGGAGCTCGATGGTACGTCCTCGACGGTAGCGCAGCACTCCGAAGAGGTGCGCTTGCCGGAGTGGGCAACAGAGCTCTTGCCGGACCTGGTGGTCTTCTTCTTCGCCCCGGGAGCTCCAGCGGTAAGTGGTTTGCTATCACCTCGCGGCTACTGCATCCCGGTAAATCTTGTCGGCGCAGATAAGTGCATCCTTCTTGTCGCCGTGGACAGAAATGACACTTATCGGGTCGGGCATCTTGAGTAGGTTGTATGCATAGTGAGAGGCGGCCATGAACTTGGCGAGCGCCGGACGACCAAGTATGCAATTGTAGGGCAATGGGAAATCGGCGACGTCGAACGTGACCCTCTCTGTTCTGAAGTTGAGTTCGCTGCCAATGTCACCGCAACGTGATCTTCCCTTGGGCTTGCTCCTTCTGGGTTGATTCCTTGAAAGTACCAGTTTCTTGAGCTCATTGTCGAGGATTTGAAGCTTACGGAGCACTTTGAGAGGAGATCAAATTCAGGCGGCCCGCCGTCAACCAGCATCTTTGTGACCTTGAGGTTGCGGATTGTTGGTGAGACCAACATCGGCAAGCACCCGACCGCAGTGATGCGATCAGGGTGATCCTCAATGTCAAAGATGATGGGCGTGCTGGACCACTTTAGAGATTTGCGTGACTCTATGGATGGTTCTGCTGCATTGACCTCACGCATCCATTGCTTGAGTTGGCGGTGCGAGGTATGCAGAGACGCACCACCGTTGACACAAAGGACCTCCGTTGCCTTTTGAAACTCATGCTCATCAGCTTCATCGTCTTCATAATCCTCGTCATCTTCATCTTCATCTTCTTCCTGGTCGCGGCCACAGGGAGGTCTGTCTCCTTGCCGCTGCTTGGCCTTGCCGCGGCGTCCTCCCCGACCGGGTCTCTTTTTACTTGCTGCACCTGCACCTTCTTGGGCTTTCTCCTTGTCCCGCCGCTCGTATTCAGCTTTCTGTAGCTCAACAAGCTGCTCGACTTTCTTGCAGCTCTGGAGATCATGGCCCTTAGTGCGGTGAATTTTACAGTACTCCTTGTTGGAGCTGCCAGGCTTGTCGGCGGCCGCCACAGCTTGGCGGTCGGTGTCAACGGCAACCTCCTTGCCGGAGCCACCGGCCTTGGCTTGGTTGGCGGCACCATCCTTTCCGGGCTGCTCGACAACTAGTACTTCTTGGTTTTTCTTCCTCCTGTTGTTCCGCCGCCGGCTATTCCTTGCCGGGGAGGTCCCCTCACTGTCAGACTCTGCTCCCACACTCTCTCCTGGGAGCCTTCTTCCTTCTTCAGCGCGTGCACACTTCTCGGCCAGGGCGTAGAGCTCGCTGACGTCTTTCACTTTGCACATCGCCATCTCCTCTCTCATCCTGCGATTTCGTACATTCTGATGGAATGCACTAATCACTGCAGCAGGGTGGACGTCTGGGATGTTATAGTGCACTCGACTGAATCTCTGGATGAATTTGCGCAGAGACTCCCCCTCCTTCTGGGCAAGCAGGTGGAGATCACTCTCCTGGCCATGAGGCTTGTGGCCGCCTGTGAAGGCGCCAACAAACTGGTGGCATAAATCTGCCCAAGAAGAAATAGAGCCATCCGGCAAGTGCATGAGCCAAGATCTGACGTTTGGCTTGAGCACCAAGGGGAAGTAGTTGGCGAGGATCTTGTCGTCCAGTCCCCCGGCAGCTTGCACCGCGATGGTGTAGATGCTGAGGAACTCCGATGGATGCGTCCTGCCGTCGTACTTCTCCGGCACATCTGGTTTGAAGTTCTTCTTGTCGGGCCACCGGACTTGCCGCAGCTCACGAGTGAACGCAAGGCAACCTACCGCGTACGGCAAGTCGCCTGGTTCCCCTTGCGCATGCATATCGACGGTGGGCCCGGCGCGTTGGTCAGATTGACGACGCGCTTCTCTTCGGCGCTCGATATGGGTTCGAGCGTCCTCTTCTTGTCGTTCCCGAAGAACTTGGCGTTGGTCGCGACGAGCTCGTGGATCCGACGACGCCGTGGAGTCGTTGTCGAGGTAGATCCGGCGAGTCGGCGATCTTGGCCTTCGGGAAGGGGAGTGTCTGATGGGTGCACCCCGCAAGTCTGCCGCCATCGGCTCGCGCCTTTGTCGCCTGCCGCGCCGCGGCACTTGGTTGCCGCGGGACATCGCCGTTGGCGAAGCCGATGAGACTTTGAATTGTGGCCCTCCATTCGTCGACCTTGTCGGCCGTTGGAGGGTAATCTAGGAGCAGCTAGGCTCTTGCCAAGGCTTCTGCTGGTGTGGTTGGCGGCAACGGTGTATGCGGGCGAAGAACGGATGTGCTCGGACTCCTAACCAAGTTAGAGGAGCAGCATCCCGCCCAGCGATCGTACCACTCATCTTAAGCATGCCGGGCGCATCTGGTCTCGAGGGCCTCGATCCTCCAGCTTGGCCTTGATCCAATGAGCGTATGGCGCCACGGTATCGTGGCGCTGTCGTCCAGCGCCTCCTGCGATGGACGCGGTGCAGATTCGACGCCCGACGCCGACGCCAGCGCGTTGTCCTTGGCCTGGCGGCATCGTGGGCTCTCTCGACGCCGGTCCCTCCGCCAGCGTTTCCCCCACCGCCTGACAGCTCCGGTGGTAGTGGGTTCGACGCGGACGGCTCAGCTGCTGCCGAAGGCTTCTTCTTCGGCGCCATGTCGATGAAGACGTCAATGGAGTTGCTAGTGCGACCGCCGGACCGGGTTCACACAGCCTCGACGCCGACCTACCTGGCGCGCCAAAGATGTCGGGGGGAAGAGCTGATCGTGCCCCACGAGCACCTACGGGACATGGGTCCCTTTGTGGTTCGGAGGGGGGCAGAGACCGCGCAAAGAGCGAGTCGAGGCGATGCGCACGAGAGGGTTTTTTACCCAGCTTTGGAGCTCTCCGGAGAGATAATACTCCTACTGTTGCTTTGTGGATTATCTGGTGTTCTTGCTAGGGAGCAATGCTGGCTACAAGACCTAACTTGAGTGTGATGAACTAAGCTGGAGCTAGCTAGAAACCCAGCCGAATCGAACCTCCTCTCGCTGCCCCGGCCCTCCTTTTATAGGCTCAAGGGGTTACCACATATGGCAAGTAGACAAGGTTACAATGGTAATAACCTAGGTTGGTACACCGCTATGTACAGTGTACAAGAACCTACACCTAACTCGACGGCAAGGGACAAGAGTCATCAATGCCCGCCTCGATCACCGAACAAAGGTAACGGGACCGTTAAGGCGCCTCCGTCCGCCACGATAGTGGCTTGTCGGCTGCTTGTCGCTACTCTCCGCTGGCTGCACAGCCCCCGACACGCTGCCCTGGGAGAGCCCGTGGTGACACGCTGGCGGGTGAGCTGGAGCGGAGATGAAGAGAGGTCGCCCGCCCGACAAGCGCCTTGCATGGCGGGAACCTTGTCGCGCTTGGGGTTCGGCGTCGCCAAGCCTCCCCGGCAAGCTCCTCTTGCCGGGTCTTGTTCTTCGGCATACTGAGTGGCCTTCCCGCAAGCTCCTCTTGCCGGGGCTTGGTTGCTTCTCTTGAATGGCTCCAAGGAACTCTTGAGGGTCTTGGGGGCCATCAGCCGGCCCGACCTTGGGGCGCCATGATCGTCCATGCGAGTTCGGGGTACTAGGGTACCCCTACTCTAGTACACCGACAGAGTCGTGCAAATCTGTTGTCGATTCTGTGATGAAATGCCTACCTGTGAAACTAAAAAGCATTTTTAGCGAAAATAACGGGCAAGCTATGGAGGACCCGCAGTTCAAATTCCAGTCGGTTCCAACTGAATCGGCCGAAGGTGGTCTGAATTGCCGGGAGTAGCTACAAGGGTCGGAAATGCATGCTTTTTGGCGACCGTTCGTAAAATAGGGTCTACTTTGAGATAGACATGGAATGACGCCGTTTGGGGTGACCCTCCTTGTAGCCGCTTCACGAAAAACGCATGTCTTCTGCATTCAAAAAATGAAAAACGGTTTTTCTTGTTAAACAGTTTGGAACCTCGCTTCGGCAACATTGTTTGCCATCACAAGACGGAGGCATGCGCCCAATTTGGGCATATTATCAGAAACTATTCATCGGATGTGGCCATATCATTGCTAGTTTGGCTTGAAAGCCATGAATCTTCGTTCATGGTAGGTCGTTTTTTAGAACACTTTTTTAAGAAAACGCCGGTATTGCAAGTTCAGTATTTTTGCTAGTTGGTAGGCCACATTTGATGATGTGACGCGGAGGTCTCCCATTTTTTTGAATTTTTTACGGTGTTTTCAAAAACCGGCGGATTTCATCGCGGCAGCCGTCCGTGGCTAGGGTTAGTGTCATGTTAAGAAATTTCAATTCCCATCAATTACCAAACTGAATATTCATACAGCATCCATGAGCATGCACAAAATTAAACCTGACATACTTAACATTGACATGTTCAGATTACACTAACAAGCTTAAACCTAACATGCTTAACATTGCCACTTCATTTTCTTAACGTCTTCACTCCTTCTTCTCCTTCATCAACCTGATGCGCTCAGAGTGGCGAATCCCGACGCGGGTGTACTCCTCTACCACAATTGGCATGGTCCTGTCGCCAAGCTGTGGGATTGCAGGAGCCACCACCATCGCGAGGTCGTCGTCCGCCACCACCATCGCGAGGTCGTCGTCCGCCACCACCATAGCAAGGTCGTCGTCCGCCACCACCATAGCATGGTCGTCGTCAGCCAGAATAGGCTGCTCCTCGTCATCCCCGCTCTGCTCCTCGTCATCCCCGCTGCTGCTCCCATTGCATGGCCAAATGCAACAAAGTGTGAACATGGTGTTGTCGTCGTGCAAGTAGAGGAAGCCAAAATGACAGGAAGAAGAGAGGCAGAGAGCTTACTGGCATCGTCGTCGTGCTGGTAGTACATGCGGCACATGGCATTGTCAAACATCTTCACGATGAACATGGCGTCGCCGTCGTAGTGGAAGACAAGGAAGTACCCGAGCTCATGGGCGCGGGTGAAATGCTCCCAGCCGGGCCCTAGGTACATGTGGCCTTCACCATCGACCACCACCGACATGTCCCATAGCCTGCGAAGCCCGCTGCCGGCCTCCTGCAGCTTCACTTTGTGGGGCTCACGGCCGGCGAGCATCTTCGCAAACTTGTCAGGCAGCCTCTGCAGCGAGGGTCAAGCAGTGGTTAATTGTGGCAATCAAGCACTAGACAGCAGAGTGATGATAAAGAAATGAGTGATGATAAATATACCTGCCTACTACAAGATTTCTCAATTATGATCTCGAAGAACTCGAAACCTTCCAAGCCAGCCATCTCACTTTTCTGAAAAGCAGCATTGTAAATTAAACAATAGGACTGGACAGAAATAGGAAACAAGCACTTCAAAACAGTAGAATAATTACTACATGTGTTTGCCAGGGCCTCAATTTGGAATACTACTATAAATGGCAATGGCCTCAATTTGCTCCTACTCTATCTTGGCAAAGGGGCAATCATCATCAACAACAAGAATAACAACATCATGTGCACCCATCAGGTAACCACAATAAAAATAACAACAGCAACATCATCAGGTGACCACCAACAGCAAAAGCACTAAAATCTACTATAAATGGACCAGAACACAGCTAGAACCATATCTACTATAAATGGACATTGTTCCATATCTATAAATGAACAATCTGAACATTGGCATAAATGACAGAAAATATCCCTATCTAAACCCATCCATATCTGAACATTGGCATAAACATATCTGAACATATCTATAAATCTACTATAAATGGCAGAAAAGGTATTAAGGCACAAATTTCTTTACAGAGGGAGTACAACCTACTGCATCAAACCAATAGTCAATAGCCAAATCAAGTCGAAGAACCCTAATCTGCAGAGGGCGGAACGGAATGGACCTGGGGGGACGGCAACTGCAGAGGGCGTCGTGGGCCTTGAGGTGCAGCCTCCTCTTGATCTCGTGGATCTGCTTCGGCGGATCAATAGGAAGAGGAACCCTAATCAGCATGCGCCACGAAACCCTAATCTAATCAATAGGAAGAGGAACAAGAAGGAGTCGGCGGATTCATACCTTAGGAGGCCGTCGTCGTCGCCGTCGATGGAGGAGCGGGTCGCGAGGGAGGTCGTCACCATCGATGGAGGAGAAGGGGATGTCGGCGGCGGAGAGGAGGAGTGGGTCGAGTGGATAATGGAGAGGAGGAGTGGGTCAAGTGGAGAGGAGGAGTGGGTCCACTTGTCAGCAAGTTCTGTATTTGATATATTGAAAAGGGTGGGCATAGAGTACAAAACCAACAACCTCTTCCTAGCCCAGTGGTAGAAACCAAGTGAACTAAGCGCACAGTCGTGGGTTCAAGCCCCCGCGCGCGCATATTTTTTGGCCACGCGCATATTTTTGGTAGCTTGGGTACAATAGCAAAATGGCCCACTTGTCAGCGAGTGGGTTGAGTGGCCCACTTGTCAGTGAGGTGTGTGCTTGATACTTTACTAGGTTGAGATATTCAAAAGGGTTGGCATAGAGTGGAATACTAATAGTCTCGTCCTAGCCCAGTGGTAGAAACATAGTGAAACAAGCGCACGGTCGTGGGTTCGAGTCCCCGCTGGCGCATATTTTTTTGCTCACAATGAAATGGGTTCAGTTGAAGCAAAATTCAGTTAAAATAGCATCTTTAGTTCAAAAAAACTACTAAATGATCACAAAAACTTCTAGACAACATTCTGTATGATCTGCACCAGCATCATAACAATCACAACAAGTGTTCTGCACCAGCATCATAACAATCACATAACTACATAACAAAAGCAAACTTGTTAATCATTACAAAAGCAAACTTGTTCAACATACAAAAGCAAACTTGTTCATCATTACAAAAGCAAACTTGTTCAACATAACAAAAGCAAACTTGTTCAACCACATAACTACAAACTGAGACACATAATACCACAAACAACTCAGTATCCCTAGTAATAGGGGTCATCCCAATGATCCTCCGCCTCTTGCCATTGCTTCAAACCTTCTTTGATGGTTTCGATTTTCTTCCATGCCTCGTAGGTGATGTACGCATCTTTCGCGGCGTACTCGATGAGCTTTTTTGGCAGTGGGCTGTCCCCCCATAGTAGGTGGTCCGATTTCTTGTTGATCTTATGATTCATTTCCTTGTAGGATGGGTGGATGAGGATGGCTGCAAACTCAGCCAAAGATTGCCACTTCCATTGTTTGGAACTCTCCATTTGCGCTGCATGTCGACGTACTTGTCGGGGTTGATCTCCAAACCAGACAACTTCAGCTTCTCCTTGTCACCTCCAATGGAGAAGCCAACAAAGGTGTATAGCTTCTTCTCCTGCAGGAGCGGGCGGAGTTCCTTGGGCCTGCATCAAATTAATCTGGTGCATCAAATTCATCTACTTCAAAACTTGAAACTACTAATTAGATGAAACTTCGAACTTGTAACTAGTATTGCATCTACTTTAGAACTTCGAACTCTGCATCTACTTGAAACTTGAAAACTTGAAACTACTAATTAGACGAAACTTCGAACTTGAACTAGTATTGAATCTACTTGAGACTTGAACTATTGCATCTACTTGAAACTTGAAACTACTAAGTAGACAGAAACTTCAGAACTTCAGAAACTTCAGAACTGGATGTTTTTACCATTTGGTTGTCGCGGTGTTGTGGTATACCAGGACGAGATCCTCCACGGATAACTGCAGAACTGCAGCCATTTGTGGAGGTTCATCTTCCCTGGTATACTCGACATCAACACCGATCGACCGAGAAAGCATGCCGCCGAGCCTTCTCCTGATCTCGTGGATCCTCTTGTCGGCTTCGTCTGGATTGTTGGTGCATCGACATCCAGCTTCTCCTTCAGTGGATATCAACCTTGAGCGGCACGTGTAGTCTGCTTCGCCCGGGGACGGAACGTCGTAAATGCCGACCACCAGTGACTCCTTGCTGCACGCCTCACCACGGTGATGCTTGGCGACGGAGGGAGTTGCTCCACGACGCCTCCGCCATTCTCTTGGCGACGGAGGGGAGTTGCTCCACGATTCCTCCGCCATTGCCCTCTGGACAGCGATGGTGGAGGCGGGGGAGTTGCTTGATGGTGGAGGCAGAGGAGGTAGAGGAGGAAAATGGAGCGGCAATGGAATGAGGAGGAGGCGAGAGGAGGAAGGTGGAGCGGCAATGGAATATGAGGGGAGTTACCTGGACTGGAAGAAAACCCCCTCTGCGTT
Source organism: Aegilops longissima (assembly GCA_021605205.1). Taxonomy (NCBI): domain Eukaryota; kingdom Viridiplantae; phylum Streptophyta; class Magnoliopsida; order Poales; family Poaceae; genus Aegilops; species Aegilops longissima. The sequence continues at coordinate 100,118,788 of CM038679.1, read as the reverse complement.
GTGGGGAGTTGCCAGTGGAGGGGAGACGTGGGGAGTTGCCAGTGGAGGGGAGACGTGCGGAGTTGTCTCAAAAACTCAAACATCCTGCCCTTTGGCCCTCGAAAACTCTGGAGGGGAGACGTGGGCCCTTTGGTTTCTCCTGTTTCTGAAACAAAACAAAAAATAACAGCCATATTTTGTTCTAAAATTAATGATCACTGCAACCATATTAAGAGATCAATCTTCAAGCATTAAAACAGCACCAAAACAGTCACTGCAGCCATCCAAAATGGCACCAAAACAACACCAAAACAACATCAGCCAAAACAGCAAAAAATGCCACCAAAATGGCACCAAAGTATCAGCCAAAAAGGCACCAGAGTTTTAATGCATTGTATCTTCACCATCAGCCAAAATGGCACCAAAATGGCACCATATTTTGCATTGTATCTTCACCATCTGCCTCTTCATCACCAAAGTCTCATGCATTTTGCTACCTGGAGAGAATTGTAGTAGAAAAACTACATCAGGATCACATCAATAAAAACTACAGAGAAGGTTGATCACCAATCAAAACAAGGAACATGCAGTAATAGTATAACCTTCATGTCCATTCGCTACTCATCGTCGTCGATACGAAAACAAGGAACTCTATGCCCACTCCTGTTTTCCTCATCATCACTACAATATTGCAGCATAGTATGGTCAGTCCGGTCTTCCTCATCCTCGCTCTCATGTCCATCCGCTACCACCTTTCTTCTTTTCTTGATGCCTGGAACTGTTGCAGCACCAACGATCACACGTTCCCGGTCCGTTCGCACTCTGCTTTGCACCGGAACTTCCATAGAGTCATCATCAGCTTGCAACGGAACTTCCGTAGAGTCATCATCTTGGTATGTTAGTCCACCATCACCGTGGCCCTTTTCCACTTCAGTTTCAGTCACACTCCACAAGCGTCTGTGCTGAAAGTTTTGCACAACTCGCCATTTTCCGTGCAAAAGAGTGTCTGGCAGATAAAACACCATTGTTGCTTGTGTTGTTAGAATAAAGGGATCACTCTTATACCAGCACCTTGCAGTGTTGATGCTTTTGAAGTGGCCATCATATTTGACAAAAGAGTCTCTCTTCTTCTTGCTACCAAGCTCAAACCAGTCACAGCGAAATAAGACTACCGAGCGATGGATGCCTACACTAGAGTTGTACTGCAACTCTACGATGCTTCTCAACTGACCATAGAAGTCAATGATCTCACCATCATGTGACCCCTCAGTGACGATTCCACTATTCTGTGTCTTCCTTTTTTCCTCGCGGTCAACGGTGTGGTACCGGACACCATCAGCAATGCATGCTGAATACATTGTCACTCGCTTATCCGGTAAACATGACAAAGCAAATAGATCATCACTGACCTTCTTCTCCTCATGCAACTTTCCAATCTGCACAAATAAACCATTTAGCAAACAATGGTATTTAACAATTGGTGAATAACACAGAAAACATAAAACATGTGGCTAAAGATCTCACATGATTCTTAAACCACTTAGCAAACCCCTTGGCAACCCTTTTATCAACATGGATATTGCTTTCTTCCTGATTTAACTCTTCCTTGCATTTCCTGCAATGCCAACAAAACATGTAAATTAAAACATTAGGCTGGTGCCAACCCAAGCAAAAAAAATATAATGAGTGCACAAGATATAATGTACTCGATATATGGTAGAACCTCGGCGCAATTGCTGAGCACAAACCAAACCATCTTGTCATACTCATCACCAGCCTCCAAGTATTGTGAGGCTCCAAGAAAGTTCACACCATGGTTGAAAACAGAGACATCACAACTTTGCGAATCAGACCGCTCTCTATTTCTGCCCGGCCGATTCCATCTTGTTTCCACATCGCCAAAGTATCTAGAGCAAAAAGTCAAGCACTCGTCAATGAGATATGCTTTAGCAATAGAACCTTCAGGTCTTGCCGTGTTCCGGACATAACGCTTACAAGTAAGTAGCCTTCTTTCGATTGGGTACATCCAACCGTATTGCACAGGGCCTCTAAGCATTGCCTCTTTTGGTAAGTGCACCGCCAAATGGACCATCACGGTGAAGAAAGCTGGAGGGAAAATCTTCTCGAGCTTGCAAAGAATAATTGGGATTTCTTTTTCAAGTCTTTCCAGGACAGTTAACTTGAGTGTTTTGCAGCACAGTTCTCTAAAGAAATTTCCCAGCTCAGCAACCCCTTCATATATATCCTTGTCCATGATTCCTCGGAGGCCCGCCATTAAAATCCTTTGGAGGAGGATGTGACAATCATGAGTTTTCAGTACTGAAAGCTTGAATCCATCAGAAGTAACACACTTTGCTAGGTTAGCAGCATAACCATCTGGAAATTTCACCGCTCTTAGGAATTCACAGAATGCAAGCTTTTGTTCTTTACTCATTGTATACCATGCTCGTGGCATTTCAAATGAATCTTCATCTTCATTGTGATGTAGATGCAAATCTTCTCTTATGCCCATGTCCTCCAAATCAAGCCTAGAACTAACCGTGTCCTTTGTCTTCCCTTCAATGTTCAGAAACGTCCCTAGCAGATTCTCGATATGTTTTTCTCAATGTGCATTACATCGAGATTATGCCTTAATTTCAGATCAGCCCAAGATGGCAGGTCCCACAAACAAGACCTCCGGTCCCAACATTGACCTTCCTCACGCTTTCTTTTCTTCGCCACTTTCCTGGTCTCACATCTTTCACCTTTTCAAGTTGTTGCTCCAGCTTTTCTTTAGTGAATTCAGCTGGCTTGTCACGGGTTTCATTCTCACCATTAAAATCTTTGCTTCTTCGCCAAATGATGGTTTCGGGAAGAAAGCGGCGGTGCCAATATAGCAGATCTTGCTCCTTATTCTCTTTGAGCAAGGGTCTTTGTCACAATGGACACAAGCCTAATAACCCACCGTGATCCTCCCAGCATGTAGTATGCAGAGCCGGAAATCATGGATGGACCATCTGATTGCAGCACGTAGATTGAACTTTTCTTCCGGACTCAAGGCATCGTATGTAGGTACACCAGTCCGTAGCTGGAGCAGTTCTTCTCGAGGGCTCCATAAAGACATCAAAATCCTTTCACGGAGACTCGGACCGGGATAAGCAATTACATCATGAAGTTGGACTGATCCATGCATGCCCATGGTGGCAGGTTGTACGGCACCACAAAAACTGGCCACATGCTATAAGACGTGCTCATGTTCCCAAACGGATTAAACCTATCTGTGGCAATGCCAAGTTTTATGTTCCGTGGATCTGCAGCAAAATCTAAATGATACTGTCAAACTCTTTCCATGCATCTCCATCCGCTGGATGGCTCAGCTCCTTGTCCACAGGTTGTCGCTTCAGCTTGTGCCACTGTACCTCACGCGATGATTCCTTCGAGGTGAACATCCGCTGCAGCCTTGGTATCAAGGGAAAGTGCCTCAGTACCTTCTCCGGTATTGACTTCTTCCCATCAGCATCTTTCCACCTAGATGCATTGCATTTTGGACAGTTGTCATGCTTTGCTAAATCCTTCCGAAACAAGACACAATTATTTGGGCACACATGTATTGACACATAACCTAACCCCAGCCTACGGATTATGCTCAATGCTTCATCATATGATCTGGGAACACAACTATCAGGGAATTGCAAGCTCAAAAGACGGAGTATTGCGTTGAATGCTGCATTGCTAACCCGGTAGAAAGACTTGATGTGGAGTAACTTCATGGTGAAGGTAAATCTTGAAAATTTACCCCCTTCATGAGCTGCGCGCTTCGCCTCCCCTAACACCTCAGAAAATAACGACTTCTGTCCATCAGCACGATCTTCAGCATCGTACAAATCCTTCAATAGGTCAGGAATCCTATCATCTTCACGCCCATCCTCTTCCTCCAAAACAGCATTATCTCGCAAAATCTTTTCCATGAAATCAATGCCAGCATCACCACCACCCATCATATGAGGGGCCTCCAGACGCCTTCAAAATGTCGAGGTTGATCGTCCAAAGGTTCTCCATGATATATCCATCTATCATATGTGATGGACATCCCATTAAGAAGCGGATGATCTTCCACTCTTCCTTGAGCCATTCTTGGACGGTTGAGGCATTCGCAGCATTGGCAAAGAATGTGAGCATCGTTGGCAAAATTTTCCCGAACAAATGCCATGAAATCATCAACTCCTTTCATATGTTCTTTCGAAAACTTTCTACCTCCTTTTCTAATCCAGCTTCTGTCCATCTGCCAAAGACAACAAATTGTTGCATCAACATTAATTAATGAAAATGGATGGAAGTAATGGCACCCAACTTTATATGCTAACTGCCTAACCACAACATTCAACTATTTCCAATTTCTCACTACTTTAGTCCAACTTGGTGGACAAAATAAATCAGCATTCAATATTTACTCATGGCATGAATCAGTCAAATGGATCAGGATCCTATTTACTCAGCATTCATTATTTACTCATGGAAAAAATAAATCAGGAATTTAGAACAGAGAGCAACAGCAATTTCAGGATCCTGTTTTAGGGAAAGAACAACATCAATTTCATCAACGCAATTTACTCTTGGACAAAATAGAACAGAGAGATCGGTTCTATTGATAGCTGACAACATAATTTACCACTATGAATTGAATAAATTAAAAAAGAATTCTTAACAATGTCATCAACAGTAATTCTCCTAAAAATTTCATCAACAGAAATTCTCTTCACAATTTCTAGCAAATTCATCAATGCCATTTCCAAGAGATTTTTCCAAGATTACAACAAACCTACATCAAATCAGTGTGTGTGTGTGTGTGCGTGGAGATTCTCCTGACAGATCTACAGCAAATCAATGACATCAACAGAGAGGAGAGAGGGAGAGGAGAGGGGGGGAGGAGAGGAGTGCATATGTGGGTGAGGTCTGCTTGCGGCGGCGGCGAGTCCCCCATGGTCGGCGGCAGCGAGTCCCCCATGCTCGGCGAGCCTCTCCTTGCGTGGGCGTCGTTCTCGCCCGCCCCACCACCATGGTCGCCCACGCACTGCTGGTCACTTCAGCCAGCCCGCCCACACCCCGGCGGTTGCTTCCATGCTTCCCCCCGCCCTCCCGCCGATTTCTGTCATGGACAAGGCGAGCGGCGAGGCCGTGGGCAGGTCACTACGGCGAGGCCGTGGCGAGGTCAATCAAGGCGAGGCTGCCTCTGCCCCCACCACCGGTCGCCCCCGCCCCTGTTGGTCACTTCGGCCACCGGCCCCTGCCCGCAGCCCGCCGCCGGCCGTCGGAAGACCTAGAAATTATTGGCTAAGTGTTGGCTATGTCCGATCCTGGGAATAGGTCCCACTTGTCAATGACTTAGATTTGGCAAGAGACAACCAATGTTCTATATAATATACAGAGCCATTCCGCTAGATGGGCAGCAATCCCTCTCTAGCCCAGTGGTAGCGAACAAGTTAAACAGCGTGAGGTCGTGGGTTCGAGTCCCTGCTAGCGCACATTTTTTAGGAATTAAAGCCCACATTTTTTAGGGAATTAAACGCTCGCTTACCCACCTGTAAAATGGTTCCCGCCTGTCAGTGTTGCTCTGTTCGATGCCACCTGGTCCGAAGGCCCCACTTGTCACTGATAGGAGAGAGCTGTGGTTTTATATAATGTATAGATAAGTTCCCATACCAAAGCAACAATCTCTCTCTAGCCCAATGGTACCGAACGAGCGAAGCAAGCGCGAGGTCGTGGGTTCGAGTCCCCGCTAGCGCACATTTTTTGGGCGAATTAAGCACTCGGACCCTCCTATCAAATGGGTCCTGCATGTCAGTGTGTGCCCCGTCTGTTGTTGAATATTAATATTTAACCAAAAATGACACCTAGATAGTGACACATAAGCGGGGTTGCTGAGGTGGCTGCCTAATCATCCTAATTCATTCAAAATCAAGTGTAGTGACCATGTTAGATTGGTCGTTATCAGCTAGGCGTGAGGCAGTGGACAGTGCTTCCCGCTTTATGACCATTTCCTGTAATGACATTATGACCTTTCTAACCAGAATGGTCGTTATAGGTTAGGGTTTGGAGCCCCCCAACAGCTTTTGACCTATTGGTCTAAAATGGTCATAAATTTATGACCAATTCTTCAAGGGTCACTGACAAAAGGTCACTAGTTGACATATTTCTTGTAGTGTAGTAATTCGGAGGAGTGGGCTATAAACTGGGTTGTGCAGTCTCTGCGGCCAGCCCAGTAGTGTTTTCTTTGGGAAAATAGGTAGCCCAAGATTTCTTTTGAAGAATACCCAAGCTAGGCCTATTTGTTTTTTCCGACTTCTCAATGCAAATCTTTCAAGGCGAAGAGGGATGCATTCCGTCTGGCCAAAGAGTATGGTCAGATTCTGTTAAAAGTAATATCAAAGGGGTTGAAAATTCCAAAAAAATTATAGCAAATGGGAAATTAGTTTCTTTTTTGTTTTTGTTCTTCACTGATATTTTATATTTCATTGGATTTAACATGACATAGTACTAATTTACTTTTAAATTTGTTTTAGTATGGCTACTAATTTTTGGATTAAGAATATTTTGTTCCCCAGCAAAAATTTGTGAATTTTCAAAATTCCGCACATATTTAGTTCAATTTTTTAACCCAGGTACTCACCAGAAAATGGGCAGCAATTCTAAAAATGGAAAATGGGCTGCAATAAATTCCATATGAATTAGAAAATGAGTAAAATTTATAAAAATAATAGCAAATGGGTTGTACACGCCACAGATTTCGAGGCTGGCTTGTTTACGCAAGGCTTTGTCAGTCAACACACGATTCTAGCAGCAGTGACTATTGGATGTCTATCCAACGGCCGACGTGCTTCTTCAATCTCTGATCTTCCTGCTCCAGCCGCCTAAACTAGCGCCGGCGGGACTGCCCGCTCCCACCTCTTGTGGCCCGCTGTGATGCCGCGTAGGCTTCAACGACCCACCCTACTCCCTCTGCTGGCCTGGCCGCACGCAATCAACTGCCTCCTTATTACGCAAAAAAAATGATTCCTCCCACTGACATCTGGGGTGCACCGGTTGGGAGTCTGACCTATGGGCCTACTAAGTTGACGCGTACGAAGGGCTTGTCAACTTAGTCAACAAAAAATTCTAGCAGCAGTGACCGTTGGATTTGAATCAAATGGTCATGCTGCTTCTTCAATCGCTGCTCTTCTTGCACCAGCCGCCCAAACCAGCGCCGGCGAGACTGCCTGCTCCCGCCTCCCATGGCCGGCTATGCTGCCGCAGAAGCCTCACCGCCCCCTACTACTCCCACCGCTGGACAAGCCCTACGGCGACAGCAGCCTCACACCGCAGCCGAACCAGTGAACCCTCGTACTCCTCTCTACGTGGGCATCCACTACCGCGTCTTCCCCGGCTCCGCGTTGTCCCCTTCCTAGGCCTCGCCGTCGTCCACCGCCCTGGTGCTCTCGGCGCGGTGTGGTCAACGTGGTCAAGGAATGACTTCCATCGGAAGAGTAGTGTATGTGGAGAGGCTGCCAGCTGGGCCCACGCCCGCAGCAAGGAAGTGCCTCCTTATTACGCGGAAAATAATGATTCCTCCACCTGACATCAGGGACCCACCGGATGGGCTATCGTATTTCGCAAAAAAAATGTTTCCCCCCTGACTGCTGGGACCCACCAGCTACATCTTTGCACGCAAGTAGGTGCGTCCATATTACGGGCAAAAAAAGGATTCACCCCCTAACTACTGGGACCCACCAGCTACATCTTCGCACGCAAGGATGTGCCTGACAGTCGGGACCCACCCGGTCGAAGCGTACGTAGCGTTGTCATTCTGGTCGCGAACGTAATGCATATACCTTGGTCGATTGGTCCATGCGCACATGTGGTAGTAGAGGCGCCGCGTAGCATGTACACGCACGTCATAGCGCCGTGGTGCAAGAAAGTATATACGGCCACGTACGTACATACGGGCGGGGTCTCGAACGCCTACTCACGCATAGGTACGGCCATGGCTTGTGTACATGGCTGGGTCGGAACGGAGAAACTGTGTCATCGTCGTGTTCATGGGGAGCCAACCGGTTGGGTCGGAATGGAATGCGTCATCGTGTTCATCGGGGGCCAACAGGCTTGGACGGAACAGCCGATGGAAACGAGGCCTGGCGTACCGCACAACGGAGGAAACGGCCTTGTGTTCGACTGGCCACAGTCGAAACGGGATCCTGTTCATCGGGAGGGGTCTGGCGTACCGCAAAACGGACGAAACGGACTTTTGTTGGACCTCCTACGGTCAAAACGGGGTCCTGTTGACCGGGAGGGGTGTGGCGTACCGCAAAACGGAGGAAACGGACTTATGTTGGAGCGCTATGGTCGAAACGGGGTCTTGTTCATCGAGAGGGGTGTGGCATACCGCAAAATGGGACTCCACGGGATACTGTTCATCTCCACAGTCGACCTCCTCCAGCCTCCACGGCCATCGCTCATCCACCGCTGACCTCCTCCACCTCCACCGCGATCGCTCATCCACAGCTCCTATTCATCCAGCCTCCACCGCGCTCCTCCACCGCTCTTGCTCAACCAGCCCTCTCCGCGGGGTCCTGTTCAACCACCCTCCACGGCTCTCGCTCATCCAGCCCTCCACCTGCTCTTGCTCAACCAGCCTCCATCAGCTCTCGTTCAACCAGCCTCCACGGGTCCTGTTTATCTAGCCCTCCACGGGGTCGTGTTCATCCACCGGCTCGATCGATCGGGGTACTGTTCATCCAGCGGCAACGGCCTCTACTACCACGGGTTCTTGTTCATCCAACCCGCACTGGGAACTGTTCATCCAAACCCCCCAACAACGCTCACTGTTCATCCAGAGGCAGCATCGATCAGCTTCAGTTAGCAGCAGTAGCGAAGGAATCACTCGGCTTCAGTTAACAGCAAGGGATCGATCGATCGCTCGGGTTCAGTGTAACACGTAGCCTGCAGTGCAATCGCTCGGGTTCAGTTAGAGCCCAACGCCTCGCTGTGGTTCAGTTAGAGCCCAATGCCTCGCACCCATGCGCGTACATGTACGAGAGAAACACGCATCGCTCGGCCTCGACCACCCACCGTAACCGGGAACTCCCTGATATTTTCAGCGCCCTCGCTTCTACCACGGTTTTTTCCGTCATGGACGGCCCAAAGAATGTCATGCAGCTACATCTCCGGCCCGCCCAGGGCGAAAATCCCATTTTATGTCATGATTTTTTGTCATATAAGTAGGACCCCACCACACTTATGATGATACTGGGTTTTGTCACAATTATCGTCATAGAAGTTTCATAAGTATGACAGGAAAAAAATTCGTTCGGCCCAAAATGTCACGGATGTGTCTTTTTTTTGTAGTGAATAAACGATTACCATGAGCAGGGAAATATGATAATAACTAATTTATTGTGGCCTCTAGGGCATATTTCCAACAAAGATATGGGTAAGTTCCATCGTAAAATAAAAATGTATGGGTAATGTTCTTTTAGGAGAAATGTTGCCGCTTTATTCAACCATATGTGTTCGCAATCTCATCCGAGATTACATCCAGCACACAGTCTGGGGTAAGCCCCAACCAAACTTTGCAAAGTTCATCACCGACACTGACTCTAGCTAACTTATGCATGGCAACATTACCAGAACGACGAACACAGGACACTCTATAATCAGAAAAAGATGCGAGCATCGACTTGATTTCTTGTATCCACGGACCAGCACTCGACAACTCCTTGTGTGGGTCATTTAGCATCCGGATGATTCCTTGAGAGTCAAGCTTGGCATGGATCTTCTCGGCATTGATCTCCCGCTCCACCTGAATAACTCGTTTGCAGGCCAAGATCTCCACCGATTCAGGGTCCACAACACCACGGAAGAAGTGACAAAGACCCGCCCTGAACGCTCCTTCATGGTCTCGGATGACAGCTCTAGCTCTCCCTCATCGCCAACCTTAGACACCGTCCCATCGAAGTTAACCTTCGCCCAACCATCCTCGGAAGGTCGAATTTTTTGCTTGGGCTGATATACCGCCAAGCGTGCCTCACCCGCATGTGCAGCCTTCCACTCATTGTGTGAATTACCACTGTTTCTATGATTTCATGTGGAGGAGATATCTTCTTTATGTCTCTTGCTTCATTATGCGCAAACCAAATCCCATACAATGCTTGAATCATGGCCGCTTTCTCATCATCAGACGCCCCTGCGAGCCACCCGAGAAGCCAGCTAGCTAGAGCACTCTAAGAGTTAATCGGACTTGGTGGGATCGCCACCATAACTCATTTTTCCGAGTGAAGAAGCTGCCAGAACCGCGTAGAGTGTTGGCAAGAACAAAACCAGTGCAACACCGTCTCCTCCCGCCCGCACGCTATGCAAAAAACACCGGGTTTAATCCTCCGACAATGAAGCTTGGCCCCCACTGCTAGGTCATTACGAATCATTCTCCACAAGTGAATCTTGGCCTTGGTTGGCGCACTCATATCGCACAGAGTCGTATAGCCCTGTGCTTCGCCATCGATCTTGAGGTTTCCGGCTGTCCAATCCTCACTTTGTTCATGGACATCCGCAGGTGATACGCGGATCTTATAGTAAAGTGGCCATTCTTTGTATAGTTCCAACCGGGATAATCTTCAATGCCCAGGCTCCCAATGGCTATTTGCTTTATGTCATCCGCATCATCATCAAAGAACATTGCATGCAGCTTGTCCATGTCCTAGTTCCTCCCATCTTGTGTGAGTAAGTGATCTCCTTTGGTCAGTCCCGCCACAAAAACTGCCCCAATGGCCTCATACTTAGAGTTTGTGGGATCCAATTAGCATGATGTATGTTCACGCTGTTGCCATTACCTATGCGCCATATGAGACCCTCACATAGCAGGTCCCTCCCATGGAGGATGTTCCAAAAAGTGTATGAGGCGGATGGAGGGGCTATTGCAGTCAGGATCAAGTCCTCTCTGAAGTAACGTGCCTTGAGCAGCCTTGCGTAGAGGGAGGTTCGGACCTGCAATATTCGCCATGCTTGCTTTGCAAGTAGAGCTTGGTTAAAGGCCTCAGGATCCCTAAAACCCAATCCTCCATCCCGTTTTGCTACACACATTTTCTGCCAAGATATCCAATGTACCTTACATTCACCATTCGCCATCACCCACCAAAATTTTGAAGAGACTGAGATCAGGTTCCGACACATCTTCTTCGTGAGCTGAAGACAACTCATGGTGTGGTTAGGTATAGCTTGTAGCCCATACTTTATCAATACCTCCCTTGCTGCTTTTGACAGGCCTTGCCCCTTCCATCAACTAACCTTGCCTTTTGAGCTTTCTGTCACATATTTGAAAGTACCCTCTCTTTGAACTTCCCAAGCAGTGTTAGTAATCCTAAATATCACTCACTAAGAGCCTCGGACTGAACGCCCAGTTTGTTCTTAAGTTCCACCTTATCTGCCTCCTGATAGACCTTCTCGAAGAAAATAGAGGATTTTTGTAAGTTAACTCGTTGGCCAGAGGCTTCCTCATACTTCACCAGAATGTCCTTCAACAAAACCATGTTATTGTGCGTCCCCTCAAGGAAGACAATACTATCATCTGCAAACAGAAGATGTGTAACTTGAGGTCTAGAGCTCCCAAATGGCACACCTTTCACACTTCCTTCTTCTTCCATTTTTTTAGCAAAGCAGAGAAACCCTCAACGCAAAAAAGAAATAGGTATGGCGATAAGGGGTCACCCTGCCTGACGCCTCATGATGGACAAAAATCTCTCGACAAGCCACCATTAAGTTTTAAAGAAAAATTTGTCCACCTGACACACCTCATAATCATAGAGATCCACCCCTGAGCAAATCCAAATTGTTCCATCATCTGTTGTAGGAAGGCCCATTCAACTCTGTCATATGCTTTCATCATGTCTAACTTGACAGCACAAAACGGCTTCTTTCTCTTCCTCTTACGTATAGCATGGACACACTCATACGCCACAAGAACATTGTCGGTGATCAGCCGTCCAGGAACGAAAGCCCCTGCTCCTCAGAGATGAGAACAGG